>JAEMHR010000005.1:0-458145 GCA_016490725.1 Amphichorda felina | reverse complement strand
GTGCTCGGAGGACCCAACTGGTAGGTCCGAAGCCATCCCCATGATGCCCGCGATACAACCCCCCCCCCCCCCCCAAAAAAAAAGCAGTGCCGGCCTCGTTGTGAACAGCTGTCGTGGCAGTGGTAGCCTCGCTGCTCCTTTCGGTGCTCGAGGGCCCGGGACGAGATTATCACATGTCGCGCTGTCGCCCTGCGGCCCTGCGGCCCTGCTCTGGAGCGATTGATCCCAGAGACCCAAACCCTCAGCTGGGTCGCTGGTAAACTGTATTATCGCCGGACCGCGGCAGACAGGTGGCAAGCAACGGAGCAGAAGCAGAATGGGTGGGAGCTCGTCTCGCCCTACAAGGCGTGCAGCCGTCGCAATGGAGTGCTGGGAGTCTGGGATTCCCCTGCTCCTCACCAATATCACCCCCATGCTATTGAGAGGGAAAGAGGGGGAAAACAGCAAGTCCCCAAGTGGGAGCGTCGAGCAATCCTTGCCACCAGCACATCCCAGACGATCCGGACTGCATCGAACAGCTGCCGCGGGCTGCCATGAAACGACGTTTGCAACGTTGGCCCCCCTTGGGCGCGACTTGGAGCGTATGGCATCCAGCGGCTCCAGACTGGCAGCATGCCGGATGTGCGCTGCCATGGGCTGATTGCCCAAAAGTCGCAGCCCATACGGAGTACTGGCAGCCCATACCAACAGCCTCCAATGCCGGCGCCTCCGGGAGAGCCAGAATCCTTCCGTCTCCTACCCTGTTAGGCTTTCGGTGGACGACAACTGGCCGTTGGATTGGCAGCGCTAGGTATCATGACACATGAGGATCTGCTAGGCAACGAGTTACCAGACACTAGGGTAGGATGTAGTCATACGGGCAACGAGTTACTAGACACTAAGGCAGGATGTAGTAATACGAGACCGGGGCCCCACGGCCGCTCCGTCGCCCTCGAAGCGCCATCCGGGAGCAAGGCGGGAATCCCGGCCGCCAATCCGCCCATCTCCCGCCCCGGATCCTGCAACGGCCCAAGACTCCAGCTCGTCTAATACGTCCTATGTACGGAGTAGTATATGTGGTATATGTAGCCATAGCGTCCTCCGGGGTTAGTGTCGGTGATGTCAGCGACGCTGCGATATGCTGGGGATCCCGCTCCCTCTGGCCACGTCTTGTGTCTCTCATTCGACGCTTGACGTGTCTCCATATGCGCGAAAGCAGACTTTTTGTCTGCCTACTCCCGCATGAGGATCGAACTAACCGTTGATGGCACGAGTCTAAATCCTTCGACTACGTACCGGCATAGACGGGGCCACATAGGGGGGTGTCTGCTCTGGGAGCCGTGACATTCTGCGGTCTGGAGCAGTTGTACCTTCTCGCCTTGCGAGTCTTTTGGAGATATAATCGACGCCCGACACCGTAAACGGGCCGAGTAACACGGAGCGCCCTGTCACGGCCCACCTCAGGGGAGTGAGTACTGTGCTGCCCGTGTTACCACCGGCAGTTGGAGCATCGATCAGATGCTGGTGGCTTCGCTTGTCGCGTCGCACCATGCGTGCAACGTGCAACGTGCCGCACGTGTATTACTCTCTCCCGGCTGGCACAGCGTGTAGTCTAGATGTGTTTGACGGCGCGCTGCAGCCCTACTGTGCAGCAGTCGTTTCCTGTCAGCCGGTGCTCCCAAGGCTTTCCTCCTCCTGTCTGACGTCTACTGCCGAGATTCGGGGCTATACAACCGCCATGAGGAAGGGCGCCCTCCTCAGATACCGGCGGGCCCGTAGTTGGTATTACCGCGGGATATGTGTTCTCGTGTCTTGCATCATCTTTTGCGTCATCGTGCTGGCTTCCAGTGCGGCTCAAAGAGAGCCCCATGTTCTCCCAGTATTCCCGCTTGCTTCACACGACAATCTGCTACCTGAACCTCTATTTGGCATCGAGGAACGCGGCCCAGGGTCACTAGAAGCCCAAGCTAACAATTTCTTGACAGGTATGAGAGCCATCGTACACCCGCCTTCCTGGGCCGTCGTGGATTATCCCTACCCACATGACATCCACTAGGGACCTCCTTGTCTCGACCCAGCTTGAGCTCAGGGTGAGCCGTCTGATGGTGGCCACGAGCCATGGCTCATTGGAGTCGAGGATGGCAATGGACGCGATAAATACCAGCCAGGTTTTCAGCTGCACCAGCGCAGGGCTGGACTCGGGGAAGCTCTGTACAGCGCTGGCCAGCTGGTTGTTGAGGAAGTCGTATTTGATCTTGGTACCGTGCATCTGCAGGAAGACTGAGGTTTGGAATGCGATTAGCCCGAGGCGGATGGCCTCTTCAATGGGCTGCGTCTCGAGGGGGGTCTCGAGGAGGAGGAGTCGATACTGTATCGACATCATAATCTCATGGAGTAGCTCTGGCCGCAGCTTGCTCTTGGTCTCGATGAGACCGTCGGCGACGCTGGCAAATGCTCGCAGGTCTCGAAACACGTTCTGGATCCTGGGGCGGAGACTCTCAACAAGGCCTTGGAGACTGCTGGAAGCCGCTCGCGGTGCTATGGGGCTTTCTGCGTGTATCAACCCTGCGATGGCCGGCTCCCATGAGAGGTCGTCGGCGACAAACACGGGACGCTCGCCATACTTGATAGCATGTCCCAAATCCACCCTGCCATGAACTTGTCAGTCGCTCCGATGCGTCAGCAGAGGAGAACATGTAAGCTACAGCCGACTCACCGATAGATCTTGGACATCAAGCTCCTATTGGCCGTCATGCTCTTCATACCGCCTCTCATCCTGACCATCTGCTTCAACCCGTTCAGGTGGGCCAGGGCGGCCTGTACGTCTCCTACGATATCCGCCACCGTGGCGAGCGACACAACAGTGGCAACTGTCGTATCGTCGAGCTGTCCCCCGGGTTTCTCCAGCCGCTTCTGCAGGAGGTCGATGGTCAGTCGTAGGTATCGCAAGGTCTGCCCGGAGAGCTTCCTGCCCAGGTCGGTGTCCGGGGTGGCTCCGACGGTGTGCTCCAGGGCCCTATAAAGATCCCTAAAGGAACTGGCCACAAAGAGGCAAGAGTAGTAGTAGGCGAGATCGACATAGAGCCACTGGAACCAGCACGGCTGTGTGTAGTCTGGCCCGAAGCACCACTCCACGGGGTACATGGTTTCCTTGATGGAGTTGAAGACTGCGCGGTAGAGTGTTAGCATGGCGATTGGAATATGCCCAGGACTGGGCAGTAGCTTACACTCGTGAAGAAGTTCCCGCGTTATAGGGTCAAGAATCTCGGGCAGATCCAGTAAAGCTAGGTCGTGAGGTGTCTTGGTGGGCGCTGGAGCAATCCACGGGAGCATGAATACACTATAGATATGGGGTCCTGGGGCAATCGCGTGACGGTCTTGGTGAACCGGAGGGTCGGACCGCCTATCAAGAGTCGGGGCTCGAGACGGGACAGATTCGTTGCCCTTCCCCACCCCCTCGTCCTCCTCACCCTCCTTATCGGTTTGGCATGGTGGCTCCGGGGCTCGGAAAACAGCAGACCGCTTCTTGATGTTCTTGCCTCGCATAACATGGCTGCGAATGAACTTCCGGGTGTTGGCCGGTGGCTTCCCGTATGCGTCCGAAGAGATGAAAGCAAAGGTTCTGGGGGCTCGATCTCCTGGAGTGTCAGCTCGAGGTTCGGTTGTGTAGGACTTGATGAGATATCTCCGTGGACCTACACGGAGCTTGCGGAGGTTCTTTCGCCCGACGTCTCGGGTTTGGAGGTTCCAAATGGCTTGCCTGAGAGGGATACAAAGGGGTCTGGATTTCAATCATGCTGTCTCCAGAGGGCGTTTATCTCCGTTCGACCAGGTAATCAATAATCTCTCAATTTCGTCGTGCGTCAAATGGCCAACTGCCGATAGAACTCCCGGAATCTGAGAATTCCCCAAGGAGGCTGATGATCGAGGATGATTGTGAAAAGGAAGAGAACCATATCCCCCAAGTAGAAAACAATTGAAGTTGAAGCAACATCATGAACTTCTGGCTGAAGAGGCGCGGACATGCCAAGAGTTGATTGTTTCCCTGATGCGGTAAGGGGGACTTTACTCATGCATGTCAGATTTCCCTGTCTGGTTGGATGAGCTGCTCGAGTAATAATCCAGTGCCTAAATCCGTTGCCCGCGGATCCGTTGGCACTGCTAATGCCGGAGCTCCTGAGCGCGGTGGTGACCTTGGGTTACTAGGTATCCACGAACTCGAATCTTTTCCCTAAAAGAGCTTGCAGTCGGAGGGTGAGGCCTGCAATTGGTCAGCGTTTCCACGTGTGCTCGGTGGCAGGCTACTCATATTGTTTTCCCAGAATGTCAATAGTCGAGACAGAAGTCTGTGGCAGTAACCGGGCCTGGTTCACGGGAGAAGGGTCTCGAATTATCTGAAAGTCCATAAGTATGGCCCCGACGACGGCCAGAGCTGTCGGATTTGATGCTCAGCTAGAAGAGATTCATTCCAAGCATAATTTGTTTTCAACCTTTCTTCTCCTTTGACGATAAGATCAAAGACCACAGTCTGCGGCTATGGCTCCTCAGTCGTATCACCATGCACCCCCCTCGGTAGGGAACTTCCAGGTCTTTCTCATGATCCTTCGATCGCAAATGGCCAAGACTCGTCTCCCGCCTAAAGATCTTTCTTTGGAAGGACAGACCGTCCTCCTAACCGGAGGAAATACTGGCCTCGGTTACGGTTGCGCTGAATGGCTGGTCGAGCTCAACGTGGACCGCCTGATCCTCGCCGTACGGACCCCGTCCAAGGGGGAAGCCGCTGCTGCTATGCTACGCAAGAAGAACAGCCGGGTCAAGATCGACGTGTGGAAGGTCGATATGGAGTCGTATAGGAGCGTCCAAGACCTCGCTAAGCAGTGCCAGTCTCTCGATAGGCTCGACATCGCCATCCTCAACGCGGGGGCATTGGGGGACAAGTTTCATCGAAGTCCCGAGGGGCACGAATCGTCTGTCCAGGTCAACTACTACTCGACTGTTCTTCTCTCCTTCTTGTTGCTCCCGATACTCAAGGCTAAGTCGCCGCCGGGGAAACCAGGACGCCTGACTATCGTCAACTCAGGTAGCGCCTTCATGGCAAAGCTTCCCCACCGACACGAGAAGCCCTTTCTCCCGACTTTCGATGATGAATCCAACTTTGACCGGCTCCAGTCGTACCAGGAAACCAAGGCATTGGGCCATTTCTGGATCCTCAAGCTTGCCGAGAAAGTTAGGCAGGAGGATGTCGTGGTGAACCTTGTTGATCCCGGGTACGTTGCGGGGACGCAGCTGCACAGAGACGTTGCTGGTCTGGCTGCCTTTGCCTTCGCAGCCTCAAAGGCCATGACCGGCCGCAGTATTAGAAATGGGTCAAGCAGTTACATCGATGCCGCCGCCGTCAAAGGACCGGATTCGCATGGGAGTTTTGTCATGGACTGGAGGATTTATCCGTAAGTACTGTCCTCCATTGTCACTTGCTGGTGGATCGAGCTCTCGGGTTGCCTTGGTCCCGAATTGCTGCTGATATGACCGACAGGTATATTGCTGCTGTCTATGAGAAGGGCGGAGAAGAAGTTGCGGACAAGATCTGGGAAGAGACCCTCCAAGAGCTCTCTTTTGCCGACGTTCAGGGAATATTGGGCCGGCTGTAGAAGCAAAATACTTGGCAGACACGAAGGGTCTGAGCCTCGCTTGGGCGGTGTGGTGAAGGGACATTCGATCGGTGGTTGATGCTTTCTCCGCGGAGTGATAAAGGGATTCAAGGTACGCAAGGGTACGCAAGGGGGCGTCTCAGTATTGGCACATGGATAGACAGGAGGATTTGTATAGTTTAATCAGCTTCGTTTAATGGACTTGGCAGGATATCGCCATAGCGCCAAGCCATTAAACACTCAATGGATTGAGGTAGTGACTCTCATTCATGGACGTGAGGTCTAACATCAGACCTGCGAAGTAACTTGGCCTTTAATAAAGATGAATGTTCCCTTCCAAGTTCGAAGGTTCGTCTGCGGGGGATTCCTTGGACATGAGCGGTGAAATAATATGGCCATTTCTCCGTCCAACTTGAGATAAATATGGCTCTGCTGGTATGTTGCCGACACCTACTCGTATGTGCATAGGCGCATCTCACTGCCGAGACATGTCTCACGAGCTGAGGGGATATGGTGCTTGTGACCCAGCTGGTAGGCCAGGATTAAGAACTCGAGCCGCTTTGGGTGGCAGGTGTCGGACAACCAACTTTGGCAACTTGGCCTGGATGACGAGTTGCCTGCCTTTTCCGTTGGGCTAGAGGCTTGTTATCCGGGACTACCCATTGCTCAGGACGTCATCCAGACTATGTGTTGGGTTCGAGCCTAATGCTCTCCCGTGAGCCGGGCTAAATCAACGTGATCCAAACAGGGGTTTCGCTGACCTGTACTTTCATGAGATGTGACTGGTTAGAAAAAGGGATCCGAGGCATGGCCCATGGGATACAAAGTAATATGCCGTGTTCGGAGACTGGCACAGAGCCGGCCGGGCGAGCCGACTTACATCCCAGAAGAATCCCAGAAGAGCATGCGTATTATTAGTCGGGATGTGCTTCGCAAGTTCCCCAGTTCGCAAGTTCACAGTGTTGTCGCGGAGTGTAGGCTGCGGGCTGTGCCGAACACCCGGATTCGGATCAAATCAGTCAATCAGTCGCGCGCTGAGTGGGCGAGCGATTGGCATCGTGGCCAGCCAGGTTTCTGGGACGTGCCGTTCGATCCGTGTGGGCGCGCTTTTGGCCCCTGCGGCGCTGGGAATTCCTCCACCGGCTGGCACCAGGAGGATCCCATCTTGCTCCCATCTGGCCCCCGTTCGTGGCATTCGCAGTGTGCTGTTGCAGTGGTGCCACGGCCATGCGGGTGTCCATTGGACGGGCGTTTTGTAAGACGCAGGGCCTGGTCTTGCCGCGTGCCGATGGGCCCGAGATGGACTGAAGGGGTCCTACACTCCTACTGGGGACCGTCTCCCTTGCTCAGGGCTGCTGGTCTCTGTGGAAACCGATGAGGGCCGATGTGAGGGCCGATGTGAGGCCCGGTAGGGAGCGATGGGGGCCTCTGGGTGCCGATACCGATGCATGAGTCGTTTGCTGGGCACCATGTGTGGCATCGAGATGGACTCAACGACTCGTGTACTCGTGGGAACTGTGGCTGTGGTTTGGGGGAATCCGGGGTTGGGAAGGACTTGGAGGATACTACAAGTACGGAGTACTCGTACTTGCTTGGAGAGACATGGCCTGTTGTGCGGTGCTACAGTCTGCTGCAGCATTCTGGCACTGTACAGCGACCTGTCGTTGGGCCGTCCCTACCGAGTCTCGCGCTGTCTTGTTCAACATGTGCGGGAATACCACATCGGGATGCCAGTTGGCCAGGTAATTTCTTATTGTCAATATTATCCAAAAGTACTTTGCCTCTGCAACGACCATACATAAGACAATCCCAAGCCGGATTTCCGGTCTCGCGCGCCAGACCGACAGACGCTGAACCAAGGCCGCTGGTGTGCAGTGGTGCACCGTGCAGCTCAGCAGCACCAGTTTCCGTGATCCGTCTTGGCAGTGCCCCAGCGCCGCCTGCTTCCGCCTGCTTCGGGCTCAACCGCCTAAAGCCATGCCTGAATAAGCCCCCGGACGCCGGGCCTTTATTACTACCCTCCAGGCCCCCCTCCAGGCCACCCAGGAGCGCCAGTCACTGCTGGGGCGTCGCTGCCATCGCCCTGTAAATTTTCCCAGCATCCCCCCCAAGTCCCAAGCTTCCAAGCGTCCAAGCCTCTAAGCCCCCGCGCTGCCCCCTCCGTCAAATCGCTCGCATTCCGTCCAACCCCCGAGTCTGCTGCGCATTTGATCCCACCCTTGTCCCCCATATCCATATCCAGCAGTCAATTGATCGACCTGGCGCCTCCGTTTTCCCTCCCTTGACATCTCGAATTCCTTCGCTCTCCTCTTCTTTCCTCCACGCCGCCCGACGCCCGCGGCCCCTCCATCACCGCCCCTCGCTCGCCGGCCGCTGCCACTCGCTCCTTTGACCTGTCCAACCCCCCTAGCATCACTCCTGAGTGCTCCAGGTGGGCTCCCGCTGGCCCGGAGAGCCCTACGATCGTGACGATTTGACGACTTGCCCCCCCGACTCGCTGTGTTCTCTTCCCGACCATCGTGGAGTTGACTCGATCCTCGACCGTCTGACGCTGGGGAGCCCAGCGTCGCCGCCCCTCGCGCCATGGCCGACGAGAAGAGAGAGCCGTCCAGCGAAAAGACGCCGTCTGCGACATGGACGACTATGCCATCACCTCCGCCGCCCGCTGTTACCGCAGGCCCGCCGCCTGCCTTTGAGACTCTTTCGGTGAGGATATACACCGCCTCCAACGTCTAACGGGGTCCCTGTAGAATTCATGCGAAACAAACGGCTGACCCGACGTTTGGTCGAAATATAGCCCGTCTCGACCTACCAAGACGTCCCCTACGAGGACAATTACGATGATGCACAGGAGGGGCAACAAGCCGGTCAAGATCTCCATGTCACCGCAGATGACTTGCTCGAGGCGCAAGAGATGGCCGACAGGCTCACTCTGGAGGAAACGCGCGACATCTTGGCCCGAGTCCACCGCATTCACGAGCACGATCCCAACTTCCCCATAACCGTTCTGAGGAAGATCAGGGCCTTCCTCGACCTCGAACAGCTCTTCTCCCCGCTAGACGACATTGAGGAGGAGAAGCACAAGTTCGAGAACTACGAGCATCTCATCGCCGAAATGAAGCTCGAGGCCGCCCTTATTACGAGTAACAGCCCCTACGCTGAAGTTCGAGCTGTTGTCGACAATCGCGATGACCGTAACGCCCCGTGTTCCACGATTCGCAGCTGGACCATCGGTCTGATGTTCTCGCTCGCCTTGGCCTTTGTCAACCAGCTATTCGACATTAGGCAGCCCTCAATCCGTGTCATGGCTAATGTCGCACAACTACTGGCGTACCCTCTAGGAAAGGCCAGCGAGACTTGGCTCCCGGACAAGGGATTCACCCTCTTCGGCGTGCGACATTCCCTCAACCCAGGGCCTTTCCACAGGAAGGAGCATATGCTCATCACCATCATGGCAAACGTGGCCTACAACACTCCCTACACCAACTACATTATCTGGGTCCAGTACCTCCCCCAGTACTTCAACCAGCCGTATGCTGCGCACCCCGGGTACCAGATCCTTATCGCGCTCAGCACCAACTTCATCGGCTACGGGATGGCCGGTATTTGCCGTCGCTTCATCGTCTACCCGTCCTACTGCCTCTGGCCGGCCTCGCTCGTTACCATTGCCCTGAACTCGGCCTTCCACACGGGTCTGAATGCCCCCGTCCAGGGACCACTTGGCAGCATCTGGCGCATCTCGCGCATCAAGTTCTTCTACCTCATGTTCGGCGCCATGTTCATCTGGTTCTGGTTCCCGGGGTACATCTGGACCGGCCTGTCCAAGTTCAGTTGGCTGAGCTGGATAGCCCCTGGCAACCTGCACCTGAACACCATCGTTGGGTTCAACAACGGTCTTGGCATCAACCCGTTCCCCACCTGGGACTGGAACACATTGCTGTGGGACTCGTCGGACCCGCTCATGGTGCCCTTCTTCAGCACCATCAACCGATTCCTAGGTGCTTTCGCTTCTATGTGGGTCGTCCTCGCCATTTGGTACAAAAACGTCTACAACACGGGCTATCTGCCCATCAACTCGAACCGAATCTACGATCACTTTGGCAACTTGTACGATGTCGCTCGTGCCACGGATGAGCGCGGTCTCTTTGATGCTGAAAAGTACGAGGCGTACTCGCCACCCTTCCTTGGCGCCGGCAACGTGGTCATCTACATGTTCTTCTTCGGCGTCTACACCTCTACGCTCACATACGCTTTGTTGTACCACCGCTGCGAGATGGTGACCGGGTTCAAGGGGTTGTTCAATAGCTTCCGGAGGAACAAGAAGCCTGTCCCGGAGGAGGAGCTCGATGTGCATCACCGTCTGATGAAGCACTACCCTGAGGTCCCTGAATGGTGGTATTTGCTGTGTTTGGCAATTGCGATTGGGTTTGGCGTCGCTGGTATTACGCAGTGGGAGACTAATACTTCGCCTGGGGTCGTCTTCTACGGTTTGGCCTTGTGCTTGGTGTTTGTTATCCCGGTTGGCCTCATCAAAGCCATGACCGGCATCGAGGTTACGCTCAACGTCCTTGCTGAGTTTATCGGAGGCTCCTTTGTTGAGGGAAACGCGCTCGCGATGAACTACTTCAAGTCGTTTGGCTATGTGACGTGCGCCCACGCCGTCTGGTTCTCGAACGACCTCAAGCTGGCCCACTACGTCAAGATCCCCCCGCGACACACTTTCGCGGCCCAGATGGTGGCCAATTTTGCCGGGACGCTGGTCTGCGTGGGCGTCCTCAACTTCCAGATGCGCCACATTGACGGCGTCTGCACGCCCAACGCGCAGTTCCGGCTGACGTGTCCTGGCGTCAACACCTTCTTCACGGCCTCCGTGCTCTGGGGTACCGTCGGGCCTAGCAAGATCTGGGGCCAGAACGGCCAGTACACTGAGACGCTGATCGGGTTCCCACTTGGTGTACTCATCGTCTTGTTCTTCTGGGCCATGGGGAAGAAGTTCCCCAAGTGGACATGGCTGCGCCAGATCCACCCAGTCGCCATCATGTACGGCGGCATCGTCTGGGCGCCGTACAACATGTCGTACATCTGGCCCTCGGTGCCCATTGCGTACTTTTCATGGATCTACCTCAAGTCCCGTTTCCTGGGCTTGTGGTCAAAGGTTTGTGGTGCTCTCACGCCCCCTTTCCACCCCTCCTTGCTAAGTTGCTAACTATTCGCCCGCAGTACAACTTCGTCCTGTCCGCAGCATGGTCCTGCGGTATCGCCATCGCGGGCATCATCATCTTCTTCACCCTGCAATGGACCGAGACCGAGCTGGAGTGGTGGGGCAACAACGTCCCCTACGACGGCTGTGAGGGAGAGCCTTGCACCCTGCACCCACAGCCGGAAGGCGGTGATTATTTTGGCCCACGGATAGGACACTTCCGCTAGGGAGCCTCTTCCCTCTTCGTTGGGACCATGTTTTCCCCCTTTTCTTTCCCTTTCCATCGTTCCAGGTCTTGGGTTATCATCATGGGAGGTGCAAATGGCGTACGACAAACCCCCCCCAGGGTTGGAGAGAGATCTTCATGCGCAATCCCGCAAAAAGAAAAGGGCCGACCGGAGCAACACCACCGCATTTTCATGTGGCGAACGGGAGTTTTGGTCTTTCTGCTTTTGTTTTTGCTCACGGGGTTCTTGATGGCGGGGAGGCCGGGGGCCTGGTTTTGGGTTTGGATTTCGTTCCCTGGTCATGTTTCTCTTGGGATATATTTTTTTGGGATAGGGCTATACCCCCGGCTGTCTTTATATATACTACATCGTAACTTTGACATAGATGGATGATATGGATTTTATTGATCATGACTGGATATGCTCGACGGGAGATACGCCAACCTTCTACATAGTTTCCCAGAGTCGCGATAGTAGGATGGGCTCAGCTGGAGTCGAGACTAGGAAGTGAGACATTCAGGTATGGATATATTGAGCCTGATCACAGCTTAATAGGTAGGTATTCATAAACATGAAGTAGGCTAGATAGAATTTTCCAAACGCCTTGTGCTAGCTAAAGAGTCAAAGAAATGAGAAGCTTAATTTTATACCCCAACATGAGAACTCTAGGAGCAGAAAGAACAAAAGGTACGAGAAACACCCGAGGAATAAATATATTTATTTTTCGTAATCGTTCAATTTCGTTGCAATTTAGACCGCCAACCATGCCGGGCCTAGAGGAGACACGGGGCTCGCTTGCTCGCCGCTGTACGTCGGTTCTCCGTTCGACTTCTTTGGCGATGCGCTCATGGGGCTGACTGGCAGCTCTTGGGTCTTAGGTTGAGGAATAGGTAGGTTGGTCTGCAGAGCGAGCTGCGGAGGCACAGCGGCTGGCATTTCGTTCTGGGTTGGCGACGTACGGTCTGCATTGAGCTCGTTCATCGCATCCCGAAGCTGCATCGCGCGAGGTGGCAGCTCAGTGGCCACAGGCTCTCCAATGTCGATGCCCTTGATATCACTTTCGCTGTGGTGATTGCGAACACTTCGGCGCCGACGACCCCACACGCTGCCGCTACTATGTAGACCACGAAGCTTGCCTATGGCGCTCCGACGCAGTGAGCCATTCTCCTGTTCCTCAGGACGCGCCTTGCGCTCAGTGGGTGAGCTTGATCTCGTACCGTTTGGCCCGTTGCTCCAGCTCATCACCCGTCGGGTGGCGCCTGACACGATACCGGCGTCAATTATCTTCCCCACGATGAGTTTGTACTGCATTGCCATGGATGGATGCTCGACTATCTCAGCTGGCGTGACTTGCACCTTGTGCAGCCCCTTGATGGGTCGCTCTGCAAACTCGGCATTCAAGCGTTCAGCAAAAGCTTGTGCTGGCAAAACAGACCCCCAAAGATCGTAAAAGTTTGCCTTGTGTATCTGACCGTCTGGAACACCTAGCGACTTGGGGTCCAGAACTTCAGTCCACACAGCAGATATCAGAGACTTCAAAGTTCGTCTCTCATCGGTGGGAAGAGACTGGTGCGATTTCGGACTCTCGTTCCCACTGCTGCCAGGTGGGCTCGCAAGAGGAATCATGGTGGGGAAGCGTGCGATTTCAGCAGAGGACTGGACCATGGGCTTCTCAATCGTAGCATGACTTGTTAACATGTCAACGGTCATTGTAAGGACGCGCAGGGCATCTTCAGCAAAAACGGTGGGAACCCGGCCCTCCGAGTATTTGAGTTCGAAGTCGACAGTCTGGGGCCCATCCATCGTGGTGAGAACTAGAATATCTGGCATGTCTCGAAGCGCGGGCTCGGTGACAGAGTAGGTAAAGGTTGTGTCGCCCATGTTGAGGGTGGCGGCTCCATCGACTGGGGGTTGGTGACGGTGGTGCACGACGGTGCTGAACCGAGTCCAGTAAGGCCAGTTGGTACATCGCTGGACCAGCTCCAAGATTCCCAATGCTTCGTGAGGTCTAGAAGCCGCTCTGTGTTCTTGAACCATACTTAAGAAGTCTAGCGGTGTCTTCCGGGTGTCAGAGAACCTGATACGCACGGGGGTGATGTTGGATGTGGGAGCGATCATCGAGGAGAGGTCGAAACTTTCTGGTAAGGGAATATTTTGCGAGAGGGTGACCTCACCAAAGACAACGTCAGAAGAAGCGGCGTACTGTGCCAATACAATGGCCCACGCAGCCTTGAGTACCGTACCAAATTTGAACCCGTAGTTGGCTACGGGCCCAACTTGGATGGTTCGACGAAGAGTCTTGACGTTTGAAACAGGGGAATAAGGCTTATAATGAGAGACAAATTCAGTCATCTTGGCGCCCTTGAGCCTCTCCGTCCAGTAATCAATAGCGCTCCTGTTGTTGGCCGCGTGTGCAGTGCGCATATATTCGAAGAAGTTGGGCTTGCGGACAAGACTCCCCTGGCCTTCGTATAGGGCAGCCAAGTCCTGAACGAGCAGGGCGACAACCGATTCCTCAATCTGCGCGCTGCTGAGGCGTACGATGAGCGTGCTTTGGTTGCCTGCGTCCAGGAACGTGAACTTAGTGGCTGGTTCTTGGGGGTTGAATTCGACTTCCTGATTCTCAGCTATAATCCTGTCGGCTACAGTTTCAAGGGACCAGGCAGGGCAAGTATGGCGTTGGAAGTTTGGCCTGAAGCTGTCGAGGAGCACCTGGTACACACGACGATCGTAGGCCCAGAAAGCAGTGCGGAAGATGGGATGGAGACGGGCAAGAGTATCGCAGGCAGTCTGAAGCTTCTGTGATCGAATCGGCCCATTGAAGTTGAAGACAAGGCACTTGATTCCGCCTTTCTTCCCGTAAAGTTGTGTTTCCAGGCCATGGACTTGGTATGCCGATGCATCGGCCACATCGATAATATCGTGACGGTCAACCTTCATCTGTGGCGCGATGCAGTCCCTGAGGAATTTTTCGCTCATCCCACATATCCCAAAAGACTCCAAATTGTCATGAGGCTCCGAGGCACATATATCGGTTGGTGAAATCTCGGGGGCTTCCATAGCCTGACAGGTCTGTGTCAGGGTAGCTCCTTTCATGATTTCCTTCACAGGCATAGACAGAGAGGACTTGCGGGCGGAGACTATCAGCCTCGCGGCGAGGAACATGTCGCCCCCGAGTCCAAGGAAGCTATCGTTGCTTCCAATTTTTTCTGGGGAGATACCCAATGCGGCTGCCCAGATGCGCCTCATTCGGTCTTCCACATGAGTCAGGGGCAGAGGTTTCTCGGAAGATTCCAGATCATCTTCGTTAGCTACTGCTGAAACCGACAAGAGCTGGGAGTATGTCATTGTCGATACCATCTTCTGAAGCTTGCGCCGGTTGACCTTGAGCGAGTTTGATGTTGGGAACCGTCCCAGGGGAATAAATACAGAGGGTAGCTGGTCTGCATTAAGGCCTGTGATCTGTGCGATGGTGACGGAGGCTCTCCGCAACGATGTCGCCAATTTTTCCTTCTCCTTTGCTTGCAAATATAACTGATCAAGCTCGCGACATCCTTGGAATTGACCATCGCCAAGCTCTAGGAATGCCGCTAGGATCTGAACGGAGTCGCTCGTGGTGGCAGACCCTACGATGATGTCGAACTGGGGGTCCAAGCAAGAGCGCAAGTGACGCTCTACTTCGAAAACGGATATCCGCGTTCCATCAATGAAAAGGTCGTCCCGCATGCTCGAAAGAAAGAGAATACTACCATCCTCAAGGTAGCGCACGCGGTGGCCGGTTTTGAGGTAGCGCAGCCTCGTGGGTGCCTGTGTCAAGCCGGGGGGCGCCACCACCAAGTGACTGGGTGAGAACTTGTGAGGCGTCAGCATGGGGCAGTCGATAGCTAGTTCTCCTACAGCGCCAAGTGGCATGAGCTTTTTGGGATCCTCTGGATTAAGGATCCAGAACTTGCCCATAAGAGGCTGTGGGATTAGTGTAGCACTGGACGCCTCTGACACCTCGGAGATAGAGATACCCAGAGGACAGACATCAGGAGCGCCGTATGCCATCAAGATAGTTCTGTTGGGGAGCCATCGCTTCCGGGTGTCCTCATCTAGCTGTCTGGTGCGGAAGCAGATAGTCTTGAGCTTTGGCACTTTTGCAGGATCAATGCGCCGAGATAGTGTTGAGGTCATGTAAGACCAAGTGACACCCATCCCTGCCATAGCATGTGCCAGGTTATTCGACCTGTCCTTGGCCGACGGAATGCAGACGCAACCACCATGAACCATGGTACCAAGGATTTCGACCAGGGCAATATCCGCGTTGAAGGCTGATACCTGTAAAACCCGACTGCCTTTGCTTAATCTGAGTGCTGAGCCCTGGGCCAAGAGTGCTGAGCATAAGGAGGAGTGCGTAAAGAAGAGAGCTCGAGGGGAGCTGGACTTGGACTTTCCGGCAGTGTAGATGATGCAGGCTCCGTGGTCAGGGCTGGGGTCCTGTACTGGGATTGAGGCCTGTGGGGGGAGGTTTGAGAAGAAGTGCTCGTTGACAATGACCAAGTTTGGAACGATGCAGACAATATCATTCCATGCCGATTCTGTTGCAACCACGAAGCGGCTGTTTAGTTGCTTGACCGTCGCCTCGATCATAGACTGATCTTGGGCGTCCAAGCAGACAATACTGCCACCCGCCTTGAGTACAGCTAGCATAATCACTGGCGCCCATTTGCTCTTCTCAAGGACGACAGGCACCGGTAAGCCAGGCACGATTCCGATATTGCGCAGGTATGTTGCAAGTATGGCTACACAGTATGCCACTTGATAGTAGGTCATGCCCCCGTCCCATGAACAAATTGCGGGCGCCTCAGGGCGAGTTTGAGCATGGGGGAGGATGAGCTGGTGAATGCAAGTGTTGGCTTTCTCACCAGCTATACTAAACTCAAAGTCTTGAACAACCAATTGAGCATAGTCGCGGTCAGTGAAAAGATCAACAGATGAGATGGTTTGACTGGGGCTGTTGAGGATGAGTCGGGTGGCACGCTCAAACGTGTGAATGAGGTTTTGCGCCTGAGTTTGTGTGATGCACCGGAAGCTGAAGTCGACATGAAGATGGTTTGCAATGAACATAGCGGAGAGAGAAAGGTTGCAGTTGGACAAACGAGACGAGGTAACCAGATTGGCTCTGAAACTCCCCATATCCAGCTCAGGGAACTTGTGGCGCGCGTTATCAAAGTCTCGCATTGAGAGACAAGTGTTGAATAAATTGTCCGTGGTGAGTTTCGTAGCGTGCTGGATCTCAGCTATGGTCGGGTTCGTGCCTTGCTTAGCAATGCTGGCAACGTCGGCAAGGCTGCTAAGACAATCTATAAGAGTGCGCTTGGGAGTCAAGTCCACAGTACAAGGTGAGAGGGCTGCAAAACTCCCTATTTCCTCCTTGATACCTGGCATCTGCGGGCCGACCCTACCAGAGACCTCATATCCGAATGATACGCGATCCATGCCAACGTAGGCGCGCAAAACAAGGCCCCATGCAAGCTGCAGAATGTACGCTGGAACAATGCCCTGCTTTTCGCAAAAATCATGAAGTTCCCGGCACGTAATATCGAGACTGAAGAACTGGGATCGAGGAGCTTGGTTCTCGTCCGGCTTGACGCTAAGAGACGGGAAGTTGCACGGCTTTGCATCAGCCAGCAACGCTTGCCACGACTGAAGAGTTGGAGATCTGTCTGCTGTTGTTGAATTTTGTAACCATGCTTGCAGCAAAGGCGTGTCATCGGCTGGTGTTGACTCTTCATCTGCGTAGGCGATCCTCAGCCTAGTGACAAGCTTATCAATAGAGACGGACTAGTGCGGCGTCAGTATCAGAAATCATACACGGTCATCGGCGCATTTCGCTTACATCACAGATTGCCTGGTTTGCATCCACCCTGATATATGTCTTGGTGGCTGCCTTGCATACCGACAGTCGATGGCTAGGGCGGCCAGGCAAGTTCTTCATAGCTGGTAAGCTGCCCAGGGTTTCTACTGGCTTGTCGCTGTCGAGGAAGAGCATGTCAGGAGAGATCTTTTTGAGCACCACTTGGTCAAAGAGCCCATCGTCGGTGATGCTGTTGATGAACACGCTTCGCAAAGCCATATGGGATGCCACAAGGCTCGACCACGCAGCGCAGAGTCTCTCTTGGCTGATAGCCCGTCGCTCTAAAGTGCTCAGCTCATAGATGGCACTGATCCAGAAACTCTCCGGATCCAGGCTTTGGGAGATTAAGAACTCCTGCTGCGATGGGTTCACAGGGTAGATGGCCTCAATGTCCCCGACATTTTCGATCCCAATTTCAGCGAGACCATGCTGGGACAACTTAGACAAGACTTGGTAGTTTGTCTTCAGTAGCGGTACATCAGCCAATGTCAATTCGGGCCTCAATGCCTCCAATTTCCGAATTGCGACCATTACCAGGGACTCAAAATGCTTCATCCATAGCTCGATCCGATCCTGGCAAGGTGGCTTAATGTACAGCGCCTCGACCATCACCCCGGCATCGTCCATGGCAACCGAGACCTCGAAGAGAGCAATGCGGCCGACATCCGGGCCAATATCAGAGGTCACGGTATCAGTTAAGCGATTTGGCCAAGCCACGGGTTCCAGAATCCCATTATCGCGATGGAGCCTATGCCTCTTGTCCACACAGGAGAACATGATTTCCACTGGAATGGCGGTGGACGGCGCAGATTGCGTCAAGAACTCGGTGTTGAAGAAAGGAATACCGGAATTAGGAATAGCCTTGCGGGTGTCCTTCATGAGCTTAAGAATGTCCATAATGTCCGTCCTCTGGTCTACCACTAAGCTGATGGGGCACAAAGAAGTGAACCACCCAACTGTGTCTTTGATGCTGGCGTTATTATTTTGCATATCTCGACTGTCTTCTTGCGTCCACATTGTTGGAGCGTCTCGATCCGGGAAAGTTTGACAGAAAGATAGTAAGAGAGCCGTCAAAAAGATGTTTCCAGGCTCGGTACGAAAGATGTTGCGGCACATTGTCCTGAGGGTATAAGTGAGTTCAGGATTCAGCGAGAATTGGAATCGATGCGTATTGCCATATCGGTTCTTGTCAAGATCCAGGGCCCAGTATGCAAGGTTAGGTGGGCGAATCTCGAACGGGAGCTTCGGTTGAACAAGATTGTGGCTGGACTCCCAACCCCGGCCCTCAATCCATTTCGAGAATGAGGTAGAGGATTCAGAGATTAAAGTGCCCTCCTGAAGTAGTCCGTCTAGGTCATGGATGATGACTCGCCATGAAGCTAGGTCTACTGCAAGGTGATGGGCAGTTAGGAAAATGCACCGGGACCCATCATTGGAAAGAATATGCTCGGCAGCAAAGACCGGGCCGTATATCGGGTTGATGGAAGAATGAGCCTTCTCAATGATGTCCGAAATTTCTTTTTGAGTAGCTGTCTGGTGATGGCCGAACCGATAGTAGTTTCGGGAATTCAAGAGAATGGCCTGGGCCCATCCCTCGCGAGTCGGGCGGAAACGTGCGCGAAGCATAGAATGTCGTTCTACCAAGGCCTCAACAGCAGTCTCGATGTGTCCGAAATCCACATCCGCCCTGATGCGAAGGAGAATGCTCTGGCTGAACCGGTAACTGCGTTTCATGATAGATTCAGGTTTAGGGTTGAGGTTCATGGACGTTCGGAAGAAGAGCTGCTGCATGGCCGAGAGTGGAAAGAACTTGATGTCTTCTGGTGTGTCTCCCATATGCTCATGTACCTGGAGTTTCTCAGATTCGCCCTCAGTGCACATGGAAAGTGCCATGTCCGGTTGCGTTGTTGGCAGCTGATCTTGAATGGTGGGTGAGTCTTGCTGAGTATCGGATCGCGGGCGAGATTTCGTAGAGTCCCTCAGTTGCGCTTGAATCGAACTCCGGGAGAGCGAAACTGCTCTTGCTTCTTCCAAAGAAACCTCCATCCCCTCCTCAGGCTCATCTTCTTCGGGAATCGGTTCAGGCTTGAAGACAGACATGTCTGGCTGGCCGCGAGAACCACCGCGCAGGCGCTGCATCGGCCGTGTCAGATGTTGTTCTTGAGGCCGCGCCTCAAATACACTCTTTTCGCAGTGTTGGTATCGTGCTGGCGAAGCTCTCATCACCTCTGCTGAGACGCCCTGGTGCAGCGGGTGAAGTGAGACGGAAGGTTGGAGACTCAGAATACGTTGTTCAACGTCTTCGTCAAGGTTCTTCAGCCACCATTGCAGTGCTCTTGTGGCCGGTTCTCCGTTGCTCTTAGTCACCATGGAGTGCAGCGGGATCCATATGTCCGGCCATGGGGCACCTACCTGCCACTCTCTGAGCGCAGTGTAAAAGTTCTTGATCTGACGTTCTGCGTATTGGTATTCCCTCTCCGGTGGGAGATGGATACCTCTATCTTCGCTGTCAGTCTGATTTTGAGCGCTGATAAAAGCAACAAGGCGGTTCCGGAAGGGTCCGGCTGCCACTTGGATAAGAGAGTAATATTCGCCGCGAGACGTGGAGGAAAGGAACCGCTCCAGTTCCAACGTGTCGCCGAGGGCGGTCCGTGGGGCTTCGGGTTCTTCTCTTGTTGTATTTTCGGCTCTCTTTCCTTGTATATCCGGGGTCCCTCTCTTTGTGGTTCGACTCGTATCCCATTCCCTGACTTTTGGCAGTCCATATACGGACACCCGGTCGTCCCTCATCTTTGTTGGTGTGAAGACTCGATCCAGCTCGTGGGTTGATTCCACTGATCCCTCGGAGAACTGCTCTGAGCCACTCGGTGATGATGATGAGGGCGATTGCAGAGCCCTCCCGTGTGTCTGGAGCTCAGCTATTGTCTTACAGCCAAGGATCTCATCGGCGCTGACCCTTACTCCATAGCGAAGCATGCGCTCCTCGAGCTCTTCTGCGGCCACTTTGTCACCACCGAGATCGACGAACGAGTCGAACAGCTGGATACCTTCCAGCGGTATACCCAACGTTCTCGAAATTCCAATGAGAAATTTTTCCGTATTTGGCTCATGGGTGGGGATGATAGAGATCACGCTCACACGGTCCAGATCTTGGTGATCCTCAGCCATAGCAGCGGCGCTTCTTGGTCAATTAAAGCGGACACAACGCCCAGGGCGACACGGGCGTTTCTTCGCACTCAAACAGCCCACATTATTCGACGTCTCAGGAACCAATGGATATCGCCTAGGTAGCTGCGTTCGTAAACAGGTGGACTTGAGACGACGTGGCTGTAGGGATCGAAGTGGCGTGGTCGTCAGTCGCAAACAGAGCAGAGCAAACCTCGAGGTAAGGGCAGTGAAGCAAACCTGAGTGCTACGTTGTTCAGGCCGTGTGCCAACACCCAAAGTATCACTTTTTCGCCTGTTGGTCGTCTGTAGGAGCAGCAGGACGCCAAGGCAGCTTACTGGTCCGTCCTTCAACTTCTGCAAGGGAGGTGGGATCGTGGAAATGGGCAACAAACAAACAACAGGATCACTGGGCCGATGCGACAGGTTTGAGAGGCGGGCCCTGGTTCTATGTATAAGGATCAGCCGGGAGCAGCCCTCACACCATGAAAAGCCCAGACCGATGGGGTGACGTTGCTGACGCCGGGGACAGGAACGGCAAAGTCGCCAACATGATACTAGGTAGCGCCGCATCGCAGCGTGTGTGGGTGCAATGTTGGGGTGTGCCTGAACAGGCTGGGTGCCTCTGCGACATCATGGAGCGGGTCATTTCAACGGTCTAGATTGGACAGAGCCGGCATGCCAGTTCGCAACTCCGATGCGATGAGATCGCATGAAGGATTCTAAAAAGAGGTTTCAAGGAAGGAAAAAAGACGAGGCTTGCGGGGCCGTGTTGCCGAGGGGCTAACACCCTACGTGGCCTGGCTCAGGTTGGATATAGTTAGTATAGTAGCAGTGCTTAGGCATGCATAGCCGAGCATCCCAGACGGGCAAGATTGAGGGCCGAAATGACATGACTGTCGAACCAGGCTGTGGGAATGCGGGAGGAGTGTCGGCAGCGGGTGTGACTGTCAGCTCAGTGGTGAAGTCGCCAACTGGGAACTGCAGGTGGGAGGGCTGGAAGGATTGAGGGCTGCGCCGCTCGACGGAAGTAGCGATGAGCGACGCCGCGAATGAGAATAGCAGCCGCTCCACCAGGGCAACAGACAATGACGTATCCGTACCTACCTCAACCCACCAAGGCTCCTTCCTTCACTCGGTCCCCGAGCCTGCCTGCCATCTGGGCCGTGTCCATTCAAAAAACACTCACTCCATGCATGACATTTTCTACTACTACCTACTTAAGTACCTAGGTAAGCATCATCCAGCCCGTCGAGTAGCACAATTGACCAACAGAGGCACATATGCGTCACCGTTCTACGAGCGATCATCGATGCATCCGAGCTGTTCGTTGTAGACCCTTGCTTGTGAGCTTAGCAAGTTGGCATACATAGGTGGCCTTGTTTAACGATTTCCTCCTTGAAGCCCCAACTTGAGACAACACTGTCGCTGCAGAATAAGTCCACTGTGGCATGGATGCGCCACGGCAGCAGAGCGTGTTATTATTAGAACAACAGGGCTAAGTACATAGGTTGGCTGTATGCGCGCAGCCTTGGCACATAATCCTCGCGCAGAAAATAGAATTACAATCGTACTCGTACATTGCTTGCATACTAGCTAAGTAGTACTTACCTACCTAGTGTCGTTTTTGAAAACACAACTCCTTCTGGCGAGCAGCCTAGAACATCAAAAACAACCAACCAACCAACCTACCCCCCTCCCTACCTTTTATGAGAAACGGGTTAGAAAATGTGCATAAGCCGGTTGTCCGTCACATAGGATGAATACTACTTTAGGCAGACGACCCCTAGACGAGCCCTCTACGGTGGGGACGAATGTAGATCGCCTGCCTACTAATGGAAAATAGGCTATCTGAGTACAATTCAGGTCGGCCTTCAATAAAATCATAACATTCACATTCCTACTCTACACGGCAAGCAATGGCCCTTCCATCAAGGAGCAAAACCCATATATAGTACATCAAGCCCCCTCCCCCCCTTCCCAACGCTCATGCCGCCGGCATTATACTTCCCGCGGCCTCAATCGAGTCTCCAAAGATGCCCAATTCTATCCCTGTATGTGTCCTGACCGAACCCTGCTATGCCAAGTAGCTGGTTGAAGCTCCCTTTCAGACCTTGACGGCCTCTTCCTCGTCTGGATCCTCGATGCTCGTCCTCCTCTTAGCCTCCTTCACCTCCACAGCAGGTGGCTGTTCGGGGTCAGGCTCGGGTTTCTTCTCAGAGGCTACATCCACCGGAGAACTATCTCCCTTCTCCTCCTCCGGCTGCTGCTGTGTCTTTTCCTTGTCCTTGTCTTTGTCCTTGTCAACTTTAGACCCGAACGGCCAAAGTCCGCTAAGCCCCCGGTTGCCTTCCTTGGCCGGGTTGACCGCAAGTGGCTTGAGGACTACATTCTCCTCATCACCCTTCTCGTTCTCATCCTCCGCCATTGCAAAATCTCCAAACTCTTCATCGTCGTCGTGATCATTGTCATCATCAGAGCCCCTCTCCTCTTCACTTATCTTCCTCCTCACAACACCTCTCCACCACGATCCCCTACCACTATCCCCCAGCATATCATCATCATCATCAAGATCATCCTCGCCGTCTGCAAAGGGATCTCTGAGACTATCGTCGTCGTCATCGTCCCCGCCATCATTATGAAGCGTAGCAGACGATGAGTCCCCAGTTTGGCTGTTCCTTTGATGCATCGCCAGTCTTGCTGCCAGCTGTCGTCTGGCTCGCGAAGGGGGGATATTCAAGGGCGGTGGGGGCGGTGGGGGCGGCGGTATCGACGGAGGGGCCATGGAGCCGTCTGTGTTGTTCAGGGGGTCCGTATAGTTGCGGAACTAAGAGGAGTGCATCAGCATCTCAATCCAAGCTTGAGAAATGACGAAAGGAAATGAGAGCCAGAAGAGAGTGGAACATCCCGAGCAAGAGCAAGCATAGCAACGTGATCCCCAAGTGGCCCCAGACCCTGCTCGAAATTCTTTCGCAGCAGTACGGAAAGACCATTTTCTCATCTTCCTCAAGACCACATCTTCCATGGTCCCCAATCCCTGAACCATAATGTGGCCCAACCCCTGGACATTCCAAACCCAGAATCCCATCTTCAGAGCCTCGACTGCTGGAGAGCCCAATAAAGATCTTCGAGATCGTCCTCGAACGCTTCCAACTCGTCAATGCTCGAGTTGTCCGTCGCCGCCGGGTGGACCGTATGTCCGCCAGCAGACGACCACATTCTTCCGTACTACGGAAGCTGTGACCGACTCGACGAATCTTTCGACGGTTCCGACTGCAGACGATTTTCAGGAAGCGGGTCATTGGGGCCATCGGCATTGCAAGCATTGAGCCCCGGGGAATTCGGAGGCGACTCCATCACCATGTCCAACTCCTCCCTGAGCTCGGGGGAGCCCTCAGAGATGAGCTCTGGAGACTGCATGATAATGTCCTCCGGTGAATCCGCCATGCCGCCTTCTTCGAGAAACCCAGATCCGCGCTCATCCGTGGAATCGCAACTCACCTCGGAATTAACGTCCTCCTCATCACCTTCGCCGTCCTCATCCTCCTCATCGCTGCTGCTACCGAACCCAGACATAAGGGTTCCAGCGCTGATCGCAAATGGCCCAATGCCGCTGCCTCCATTTTCATTGAGTTCAATGCCTCCGTTGAGCCCGGCATCGGCCAAAGCGTTGGAACCACCTCCAGATGAGTTCCCACCTAAGCCCGACAAGCCCACACCTCCGAGTCCTCCACCACCACCTAGGCTACCTCGGTGGCCCAAAGCCACTTCGGGCCGGACACCTCCCAGAATGGCGTTATCTCTCTCTCGTGTCTCGGCCAGAGCGCCTTCAACGTAGTTGATCCAGTCCTGGCTCATGACCTTGTCCAGAACTGAGTCGGACAGCAGCTCAGGAGGGTGGCGTTCAGTAAACTTGACAACCTCCTCAGCAATGAGTGTGAGATGTCCCATATAACCCATACGGGTCTTAGTCTTAGCATGGGATTCGTCGCTGACCTGCTGGCCCTTGATTATCGCCGCTGTGATATCAGCTGCTTCAAAGAGAGACACAGCCAAAGTAGGGTTGTAGCCGCGGTCCATCGGGCCGTTGAATACCTGCTGAACAATGTCATAGACGACATTGTGGAGGAAATTGTTCCAAGGATAACTGAAGAAGAAGGACTAAACAGAGTTAGCAAGACTGGACGCAACATCTGTCACCATGGTACTCACCAAAATTGTAGGCACGACGCGGTGATCGACAAACTGTATCTTCAAAAAGTCTCCAACGACAGGTTCGACCGAGCCTGTAGCTTCTCCCTTTTCCTGCTCATTAGATTCGTCGGCAACGGAGGCCTCCTTAGCGGGGCCGTTCTCATCGGCAGAAGATTGGGCGGGCTTCTGTGAATCAAGAGCATCGGGGCCAGGGGCCTTGCGTGTGCTCTCTGGCGGACGATCAGCGCCGGACTCGGGGGGCGCAGGCGCAGAAAACAGCGGGGCAGGAGTGTCCTCGGGATGAGGAGAGAACCCTTTGGGTGACGAAGGGCCGGTAACCGGTAGCGACAGTCCATCCTCCTCTGGGGGGCTGTCAGCCATGGAGGTGGGGGGATTCTTGGCTGGGACTTCATCTTTTGGTTTATCTGCATGGTGGGGTTTGGGCTCATCGACACTCGATTCGGGATCAACCGTAGAGCCATCTGCTGGGGCAAGCTGGGCGGACTTTGGCTTGCTGGGCGACAGTGGAGCGACCATTAGGCTTGGCTCGTCAAATTGTTGCTCGTTGACTTTATCAGCCCCCACTGCCAACCTAGGGGAACTGAGAGGCTCATCCACGAAGTCATCCTCGTCCTTGACGAGAATAGAGCGCGGCTTAGCGGTGGGGATGTCGACCTCAGCCTTCACGAATTCGTGGGACGTATCCTCGCTCATCTCTTTGCTGGGTTCGACCTCTTCGAAGCCATCGTCATCGGCATTGGTGACTTCTAGGCGACGGCCTTCCTCCTGCGCATGGTGGGACATACGCATAGTCAAGTCTTCGGTGGACATTTCCTCGTCTTTCTGGGGACCCAGCTTGCCTTCAGACCGCAGTCGTTGCCGCTCAGTGTCCCTTGCCGCAATCAAGTCTTCTGATCCGATTTCGTTGAGAAGCCCCATATTACTGCAGTGCAGGAGCTCAGCCATCAGCTCGCAGGTCTTGAATCTGTCGAAACCGAGGGGCTCGAGCTTTTCTCCGAAAGTAGAGGCGATTTGTTCCTTTTTGGCAGGGGTGCCCATGATGAGATCCATGAACTTGGGTACATTTTCGGCGAAGAGACGCAGCAGATTGCCCAGATAAATGGGATCATGGCTTGACGGGGCCGAGTTGGTCCCTGTACCGACATCAGGGTCATAATCTGAGTTATTCTTTCGAATGACTTCGATAACTATGCCCACACCCACAGTCAACGGGTTGCCTCCACCAAGCATGTAGCCGATGAGTTGCTCGACACATGGCCTTGACACGAGTTGTCGCGTGAGCTCGTTTGGACCGATGCACTGCTGCTCATTTTGAGAAGCGTTGGCTGAGATCGTGATGATGGCCTTTATGAAGTCGCCTGCCGCAGTCTGGACGACCCAACTATGTTCGGGGCTGAGGCAGGAAAGAAGCGTCGGAATTATGTCTTTAGAATACAGCCACTAGGGAAATAATGTTAGTATGTACGGGAAAATCAAGGGGATTTACAACGGTGAGAACACGAGCATACCTCTACGACACCTTGGCCCCCCTCGCTTCGGTCCAGCGCGATTATCTTGAGAAGCAGGTCCATAATCATAGGGCATTCGACATGTCTCAAAAGATCGGACACGACGTTTGGAAGACTGCAGAAAAGTTCCATCATGTCCTCTGTCTTCTTCTCGAAGAGGGACTCGTTGATTTTGGTAAAGTAGCTCGCCTGCAGCGGGTCGAGGGGCGAGTCTCGCGAGAGGAAACCCCAAAAGTCGCGTAGCAGCTGGCGATTCTCAGTGAGAGCTTCGTAGATGGACCAGGTGTCGGAGCTCAGGACCTCGCAAGCCACAAAGGCATAGCGATTGCGCTTCTTGTCCTGCTCTTCGTCGTCATTTTCGGTGGTATCGGTAGCTCGCGAGGAGGCGCGGGGTCGGGAGAAGGACAACAGACGAGCCTTGCTCTTGCTACCCGACTCGTCATCGGCTTGGTCATCAGGGGTCTCGAAGACTTCTAGTCGCGGGGCGACGGCATAGTCGAGAAGCTTTTCGAGGATCTTATCTTCCCGCAGGTACTCGATGAGCTTTGTGTTATGCTGCTTAAGCTCCTGAATCAGGTCGCTCTCGTCGAGCAGGTCCTCGAGAGTGAAATCGGGCTTGTCGAGGATGGTATCGATGGTCGAGATGTTGGCGTAGCCGCCAAATCTCCAGAACATGGTGGCGACTCTGTATCACGGCGCTGGGCGAAAGCAGCACCAGCACCGGTGTGAGGGTTGGGGATGGATAGGCTCAGCGAGTCAAACCATGTACCAAGGATGGAGAACCCAGGCAGTCGCGTATCGCGAAGTAGTGGAGCAGGACGGCAACGAGGTAGAAGCGGCTCCCAGACGGTGGTCGGTCAACAAGCGGGAAGAAACAGCCAAGGTGCTAGGCAAGGAACGTGACGAGGCAGAGAATTAGGGGCCGTGGTGGATAGGTGACGCAGGGCAATCGGCGCGACGTAAAGGGGCGGGGGAGCGGTGCTAGGCGCCGAAAACAAGATCAGGCGTCGTGAGAAGACAGTTCCCGAGCAATGGCATCAATCCCGAGGCTGGGAACGGGATCGCGAGTTGATTTCGATGGCGCAGGCGCCCTGGTAGTTTGTCGTCGGTGGATGGTGGTGGTGGTGAAGATTGGGCAGCACACGCGGAAACCCGCAGAGGGCAAGATTCCCTTAGTGCCCGGCCGGCTGTAGGTACCTACCTGGGGGGCGCACTGGACGGGCGGGAGGCTCACTGGCTGGCTCACTGGTTGGCTCACTGTCTGGCTCACTGTCTGGCTCACTGTCTGGCTCACTGGCTCAAGGAGGTACCAACCACAACAACAAACCGCTCGTCTAACGTTGGGCTCGAACGAGGGACCTAAGAATGGAATACTGGCTTAACTGCGATACAGGCTGAACAGGCTCTGATATGCGAACATATTTTGACTTTGACCGCAATGCTTATTTTGGCCAAGCCGGACTTCTCTGCTGCTGGATTTGATCCCCTAGTGGCTCCTTATGTCACAGACGAAGCCCCTCAGCTGCCACCGAGGAAACACCACTTCACTTTGCCGTCACCACCAAGATTCCCCCAAATGCCGATTCCATTGCATTCCAATCACTACCTTTCCCACTGCCTTACCCTTCAGACCCGCGTGGCACCATCTGCCAACAGGGTAGCAGCCCCAGGGGCCAGAAATGCCAAAGATCTCATGTCTCACTTGTCGGGCAGGTGAGCATGATGCGGGGAACCTTCACGAAGGACATCCAGGCTCCTCTCAGGGGCGGAAATTTCAGTGGTGTTGCACCCCTCCGCTCCCACTCACCACCTCAGCTCCATCTACATGTAGTGCAGGGTACGGGAGGGCGACAGGCATGAGCTTCTACAGCACAAGCAATATTGCCGTGCGCATACTGCCTACTAGTAGCCAAGTAATACGGGCAGGCACCGTACCTATGACTTTAGCTGGTGCCATGTATTACTAGGTACTACCTGGTACCTACTAACTAGTACGTACTCCGTAGTAGGTTTGCATTTCTGACGCTACCTACCCTGAACTCTCTTCCTCCGTAGCAGAGTCCTGCTTTGCGACCACGGCCTGCAGTAGAGGTGCTACTTGGGGAGCCTCATACCCTCTCTCCCCAGTCCGTCGGCAGATGGTGAACGGCAAGCCTCTTCCCCGTCCGAGAGCCTCTTAACAACTGTCGCCAGAGTCCCACCTCGACCCACTGAAACGTGGTGCGTCCTGCGACCCTGGTAAGCCACCTTTCCCCTCCAACCCGCTCCGCAATCCGAACGTTGAACATCATCGAGCACTGTGTCCTCCAGCAACTATACCGGATTGTTTAATATGACAACTGGACGCCATTGAACGCCAGACGATTGAAAGTCTCCTGGGGTACTCCCATCAGGATCTCCTTCGTTGTTAATTCGATGATGCGGCCGGTCACCGCCGCTGCACCCTCCAGTCCGCTGTCCTTGGCCTTGAGATACAGCACCAGTCCCGACACGTGCGGTGCCGCCATACTCGTCCCGCTTATGACATAGGACGCGTCAGGGCTCCCAATGTATGTGCTCAGGATGTTGGTCCCCGCCGCAAAGAGGTCCACCTTTGAGCCCCAGTTGGAGAACAGAGCTCTCTCGTTTGTCTCGGTGCTGGCTGCCACCGTGATGGCCGTGAGCTCGGATGCTGGCGAACGTAGGTCTGCCCGGATTCCGTCGCTACCCGCCGCGGCGACAGTGAGAATTCCGTGCTCCACGTAGGCTCTTCTGAGAGCGAGGTTCACAGCGTCTGACTTTGGTCCGCTTACGGACATGGAGATGACCGACTTGCCCGCGCGCCCTTCGGCAGTGATGTTGTTCACAGCCCATTCAAACCCGTCGATGACGATCTCGTTGGTAGACTATATACACAGTCGCCCTACATCAGTATGGTATGCAAGAAGCTGGGGACAGAGGGATACCTACGTCTTCGTCGCCAAAAACCTTGACGGCAATGACGTTTGCCTTCTTGGCCACGCCGTACCTCCTGCTGGCAATGGTGCCTGCGCAATGCGTCCCATGGCCATCCGTGTCTTCAAAGGCCAAGTTTGGGAATGCATTGTAACCCAAATGGGCGCGCCCCTCGAACTCTTCGTGCTCAATATAGATACCGGTATCCAGCACATACGCCCATGTTCCCTCCCCGGCTGACTCATGATAGAGGTACTCGGTCGAGTTCGGCGTCCGATGAGATATGGAACCAAGGCCCCATGATGCATTCTCCTGCCGGATGATTTCCGAGTCTCTTGCAACTGCCCTGGACGGCCTCATGACAGTAACGGGCTCAACAGCAGCCACCTGTAGC
The DNA here is from genome assembly GCA_016490725.1 of Amphichorda felina. NCBI lineage: Eukaryota > Fungi > Ascomycota > Sordariomycetes > Hypocreales > Bionectriaceae > Amphichorda > Amphichorda felina. Next base: position 428,976 of record JAEMHR010000005.1, on the reverse strand, counting down.
TGTGATCAGCGAACGCAGAAGCAGACAATAGTGCTAACATACATCTTCACTCCGTAAAATCTCCTCTACTGTTTCTTGGTCAAAGTCGCCAGAGTATCCCTTGAAGTTGTTCTTCCAGACCTTGTTCACGCCCCCTGTGTCCCGCCTAGAGAGACTCCCAGCGTGAACATTGGTTGCCCACTTAACGTGAGAGTCGATGGCAAACGGGTCTGCGCCTTCCTTGAGAGTGATGATGTACTTTCCGGGGATAATTTCGTCGTCCACTTTAGGGGTCCTGGATATTCCTAAAGCAGTAACAGTTGCTGCAAGCACAAGAATGAAGCGAAGAGCAGCCATGCCGTTCTTGATGGGGCCAGACAGATAGGCGCTGTATGTCTTGTATCTATAGGCAAGAAACACGGCAACTGGCAACAATGTCTCTTTACAATGCTTACATTTCAGAGGCATTCGGGAAATACTAGTGATCATGTTGATTTTCGATCTCGTTTTCACAACCCTTATACGAATCATTATCACATTGGTGCCCGCCTTTGGGACCTGCATGAAGCCATCGCCCAGTTTCGTCCTTGCATAGAAGTTCCCGCCCGAGAAATGTGACCGAGTTTCCAGGTGGTCAGCTCATTCTTCTTCCTTATTGGCCCGTAACCCAAGTCTGCAATGCTTCGAATGCGACCCCGATCCTCCCGCTTAGAATCCATGTCTGTGATTAAGCGGGGGCTTGTCCAGCTTGTAGGTACGTGATGACGCGCACACTTTGCTGCTCACTGCTGGCTCAAAATCACATTGCTATCTGATCATCTCTTAAACTGCAAATTTACAGTTGCCGTCACATTGGTCTCATTACTCGACACTCATTCGGTGAGATTCCGACAAAATCCTCCACCTCATCAGCGAGTCAAACCATGACATTGTGACATGAACATGTTTCAGTTCCGGCCAAGAAATCAGTATTATGCTCCTCGAAAATAACCACAGGTTGCACAAGGCAGAATCGACGTCCTGAACATGCGGCTCTAGCCACCAGCAACATACAGAGGCTCGCTCCGACGCACCTCCTTACTAGCATGCATTCGTATTGTGGTGGTCTAAGCTCGTCGCGCATATAGGCATATTGCAGGAAGCACTACGAGCATCCATCAGCAAATAATATGATTAGATTAACAAGAGCTGAACAACAGTGGAGACCCGGTCCTGGATATCGGGAGATGCACCATGCAGACGCAAGATAAAGCTGATTATTTGTGCCTCATAGGTTTATAGTATTACTCCTGAGAGCTCATTCTAATCCGTAAATAACCGCTTGGATCATCTCATACCTTGTTCATAACCATCAGCCCCCGGTCAAATTCACTGCCGATACCCTTTGACCGGGCAAAGTCCTTCAGGAGAGCGCCTCTCCACCAACCGTACCACTCGGCAATCTCACCGAGGTCCGCCTCGTCCAGCGCAAGCCATTCTTCCAGCTTGGCGTTCCACATGGGAAACATGTTCTGAATCAACACCTCTGCAACCATGGCTGTGCCCAGTATATTATGCCACTTCAGTATGCCCGTAAGAACAGGCAGATACGGCTCCTGATCGGCCGGGTCTACTCGGAAGTTCCTGCGCAGGTACTTGCCCATAGATGGTAGGACATGCGACATGATGAGAGGCCGCCACTGGTCGCCCAGGATGTCTTCCCACTGTGTGAGGCCGGGGACCACGCCGCGCTCAAACTCCCACACATCAATAAGCTGACGGAACTTCCGCTTCACGTCAGCCACAAGCCCTGTTCCCTTCGGATCCAGATGGTACGGCGGGAGGTATTGCAGCCAGGGGAATAGCCAGGTGTGTGGCAAATGGTGGCTTTGGCGTTTCTTTTTGGGGTTCCAGTCGGACAGGGCGCCTTCGAGTTTGCGCACGACATTGTCCACTAGCTGGGCTCGCACGAAGGGGGGTAGAAGGTCGTCCCAGTTCTCGATCACACCGAGCATGGGAGTCGGATCCAGGGGGTCCCACGAGCGTATTGCAGCCAAGACCTGGGGTAGCCAGTTCTTGTACATCATGCTCTCGTAAGGTGTCGTAGATTTAGTGTGCGCGCGGTAGATATCATCTTGGTTGACCGAGGATGAATCCCACTTGCCCACTGTCCTCGCCTCTTTTGCCGGTTTCATGAGCAGCCCCGAAAGACCTTTCAGATCAGATGCGAACTTGTCAGGCTCAATCAGAGGATCCCATTCCATTTCCCTCAGAAAAGGATGGATGGCGGCGACAGCGATATCGGCCACCTCCACAGTCGTCGATCCCAACTCGACAGCCTTTTGTAGACAACCAATGACCTGGGCCCATTCAGTAGCTGAGACCAGCTCTTGAGACACCAGATTGGAGAAGACTTGCAGTCTCTCAAAGTCTGATCCCAAGTCTTCCACCTCCTTCTCCCTCTCTTTAAGCTCAAGATCCACCCAAGTCTTGCGCTCCTCTAGACTTCGCCACTCTTCTGAGAAGGCGAGCAAATCCGCTTGTGCGCGTTTCACAAGTTTCCTTGCTTCGATTACCTCCTCTGACTCTGGGACTCCCATCGCAGGTGTTGTAATGTCGCTAGTAGACGTGAGCATCTTGCCCCCAGGACCCGTCATATCCAGGATAGGAGTAAAGGCATCCGGGATGTGCAAGCCAGGAGCAGAAGCCTTGAGCTGATCAGCAGTGAGGTACTTGGTCTTCTGTCGTCGGGGGGTACTGGATGCGCTGTCGAAGGCACTGCCAAGTGTCTTCTTCTTGGTTTTGCGTTTTCTTTTCTTCTCCTCTTCGTCAGAGTCGACCACCGTCTCACCACGTAATGCCGCTTGTCTCTTCTCTTCCTCACGCTCATGCTTAGACTTCTCCTTAACGGCACCCAAGCCAACGCCTTGAGGCCGTAGGTTAGCCTCGACAATGACGTTCCGTCCCTGCCCTTCTTTTCCAAGACCCTGGCCCTCGACGAAGCCCATCTTGGCCATCATCCTTGCACCAAATCCTTTGCTCTTGTTCTTGCCGAATGAGCTGTGCTGAGGTGTGTTGCGAGGCGGGGATTTACCGCGAGCCGAAGCTTTCAAGACAGGCTCGTTCGCGGACGAGGGGACGAAGCCCTTACCCAAGACCCCCCCACCATCGAATGTCGTCTTGGACGTAGGGGCTGATGCGTATTCGGGCGAGGCCCTCCCTTGTGTCCCATTCGACCTATCCGCCCAAGCCATTGGCCCCTTAGCAAAGCCTAGTCCAACACCTGAGCTTGCACCCATATCCTCGTCGTCCTCGTCCTCGTCTTCTTCATCCTCGTCCATCTTCCCATCACCTAGCACCGGTGGCCTTTCGTCTTCGTCGCTGCTCTGAGGGGCGGTCGCGGTTGAAACAAAACTCATCCCCTTGCTTCGCAAATTCTTGCTCTTCCACTTCTTCCCAGGACCGTCATCCTCGCTATCAGAACCGAATATACCAAGTGCAGCTTTCTCCTTGTTGTTCCCGCCTATGCGTCGACGTTTTCGAGGGGCAAAGTCGCCGAAATCGCCATCATCTGTATCGACGCCAGGTGCACGGTACTCATCTTCGGATTCGGAGGCCGAGGAAGAGTAGTCAGCGGCCGTGGACTTGTTGAGCTCCGGTGGCGCGAAGCGAGGGCGCGATGAAGTATCCATGGTCTGAGTAAATGTATAATGTCGCGTCGCAATCGGTCGTGGCTATCAAGAAACACCTTAGGTCTCGAAGCCGGCTATCGCAGTATATTCATGATTTGGATCGATATAACATATGAGAAGACCAGCTCTGGTCAAGCTAGATGTGTAGTTCAACTCCACAGCAACTTGTACTTGGAGTTGGAGGTGGCCAAGAATCGAAAGATTTCTTATCACCACGTGATCGTGTGGCTTGAGGATGATAGTACAGATTACCTGCCTTAGGTACGATAGATAAGGCAGAGCGGACCTACCCTAAAGTAGTAAGGTGAAGACAGAGGAGACAACTTCAACGAGGGACAAGCAACAGCATCTTGAATAATATTAAGGGGGGGGGACAAATAACCTCGTAGCTTTGTCATAGTCTTGATTTCCCAATTTGAGTTTCTGATATAGGTCCTTTGGGGGAAGTGAGCAACTAACGTGTTTAAATGTGGCTTTTCGAGTGCTCTGAAACAAATCGGACTGAGCAATTCGGGAAAATTGCTATGAGACGAAGCAATTTAAAGCGAAGAAAATCTTGTGAAATACGCGTTCTCGAGTTTGACTCAAGTAGACATCTCCTTCCAAGCCTTTACGGTTACTGACTGCGGACGTCTCGTATTCTTTGAAAAGGAAAGACTGCCACTGATATTCTACGAGTGGTACAGAGTAATTTAGTGCTAATGGGGTGAGGTTGGGTTGTCTTGTCCAGCGACCTCCTGGGCTGCCCACCTAGGCGTTGTTTCTGGGGCGATGGAGGCCCGCCCCATCGTGGCGCTTCCAGGGGTCCTCCCGCCCCTCCAGCACCCTGAAGGTTCCTAGGCATGTGCGTAGTACGACACAGCTAAAATAAGGTTTCGAGGTTGGTTTAGATATTGAAAGACAATAACGATTCTACAGCTGCAAGTTTGAATAAAGTGAATAATCGAAATGGGGGTTCAAGATTTAAACAGAGCATTCACTGAACTCGCCTACATGCACATCGCCTTGGGCCAGTCTTATTAGCGTCCCGTCATTGGGGCCCAACGGCAAATCAGGTGACGTTTCTGTGGCCGGCACTGGAGCAGAGTCGGTTTGTTGACATTCGTCTTGAACCCCCCACTGGCGAATCTCCTCTTACTCACATTCAACGACATATTAACGGCGCCTCGCTCGATAAGGTCTTGCTGATTGCCTGGCCTGTTTATGTTACTAGCAAAGCGCATTCGTGAATTTTGCCTAGAAGGTAAGAGACCTGCCACCACTCTCAGGCGTTCCTGCCAACGACCGTCGCTATTTTCACCTCGGGCAACGGCATTCTGCGGGCGCCACTTTCCGCAATCTTCACAGCTTCCAAGTTTGCTAAGACGAACAAAAGAATAGAGCGACCTGATTCTTGCCGTCTCATTATAGCGATACCCCTAAGAACCTGGGGAGCATTGCGCCTGAAACTCCGCGCTTCTCCTCCTGGCGCATTTGAATTACAGAGGTATGTCCTCCGACCCAATTCCACGGAACAAATTCCGTTGCCTTACCTCGCTTGACTCGACATGGACAACCGCAAACGCCCCCGATCCTTCTATTGGCTCATAGACAAGCTGGCTCACCGTCTAACCAACTCTCAAAAGGTACACCGAGGATATTCTCGATCGAGTCGAGCCGAGAACAACTTCGCAGACCCCTACGAGCCTCCCTCTTGCCAAAACCACAACATGGCTGAGGAGGAAGACTTTAGCTCCTTGCCACTGTCTGATCGCTTCACGCACAAGGTAGACTTTCTATCCTATTGATTTCTACTTGGGAGGTTGCTGATGCGGGCTGCACCTTAGGTTTGGAAAGTTCGAAAGGCAGCATACGAAGATGCGGCAAAGCAGTTCTCCGTTTCGCCAGATGAGGATGACCCATGTTTCCGACCTTTCCTAAACGACCCGGGGCTCTGGAAGTCTGCCGTTCTCGATTCAAACGTTGCTGCTCAACAGGAAGCCGTCATTGCGCTTTGCGCGTTTCTTAAGTATGGTGGACGAGACTGTTGTCTGAGGACTCGCGGGCAAGCCATCACGCCCATTGTCGAAAAATGTTTGTCGTCAACACGAGCTGCGACGAAGCAAAACGCCATCGAGGCATTGCTGCTATACATCGAGCTGGACGTCGCAGGCCCTGTCATCGAAGAGGTGCTGCCTGGACTGGGCAACAAGGTCCCGAAGAATGTCGCCGCGACACTCAACTCACTCACTCAAATAGTTCACAACTATGGGTGCAAAATTGTGGACCCGAAGCCCATTCTGAAGTGCCTTCCCAAGGCGTTTGGTGCTGCCGATAAGAATATTCGTGCCGAGGCGACGAATCTTGCGGTCGAGCTGTATAGGTGGCTACGTGAGGCCATGAAACCCATGTTTTGGGGAGAGCTGAAGCCTACTCAGCAGAATGATCTGGAGGCCCAATTTGAGAAGATCAAGGCTGAAGCGCCGCCCAAACAGGAACGACTTTTACGATCGCAGCAAGCTGCTAAGGAGTCTGCTGCTGCAGCGGGCGAGGAGATTGAAGAAGAGGGGGGAGAACCGGAGGATGCTGGTGAGATGGACGCATTCGATCTGGCAGAACCTCAGGACGTTCTTAAGAAGATCCCTCCGAACTTCCACGATCAGCTTGCGTCCTCGAAATGGAAGGACCGAAAGGAGGCAGTTGATGCTCTTCACCAAGCGCTCAATGTGCCTCGCATCAAGGATGGCGACTTTAACGAGATCAACCGCGGGCTGGCAAAGTGCATGAAGGACGCCAATGTGGCAGTCGTTACCCAGGCCGCTCAGTGTATCGCGGCGTTGGCTACAGGGTTACGGCAAGCGTATGGCAAGCACCGGACAACTGTCATGCAACCCATCATGGATCGTCTCAAGGAGAAGAAGACAACAGTAGCCGAGGCTCTTGGCGGGGCGCTTGATGCTGTATTCATGGCAACAAGTTTGGGCGAATGTTTAGAGGACATTACCGCGTACTTGAGCAACAAAAACCCTCAAGTCAAGGAAGGAACCATGAAGTTTCTCATCAGATGCTTACGGACGACCAGGGACGTCCCCAGTAAGCCCGAGATTGCCTCTATTTGCGACTCTGGCAAAAAGCTTCTTTCGGAATCAAGCCCTGCCCTCCGCGACGGTGGTGCAGAGATCTTGGGAACCGTTATGAAGATTATTGGGGAGCGCGCCATGACACCTCACCTTGATGGTTTGGATGATATCCGGAAGAACAAGGTCAAGGAGTACTTTGAAACAGCTGAGGTCAAGGCCAAGGAGAAACCAAAGCCAGCACCAACACCAAAAGCGGCGCCAGCCGGGCCAAAGAAGATGGTCGGTGGCAAGAAGCCGGTCGCAAAGAAGTCTGCGCCAGCAGCTGCACCCAAGGCTGCAATTATGCCCGAGGAACCAGCTCCCGCTGCGGCGCCACCTAAACCGGCTGCCAACAAGCTTGGGATGGCCAAGCCCGGCGGCCTGGGTGGACTTAAAGCCCCCCAGAAGCGGACTCTTGCTGCGCCTGGTTCTCCAAGGCGAGCTCCGGGCGGCCCCCCCATGATGCCTCCCGAGGATGACGCCCCGCCACCTCAACCCCGTACCGGCTTGACCCGTGGCCTTGCTGGCCGGTCGCTAGCTAAGCCTACAACTGCACCTCCCCAAATGCCTCCAGACTCGCCACCCCCAGTCAGCGGTCTGACAGCCGTGGAGCGTGCTGAGCTGGATGAGCTTCGGGCGTCGAATGAGCGCCTGACTCGCCAAGTTGAGGATATGAGGCAGGAGAGGAGCAAGTTCATGACTGAAATCCAAGAGTTGAAGAACCAGAATGCGGGCCTGATTGAGGACCACACGCGAGATGTTCTTAGCATCAAGGCAAAGGAGACACAGCTTGTACGTGCCCGTAGCGATGCGGAAGCAACTGAACAAGTCAATGAGAGATTAAGGAGAGAGCTTGAACGTTTGAAGAAAGCGCTTAGCCGTGCAGAGGGTCTTGGCGCCTCCTCTGGAATGGGAAGCCCAGGTAAGATGACAGCTGTTACTTGGTTTATAGTGGTAATTCGTGTCTAACATTTCTAATCAGGCCTGACGTCTCCTACGCACGACGACCTTGGTATTTACCGCGACTCCGGAGTGGCATCAGGGAATAGGAACCGCATGAGCTTCACAAGCACGTTGTCAGAAGAAAAAGAGAACGGGGAACACCTTTACCCTCGACACAAAGCGCTCAGCCCCGATGGTCGCTATGCTGGAAGCTCGACGTCTTCTGGCCGAGGCTCCCCCGCTAGGGGCTTCCGGGGAGTCTATGGGGCCCGGGAGGATGGCAGCGAGACTAGTTCAGGGATTGCTAGGGAACGACCAACTTCATCACTGCCGCAACCGGGAGGAAGCGGCAATGGACAGGAGAGCTGGAAGCGCGCCGCGGAGGTGACGAGTCAACTGAAGGCCCGGATTGAACAGATGAAGGTGAGCCCACCCTTTTTGATATCGCTAGTGGCTAGCGGGCTGGTTCGGATCATTCCGATGACTGACATGGCTTTATAGGCCAAACAAGGATTTTCTCGGCCTTGAGGTGCAATATGCTGTCTGAGGTAACTAAGATTCTGGAGAATTTTATGTGTGTCATTGCACACGTATAGCAGGATGAAGGCTTGTCTGTGCTGGTCTTTGAAAGAACTTGGACTGGGCCGGTTATTTGGGTGCATTTTCTGGGCGTTGGACGCATACCCCTAGTGCTGGTGTTTTGTGGCTCTCAAAATCATGTGTGGATGTGAGTGTTTGGTCAAGGTTGGCCAAGATGCTCAGGTATCAATCGGGTAGGACATATATCTATGGTTTAATTGACGAACTGATTCGGAGATTTGTTGGTTGGTTCGAATAAATCTATTGCTTTCATGTCTAGTTGAACTTTTGCAGTCGGTGTGCTCCGTACTGATACTTATGGCTTCTTCTCAACATCCGCCGGGATCTCCTTGTGGAGGACATATTCCGACATCAAAGAGTCAAAGTAGCTCCGAATCTCGACAATCTTGCCATGGTCGTTCCAGCGCATCAGCCAGACATACTCATTGTTGTACGGCTCGCCCGTCTTGATAGTGGCCTCGCCCCGCGTCTCGACGCACGCCCACCATCCGCTCTTCTCGGGGTCCGACTCCTCGGTGCGCTCGGCGTCGACAATGACGCGCGTGACGAGGAAGCGAATGGGCTCGCTGAGCTTGGGGCCGAGGCGGTCGAAAGAGGCGGCGGCGTGGGCCTCGAGGGTGGTGCGCGTGCCCGAGAGGGAGTGGTCGCCGGTGATGGTCCAGGTGATGTTGGAGGAGTCGATGGACTCGGTAAAGAAGGTCTTGCGTTTGGCGAGGTCGTGGATATCGGCCAGCGGCGCGAAGGAGGAGAGGACGTAGTCCTTGGTGAGCTTGAACGACATGTTGGGGCTGTGTTGACTTGTGTGGTGTCGGCGAGTGTTGTTAATTCCTAGGGTGGAATGACGTTGATGAGGCGAGAGGACGGTACAGAGCAAGTGCTGGGGTGAGAGGCACTTGGGCGGCCATGGCGTACGACCAACACATCTTGTCGCACAAGGTCGCATTGGAGCTGTGCGTGCTCGTAAACCTAACTGCAGGTAGTGTTGTAACTTATGCAACCTGGCCATGATGGGCCTGTCGTTGGGGCCGATCATAGGTACTTAGCCGCCCGCGGGCAGCAATCTCACATCACGACAACTTTGGCTGTCATATGAGAGGAGGGGATCAAGAAGATGTGTGAATTAAAGTATGCAAATGCCGGATTGCAACACCCGGAACGCCGGCTCCTACCCCGTTGGTTTCTCCTCCATCTCTATCATCTGAAGACTTGCGAGTAGCGGGGGTCAAATGTCTTGCTCATTCCTTGTCGCTGCTCCCTTTGTCCTCATTGGGAGTGCTATCCTTCTTTTTGTCCTTACTCCCGTCGCTGGCGCCTGTTTGATTCTTGTGTTTTGATTTCTGGTCCTCCTTTGCCTTGCGCTCCTTCGCCTCCTTCTCCTCCTTCAACCGCTTCTTTTCCTCCGCCTCGACCTTGGGCCAGTTGGTCTCCGTGTCCGCAAGACCTGGCCGATTCATGCTGTTGCGGAGGTGCTCCTTGCTTAATCTCTCGCACTTCTCGAGCTCGGAACGCCCGACAAGGGACACCAAGATGGCCATGCCAACTATGGCGGTCAACATGAAGCGGTACTGGGCGTACCACTTAGGCGCCCACCCCCGGTTAGAGGCGCGGGAATCGGCAAAGTACAGTGCGACAAAGGCCATGAACTGGGACGTCAGACCATATTCGATCGGCATCAGAAGAGTTGGCCAAGCGATGACGGAGGCGGCAACACCCATGCCGTAGCGGAAGCGGGTGCGTTCTCGGAGTGGCTTTGTCTCAGCATACTCGAGGCCCTAGTTTGCGTTGGTTGGTTAGGTCTCCCTCGCATGCTTGGGCCCGCTTGGAGCACTTACCCAGTGGATGGCACCTAGGAAAGAAATGATCACCGCGCCGTAGCCAAGCTGTAGTGGCTCTATGACACTAAGGAGATATTGGGCTGTGTCGTGGTTGATGAATATGGCGTCGTAGAAGCTGTTGCCGGTGGGGAAAGTCTTGGTAAGATCCCATCCTAGATACACGGTCGACGCCGACGTTGCCAGGTAAGGAATCGTGCCTGCGAGGCCTAGTACATGGGACTCGTAGGGTATGTTGCTTAATTTGAAGGTGTCTCGCACGATTCCCTGCCTAGTCGTTAGCAAATGATCTTGGATAGGGACGGCGGGAGCCAGCGCATCAAAGACGCACAAGATCATGCTTCAATCCGTCATTGACATTCTCAGAGTCCTGTCCGGCTTGCGAGGCTGCATTATCAGTAGCTTTGTGTGTCGTGCTCTCCGTGGAGACATGAGCGGGATCGGGTTGGAGCTTCTGCTGGCCGATTCTGCGCTCGGCCTCGCGATCAATCCTGGGTTTCGGTGGTGGAGGATCCGCACGGTCACGGCCAGTGCTGGCAAACCGAGCAGCCTGCCATGGGATCAAGGGCTGCTTTTGATGAGGCTTGAGGGAGCGGCAAGCGGAGGCTGGGGCTGGCTGGGAGAAGGACGCCGGCCGCAGATGGCGGATGAGGGAGCGCGTAGTTCTGAACATGGCCGCCAAGTGAAACTGGGCTGACGAGGTGGCAATGGAATGGGATTCAATTGAAAAGAACAGAGCGTTCTGCTGCTACTGCTATTATATCATACTAATCACATACGTAGGGCCGGGCGAGAGAGCTGGCTGCTTGACATGATGTCATCGACGAGTACCATTTCTGGGCCTGCTAGGGCAAGAGCTTTTGGTTTGCCCAACACCAAGTGCAGTGGCTACTAACCTAGGTATACATCATTATGATCTCTTGTGTCGTGGATCCCGTTTTCTGATTCCACAACTGTACCAGACTAGTACTCGTAGTATATGTACAGCTGCCGAAGATCCGACCGAATCCGCCGACGAGGCTGATATCCTACCTGACTAGTACCCAAGGTGCTCCCTAGGTACTATTAGTAGGTACAGCTCCTCACATCCAAGTGAATGTTAGCCGCTATATTACCTATCTTTGTATGTATTTAAATCTTGGCTATATGCCACCTAACGTATCCTTCACAGTCTGCAGCCTGCTCTCATCGACCTCCTTCGTGCTCACCCTTCTCTGCTGGGGCAGGTAAGAACCCAACTGCGACTAGATACCTATGCGAGGTATTTTCCGGTAGTGCGTATATCAACAGCAATTGGCCCAGGCTGGAGCTTCCCTCGTCGTATATTTTCACGCTGTGGCTTGTGTATCGTCCATCCCGGGGCCATAGTGTCGGCGGGGAGGTTCCCTGTTACAAAGTGGAACAGCGGAAGCAAACAATGCTCCTCTCTGGTCTCATCCTGTACGTATTCTACAAAATTGGCGCGCCAGTCTCGATACGCTATGAGAGGCGTACGGTATACGTAGGACTCCAGGGCGCCAATTCACTCGTTAAGGCTCAGTCGTGGATGGCTGGTGACTGGGGCCACGTTGAGGGACTGCCCCGGGAAGTTGCCATCCTACGGCGACGACGGTGCGGCTGAGCCAAGAAACCGGTATTGCGTTAAACGTGTTGGTGATTCCTGGGCGCGCGCCGACCTGCAGGCAGCCTTTCACAACGGTACGAGGAAGTCGTCGGTGATGGACCGGATGATGGATCTCCCGTGATATATCCAGGCCAAACGATGGCTCCTGTAAGCCCTCTGCTCCCGCCCTCGTCTTCTCCGTCTCCTGTAAGAGCCATCACGTTCAATCGCATGCCAATAGGATCTAGAGCTCTGTCAATATCCGAGGCGAGGGCTTGGAGAGTCTGGGACCGCAATATGACGCTAACTGCTAGGTTGACATCCTTCCATCCGCTTTTGAGATGGAAGAAAATTTGCTGTGCGAGGATGGAATGACCACCCTCGTCAAAGAAGTTGGAATCCGGCACAAACATTCGTGCGGAGCGGTCGGGGAGAACTGAGGCCCATACCGTAGTCAGTCGAGTCTGCGTTTCGATCGTGTTTGAGATGACAGACGAGGCTCTCTTTTTGGCGACTGAGAGAAGATCTGACGGATCGGAAAAAGGGAGCGCCAGCTCAATCTTGGTTCGGATTCAGTGGCATCCGGACTCGAGGGATGAAGATACTTGGAACAGCATAACTTGGGATCTTGGCTGCCAAGAACTTCTTGCAAAAGTCAGACAGCAACTTGAACTGCCTGAGAATATCAGCCAGCGTTTCAGGCGCAACCCCTTCCCTGATAACTACCCGTAAAATCGATACATCCATCCTCACGCAAGCGACCCAGATCACCAGTCCGGTACAGACGATCTCACGGCCCCTTGTAATAACCAACGGGGGCGGCTTGGGGTTCAGACTACCGAGTACACTTGGTAGGATCGACAAACCAGTTGGACACAAAGCTAGACCGGTTCAGTTTCATTGTTTTCTCATCGTACCCACGGTAACCTTGCGCATGACCCGCAGCACGGATGAACAGTTCACCAATCTCACCAACGCCGCAGAGCCTGGTCCTATCTTGGAGGTCTAAAACTAGCAGCTGGACATTCAACACACCCTGGCTAACTGGGATGATGTCTGGCAACAAGTCGACGAAATATTGGCCCTCAATTTTGCTCAGAATCTCGAAGAAGGACACGGCACGCTGCGACTCAGTAGATCCGAAGAGACTCACCGCCCTCCTGTTGGATGCAAGATCACAGCTTTCTGCAGTCCTTGGTCAAAAGATCGCCAACAAAGAAAGCCCTTCGAAGTGAGGGAAACTGAGTCGTGGCGTCGCCAACGAGAACCTGGCCCATAGCAGGAGTAAGGCGAGTCGCCGTGGCCTTGTGCTCATCCATCCACTCAGCCAGCAGCCCGTAGGCGACGACTTCGGCTGGGGGCACGAGTAGTACTGCACCCAGGAAGAGCGGAGTGAAGGTATCCCGCTGGATAGAGTCATGTGCAATACTGAATAGCATCGTGAATCTACCCGTCTCCAAAAGACGAAATCTCTCTGCCATCCACGGCGTGTAGTAGATCAGAGAGCCTTGGCGTCCTTGTACGCCTTTTGGGATCACTTGAGTGCCCGAGGTATACGAAAGCGTGGGTATGGAATCAGGGCCAACAGTGACATTAGGATGGTGCTCCTTGAGAGGTGCTGAGCCGATAGACAGTCTTGGCCCTTGACGGCGCACCCATATAGGCAACGACAAGGTCGACGACTCGGTACGAGTAGATGACGACAACGTCGCCTACATTGCAACCGTGAGCAACGAGGTGATGTGCTAATTGGTTGGAGGCTTGGTTGATCTAGCGATATGTGAAGGTGGGCTGGGGCCCTCGTGAGCTCCTCGTCTCAATGGCACGTAGTCTGTCAGGATTCGCGCCGCATTGGCTGCAAATATGTCATGGATTTCTATAATATTGAGTGAGAAAGTGGTTGATTGATACTGGTTGCGCCGTAGCATGGGCTTTACTACTAGTACTTATCTCCACGGAACTCACCCCAGTGCAACTCACGCGTGGGATAGGGAATCAAGGAGTCTGACCTCAATTCCGAGAAGGCAAGCCGACTTGGGAGCACTGTATCATTTGGATAGGAGGATGGAGGAATAGATAGCAATCAAGCTAGTTGGGCCGTCTGTTTGCCTGGGTTACTGAGATTTGACCTGAAGAAAGGCGAAACTTTTGTCAGCTCTGATAAAGGATGTATTACACCCGGCGGGACTAAGAGACGGGGTTACTACGTGACGTGACCACTATACTCTACGAAGCATAGCTTGTATCGCAGCACAGAGCGAATAAACCTGTCTCAGGTTCCTCATCAAGCACCAATATGGACCGGGTCCAGGGCTGACCAGGTGTGCATGGCCCAGGGTTGTCACGATGGCCAAGGAGCACAGCGAGTAACGTAAGAGAAGAGATGGGGGCTAAATGTGGTGGGGCCTAGGGCAACTACTTACATACTTTCAACCCGTAGGACAGGACTGCGACAACACGCACTCTGTTTGAGATGCTCCCTGGGGGAGGATCGGAATCGACACGGAAGTGAGGTGACCACTGTGCTAGGGAAACTGCTGGGCCGTTGCGCGACTGTTAGGAGTTTGGGGGAGCATTGGTGGGTGCTGAAAGAGCTGAACCTTGGGCTGGAACGAACCTGGAAGGCTCCTGACGTCACGCCCTGGACCAATTGGTCCGGCCACCCACTAAGTGCTTAGGTAGGCACATGTACCTTAAAGACAGCACCAAACGTGTTGTGAAGTATAGTATTAAGGGCTACTGGGTATAGACTAGGTGGGTAGGCAACGGTAATGCTGACGGCTGGATAAAGATGGATCATGGACGTGGCCATTTCCGTGGATTTACAGTGTTGTCGTAATGGAAGTGCTCCCAAAACAGACAGGAGCCTGTCCCAGCACAGCCCCTCCACACTGCAGATCCCTGAAGCACCGAGAACTGGAACTGGACCCAACAGGGCGAGGAGCGTCATAGTGCTTGCTTCCCTCGGCAGCAATGCACCGCCAAGGGGGTTCGAGGGCTGGGCATCGTCGAATTGCCCTGGTAGGCTCCTTCCATGTTGATTGGGTAATAGATGCAATCCCGACCAGAGCCCAATTCCACCCTTCAATGATCCTCAGTCTCCTCACCACGCCGCGTAATTGTTGACCTTGCACTGTTCGGGATTTGTGCCGTGTTCTGAACTTCTGATTGACCTGCCCCGATCTTACCAACTTGGCGGCCCGCTGCACCCACTATTTACTATTAGGTCCCGGGTGTCTCCTGACCACGACGCTTCCGGTCAGACTCGCGTCCCCCCACCTTCTGGCCCATCACGAACGAATACATTCGACATTCGACACGTTGGTGACGACCCCTCCCGTCGAGACATACGCAGAGACCAACGGCGCAGCGTCCATTTGCCTCGCTGTCGCAACACGATTCCAATGTCGCCCACCTGAGCCCGAAGACGATTAGCCCGAGCCACGAATCCCCATCCCCGGCCAGGGTCACGGCACCCTCTCCCTCGCCATGTTGGAAGGGCTCGTCGCCGGGTTGCTTAACCGCTTCCTGGGCATGTACGTCAAGAATTTCGACCCTACCCAGCTCAAAGTCGGCATCTGGTCAGGCGATGTCAAGCTCCGAAACCTCAAGCTGCGCCGCGAGGCCCTCGACCAGCTCAAGCTACCCGTCAACGTCATTGAAGGTCATGTCGGCGACCTCACCCTCATAATCCCTTGGTCGAACCTCGGCGGCGCCCCCGTCAAGGTCTTTGTCGAGGACGTTTTCCTGCTGGCAAGCCCCAAGGAAGAGGCCGAATACAATGAAGAAGAGGAGGAGCGCCGCAAGCAGCGGCTCAAGATGGAGAAGCTCGACAGCGCAGAGTTGCTCAAGGAAAGGAACCAGGAGGGAATGAGCCAGGAGGAGCAGAAGAAAAACCAGAGCTTTACCCAGAGTCTTGTCACCAAGATTGTCGACAACCTCCAGGTCACCGTCAAGAACATCCATGTTCGGTACGAAGACTCCATCTCCGCCCCAGGCCACCCCTTTGCTCTCGGCCTCACCCTCGAGGAGTTCAGTGCCGTGAGCACGGACGGAGAGTGGAAGCCCACGTTTATCCAGGTCTCGGGCGATACGACCAACAAGCTGGCTACCCTCGGCGCGTTGGCAGTCTATTGGGACACGGACACTGAACTCCTTGGGACAGGAAGAGAAGCTTCATCTCCTGACGAAATCATGCCCTACGACGAGATGATTACGCAGTTCAAGAGAATGATCAACCATGAAGAGTCGGGCCCGGGTCACCAGTTCATCCTCAAACCCGTAAGCGGCCAGGCAAAGATCGAGCTTGACAAGACGGGAGACGTTCGCGTCGCTAAATTCAAAGCCAATTTGCTTTTCGAGGAAATTGGACTGGTCCTCGACGATGATCAGTACCGCGACGGCCTAATGATGGTCGATTTATTCCACTACTTTATCCGCCATCAGGAATACAAGAAACTGCAACCCAAGGGGGTATCGCCCAAGGAAGACCCACGAGCTTGGTTCCTGTTTGCTGGGAATGCTGTTCTGGGCAAGATACACGAGCGCAATCGTCGTTGGACTTGGAATTATTTCAAAGAACGAAGAGACGATCGCAAGCGCTATATTGAACTGTTCAAGAAACAGAAGCAACAGCAACAGCTCACAGCCCAGGAGAATGAGGACCTTGGGAAATTGGAGTGGAAACTTGAATACGAGGATCTTCGATTCTGGCGGTCTCTGGCTCGCAACCAGCTCAAGAAGGAGAACGCCGAGGCACTCAAGAAGCAGCCCCCGCAGCAAGAGCAGCAAGGATGGGTTTCCTGGCTTTGGGGATCCAAACCCGAGGAGAAGATTGAGGAAAACGAGGAGAACACACATATCACCGAAGAACAACGCCAGGAGCTTTACGACGCCATTGAATGGGATGAGAAGACCGCTTTGGCAGAAGCAGTCGATGTGCCACGAGAGGCTATCAAGCTATGTCTCGAGGTGTCCCTGAGCACCGGTAGCTTCACACTCAAGAAGAACCCTCACAAAAATCCCGTGGATCTCCTCAGCCTGCACTTTGATGTCCTCAAGGCCAAGGCTCTGCAAAGAAAGGACTCTCTTTTGGCCAACTTCAGCCTGGGTGGCTTGCGTGTCAATGACGGCACAACACCCGACAGCTTGTATCCCGAAATTGTCCGTGTCAAGGATGCGCCGACCGCCATGAAGCGCAAAAGACTCTCCCTCGTCGAACTGGAGAAGCCCGACCAAGAGCCCTTCTTCCAGTTCGAGGTCGAGAAGAACCCTATTGAGCGTGAGGGTGACATTGCTGTTGTGGCCAAAATGAAGCCACTCGAGGTCGTATGGAATCCAAACTTTGTGGTCGGAATCGCCGACTTTTTCAGGCCTCCTGAGAGACACATGGAGTCGATCAGCGCGTTGATGGAGAGCGCAGGCGCTACTGTTGAGGGTCTACGTGAGCAAACTCGTGTTGGTCTGGAGTTTGCGTTGGAAGAACATAAGACTATCAATGCCGAGCTGGATCTCCAGGCGCCGCTAATCATTGTCCCTGTCAGCATCACAACAGATGACTCTACATGCTTGATCGTCGATGCAGGTCACATCCACGTCAACAGCGAACTTGTTGACCAGAACACAATGAAGGAGATTCAAGCAAAGCAGCGACAGGCATACAGCGATGCCGACTTCAAGCGGCTTGAGTCAGTCATGTACGATAAGTTCTTGGTCAAACTTACTTCTACTCAGGTCCTTATTGGGCCTTCGATAGAGGAAACCAAGGCTCAGCTTGTCGAGAAGGACGAGGAATCACGCCTACATGTTGTCGACAAGATCAACGTCGACTTCGTTGTGGAAACGTCCATTCTCCCCAAAGCACCCAACCTCACCAAGCTGAAAGTCCATGGGCACATGCCCATGTTGCACGCTGCCGTGTCGGACACTAAGTACAAGAACTTGATGAAGATCATCGAGGTGGCAGTGCCCAAATTTGGAGGCGGCAAACAGCAGGCCCTTAACGAGTCGCGGCCTTCTCGTCCGCGCCTTTCAACGAGTGCCTCCGGCAGGTCCGGGGGGAGGACGGGCCGCGATCGCGCCCACTCGGATGCTTTCCCATTCATGCAGCCACAGACCGCTGTGGTGATCGATGATATGGATGACGATGACGACGATTTTGAAGATGCCAACGACGGGGCTGACAACGAGCACATCAGGATTCAGCAACGGAGCTTTGAGTTCAAGTTCAAGGTAGACACACTCAAAGGATCGCTGTACAGGAGTGATCCAGAAAGACGCAAACCTGATGCTCTGTTGGTCGAGCTAGTTGCTGAGCGATTTGGCCTGGAGTTCTACACGAGGCCCTATGATATGGCAGCTGAGGTCTCACTGGGCTCGGTGGTTGTCGACGACTTTGTCGACAACCCATCTGGTGAGTTCAAGTCAATCGTTTCCTCGGGCGATAGCGAGGATCTCAAGGCTGGGCGGAGTCTTGTTCACGTCAAGTTCGTGAAGATCAATCCTCGCTCTCCAGAGTTCATGCCTGTGTACGAAGGTGTGGAAACAAACGTCACGGCTGTGATATCAACTATCAATCTCATCGTGACACGGAAGACGTTGCTGACGCTCCTTGATTTCGTTCTGGTCACCTTCACCGGGGGAAATAACGACCAACATGCGAATGCCAAAGCTGTCATGGACCCTGAAGATGACGAGGCCGTAGGTGGAGAGACTACTATTGAGGGCGCACAGCAAACACAGAATGTAGGTTCCATCCGCGTCAAAGTTGAGCTGAAGAGTATCCGATTCATTTTAAACAATGATGGCATCCGACTTGCCACCCTCTCTCTCAACCAGGCCGATACTGGCATCTTCATTCGCGGAAAGACGATGAGGATATCTTCAAAGCTTGGCGACTTGTCGCTAGTCGACGATGTGAACCTCGGAGTGTCAGAGGACTCCAATCTCCGCCAGCTGGTTACCATCCAAGGGGATGAACTGGCAGATTTCCGCTACGAAACATTCGACTCCAGCAACGCCAAAGCATACCCTGGCTATGACAGTTCCATCTTTCTCCGCGCTGGTTCCGTCAAGGTCAATTTCGTGGAGGAGCCATTCCGCAAAATTGTTGACTTCTTGGTCAAGTTTGGGAAGATGCAGGCGCTGTATAATGCGGCGCGACAGGCAGCCGCCAATCAGGCGAACCAGATACAACAGAGTCCCAGTCGGATTCAGTTCGACATCATTGTCAAGACCCCTATTGTTGTCTTCCCTCGCCTCGTTATTTCTGGCCGACCTAAACGAGACCTAATCACGGCCTATCTTGGAGAAATCTACGCGCAGAACAAGTTTGTGCCGATTGATGACAGTGAGAATGCCGACATTGCCATGAAGGTTTCAGCTGGCATCAGGAATACCCGACTTACCTCTGATTTCCACTATCCTGATAACCAGTCGGAGGAGCTCGAGATTATTGATCACGTTGACCTGGGATTTAACATCACTCATGCCGAGCATAAACCCGGCGTGAAGCGGCCGGATACTGAGGTTGAAGGGTCCATGTCTGATTTCAACCTTCGTCTGACCCAGTATCAGCTCAAGTCACTTATGGCTATCTCCAAATCTGTTCCAGCCGCATTTGCTGGCGATGGTACTAGTCGTGACGAGGAAGCAGCGAAGGCCGTGGATCAGGACACACTGAAGCGGGCTCGAACCTTGGAGATTCAGGACAATCAGCCTCTGGTGGATCTTTCACCAGAGCTCGGATCGCTCGACAAGGCTTGGACCAAACTGGACCTTGTTTTCCGGGTCAATACCATTGGCTTGGAGCTCATCCTGGCGGACGAAGATAAAGCTGTTGGGGATGTTGCCTCATCAAGCCTTTCCCGTTTCTCCTTGGACAATACCAAGGTGAAAACGAGAATGCTGTCTGACGGCTCCATGGAGGCCGAGCTGCTTATTCACTCCTTTACCATCTATGACAGTCGCCCCAGAGAATCCAATAGGTTCCGCCGCATCATGACGTCTGCTAATAAGGACGCTCAGCAACTCATGGCCTCCGTAACTATGTCAGGAGGAAAGGAGCGTAGCGTCATTGCCATGGCTACGATTGATAGCCCTCGCGTTATATTTGCTCTGGACTATCTGTTCGCCATTCAGAGGTTTGCAGTGGAGGGTCTTACGACAGATGAGCCAGTGTCGTTTGACGATGAGAGCATCCTCGAAACCCCTGAAGAGTCCGACGCAGACTCCTTGCAAGTTTCTTACAATGCGCCAAAGTTGCAGAAAACTAGGTCTGAAATTTCGATACGACAGAGTGAGGATAGTCGTGCAGTCGAGCAAGCCAAGGAAGAGCAGCCGACAATGAGTGTTGCCTTTAGGGTTAACTTGGTCGACGCGCAGGTGATCCTCATTGCCAATCCCTTGGCGTCAAACTCTGAAGCCATTGTGTTGGGTATTCGCCAAGTGCTGCTCTCGAAGCAACATGCCCTCACTTTCCAAGTTTCGCAAATCGGCATGTTCTTGTGCCGCATGGACAAGTTAGA
This sequence comes from Amphichorda felina, assembly GCA_016490725.1. Taxonomy (NCBI): domain Eukaryota; kingdom Fungi; phylum Ascomycota; class Sordariomycetes; order Hypocreales; family Bionectriaceae; genus Amphichorda; species Amphichorda felina. The sequence goes on along the minus strand of JAEMHR010000005.1, from coordinate 408,726 downwards.
AACATCTCGTCTGAGGATCATCGACGACTTTTCGATACAAATGAGCATGGATAGCTCCAAGCCTTTGTCAACAAACATACACATCGAGGTCGAACCTCTGATCCTGCGGCTGTCTCTGCGAGACATTCTTCTTGCCGTGCAGATCTTCAGCAAGGCAGGGGAGCTATCCGGTAGCGAGACCAAGGAGCCCAAGGGCCCCAGGGAGACCACAGCTGAGCAAAAGGCCCGGGAGCTGCGTAGCGCGGGACTGAAGCAAAAGACTGCAAGCGGCCGCGGCCAGTCCACCGTGGCGAAGGCTACGGGTACCAAGTCTGTCGCCCCCGCTGATCCAAGGGACCAGAGAAGGCCTTCGCAGGGTGTTTCTCAACGACACGAAGAGCTCTCTGCCACTGTGGAGGGTGTCCGCATCGTTCTGATTGGCGACCTGCACGAGCTTCCAATTCTTGACATTGGCGTCAAGGAATTTACAGCTTCGGCAGTGAACTGGTCGTCCAACCTCAAGGCTGAGGCAGCCATCGACTTGTACTCTAACGTATACAACTTCTCGAAATCGAGCTGGGAGCCATTGCTGGAGCCGTGGCAAGTCGGTCTCGGAATTGCAAGGGATCCTTCTTCAGGCCTCCTGTCTGTAGACGTTGCGTCAAGAAAGACATTCGACATCACCATCACGACCGCGTCTATTGCTTTGGCGTCCAAGTCTTTCGATTTTCTAACCACCGAGCAAGATGTCCTGGGAAAGCCGCGTGGGGTTGAGGCTCCTTATCGAATTCGCAACTACACTGGGTTCGATGTGGTCGTGAATTCTAAGAGCCCAACCAGCGAAGAGCCCATAACCTCCCGCCTGGAGGATGGCCAAGAGGTACCATGGAGCTTTGAGCACTGGGAGAAGATGCGCGAGAACCTCCTTACAGAATCCAACCAGAATGATGTTAGCATCACTCTTGAAGGAAGCGGATTTGATCCCGTCAAGAACGTGCGAATCAACCGTGAAGGCGAGTTCCTGTACTCTTTGCGCCCCAAGGCCGATGACATTCTTCACAAAATATGTGTTGAGGTCAGCTTGGGATCCGACAACGTCAAATATGTCACCCTCAGGTCTCCTCTTCTGATTGAGAACGCCACCGAGATTCCGGTCGAGCTGGGGATATACGACGCTCAGGAAGGCCACCTCCTTAAGATTGAGAAGATCGCACCGGGAGATGCTCGCCCGGCTCCTGTTGGCGCGGTGTATTCAAAACGGGGTCTAGTGCGCCCAGACGCTGGCTTTGGCTACCAGTGGAGCGGAGATCAGCTTTGGTGGAGGGATTTGCTGAAACGACCAACGAAGCAGGTGGTTTGCAAGGGCGAGAATGGGGACCCCTTCTACTTCCAAGTTCATGCCCGGTTTGACAGGGCAAACCCTTTGGCGAAGTGAGTAGAAGCGAACTGCCGCAGATAAGAGTCCTACTAACAAGGCTAGGTCTTACCCATACATGAGGATCAAACTTTCAGCGCCAGTCACGCTTGAGAACCTGCTCCCGTACGATTTCAAGTACCGAATCTACGACAAGAATACCAAGAAGGACTGGTCCAACTTCCTCCGCAAAGGTGGCGTCAGCCCGGTGCACGTGGTCGAGTTGTCGCACCTGCTGTTGCTTAGCGTCGACATGCAAGACACCGTCTTTAAGCCTAGCGAGTTTGCCATCATCAACTCTGGCACCAACGAGGACTTCCGCAAGGAAAATCGCATGGTGGTCAAGGATGACCAGGGATATCCCCTCCACCTCAAGCTACAATATTTCAAAATTCCGAATAGCGGGGGGGCCTTCAAGGTCACGGTATATAGCCCCTACGTCGTCCTAAACAAGACCGGGCTGGACTTGACGGTGCGGGCAAAGACTTTCATGCAACAGCCTCGGCCTGCTGCCGGGCAGTTCCCTCTGGTTGACACATCCGACCAAGATCGTCCCAAGGCCCTGCCATTCATGTTCTCTTACAACAGCGATGACAATCGCAACCGGGCTGTCCTCAAGGTTGCGGACTCAGAGTGGAGCAAGCCACAGAGTTTCGACGCCATTGGCAGCACTTCGGAAGTCGTCTTGAACTCTGCCTCGAAGAGCAAGGAGATCCACGTCGGTATCACGGTGAAGTCCGGTGACGGCAAGTACAAGTTGACGAAGGTCGTTACCCTGGCACCACGATTTGTCCTGGAGAACAAGCTGGACGAGGAGCTCCTCATCCGCGAGTCCAGCTCTTCTGGCTACATGACGTTGAAACCTGGTACCCTTCAACCGCTCCATTTCATGCAAAAGTCGGCGATCAAGCAGCTCTGTCTATGCTATCCCGGGGTGAACAACCAGTGGACCTCACCATTCAATATTGCGGACATTGGTGTCACTCACGTGAAGATGGCAAAGGCTGGTCAGCGCCAGCGCCTTGTGAGGGTCGAGATTCTAATGGAGGACTCGACTGTGTTCCTCAACTTCAGCATGGAGACCAAGAACTGGCCATTCTCTATGCGAAACGAAAGCGACACCGAGTTCACGTTCTATCAGGCCAATCCGAATGTGGACGAAGATGGCGTCGAAGATCGCAGCGGATGGAAGCCGATAAGGTACCGCCTCCCACCACGGAGCATCATGCCTTACGCGTGGGACTTCCCGGCGGCCAAGTTACGCGAAGTGGTCATCTCTGCGAACAATAGGGAGCGACATGTCAAGCTGGCAGAGATTGGCAACCAGATTCCGATGAAATTTGTGAATCCCAACGGCCAGCAGAAGATCATCGACATCAACGTTGCTGCTGACGGGCCGACGCAAACGCTTATTCTGAGCAATTTCCGCGCAAGTAAGAGCATGTACAAGGCCAAGACGCTCGAGAGGACGAAGACAGGTTTGGAGGCCTTTGAGGTCAAGGATCAGGACACCGGAGCCACGTTTCTGGGGCAGCTGAAGCTGTCTGGGATTGGCATATCCCTTGTCAATGCGCAGCTGAAGGAGCTGGCATACATCACCTTCAAAGACCTTCAACTGCGCTATAGTGATTCGCCGCTCATCCAGACCGTATCTCTGGCGATCAAGTGGATTCAGATTGACAACCAGCTGTATGGCGGGATTTTCCCTATGATTGTGTACCCCAGTGTGGTACCCAAGAAGGCGCAGGAAGTCGAGGCTCATCCTTCGCTCCATGCAATGGTGAGCCGCGTCAAGGATGATTCCTACGGTGTGCTATACATCAAATATGCCACAATCTTGCTCCAACAGATGACGGTTGACCTCGACGAAGATTTTGTGTTTGCACTTCTTGACTTTTCCAACGTCCCGGGAGCCAGGTGGACGATAGAGGAAGAGGGCAAGCTGTGTGACGACAACCTGGACATTCCGCAGCCAAATCAGCAGCAGTCAGGACAGGACATCTACTTTGAGGTTCTCAACATCCAGCCAATGCAGATTGATTTGAGCTTCATGCGGACGGAGCGAATCAATGCCGAGGATAAGACATCGACGAGGAACCCGATCATGTTCTTCCTGAACGTCATGACTATGGCTATTGGAAATGTCAACGATGCGCCTGTACGCTTCAACGCGCTGATGTTGGACAACGTTCGGGTTTCCACCCGGGTGCTAATGCAAAATATCTCCAATCACTACAGCCAAGAGGTTATGTACCAAATCCACAAGATCTTGGGATCTGCCGACTTCCTCGGAAACCCGGTCGGCTTGTTCAACAACATTTCGTCGGGCGTGACGGATATCTTCTACGAGCCGTACCAGGGTCTCATTCTCTCGGACAAGCCCGAGGAGTTTGGTCTGGGGATTGCCAAGGGCGCGGCGTCATTCGCGAAGAAGACTGTGTTTGGGTTTAGCGACAGCTTCTCCAAATTTACGGGCAGCTTGAGCAAAGGTCTGGCAGCCGCATCGCTAGACAAGCAGTTCCAGGACCGCCGGCGCATCACGAGGGCGCGAAACAGACCAAAGCATGCGCTCTACGGGGTTACCGCAGGTGCAAACAGCCTCTTCACAAGCGTCGCATCCGGCGTTGGAGGCCTGGCACGGAAGCCACTGGAGGGTGCCGAGCAAGAAGGGGCCCTTGGTTTTTTCAAGGGTGTCGGCAAGGGAGTGCTGGGTCTGGCCACGAAGCCTGCAGTGGGAGTCCTCGACATGGCCAGTAATGTCAGCGAGGGTATCCGCAACACAACGACAGTGTTTGACGGCCAGGAGCTGGACAGAACACGCTATCCTCGTTTCATCCCTAACGACGGCATTGTGCGGCCTTACAACCCACGGGAGGCTCTAGGTCAGTACTGGCTCAAGCAGGTGGATAACGGCAAGTACTTTGACGAGCAGTACATCGGGCACCTGGAGCTCCCCAAGGAGGACATGGTGGTGATGGTGACGTTTGCGCGGATTTTGCTGATCCGGTCGAGGCGACTGGGCAGCGAATGGGATGTGCCGCTCAAGGACATCCAGACTATTGCAAAGGAGCGCACGGGAGTGAGCCTGGTGCTGCGGGGAGGTGCCAACGGGCCATTTGTGCCGGTGGGAGGAGGCAGCGAGAGAGGATTCTTGTACAAGATGATTGGAGTGGCGGTGGAAGAGTTTAACAGACGGTTCCGGGGAGGGCAATAAGTCGAGAGACACTTTAATGATGAGAAGTCACGGCTGCAAGGGGTTAAGGATCGATGGAATACCCAGTATACGACAGCATGTTGGGGGGTGGTAGGTCGAATATAGTTATCCTGGTGTAGTGTGCGATAGTACGACGAACAATTTGGGAAATAGAAATCATTGTGCATAATGCCGAGTCCAACATACATACGTACTAATGCTTAGTTGAGGACAAACCATGTGGCTGCCGTGTAACGATGCCTGCTGCAGTGAAGGCGATTGGGATGCTAAGCAGCCGCTATCGATAGCTGGACCGCATATGAAATTGGGGGAATGCGCAGTACTGGGCCATTGGCTCCTTATCAGATTGAATTCGGCCGCCAAGAGGCCGAGCAGGGCCTGATCAGACTACCAGGTGGGCGTTTCAGGCCACACCAGGCCACACCAGGCCACACGCAGGAATAGCACTTATCTGGGCTAACCCTGTGGACGGGTCTGGAACGGAACAGGTGAGAGAGGGCTTGCCGGGGGGCCCGAGGCGGAGACCGCCGACGGGTCACGGATGGTCGAGAATCGAGATGGGGGAGCGGCGAGTCGACGACTCACGAGTGGCCTCGCTGGAGGGCCTCGCTGGAGGGGAACTGGGCACTTGGCAGTGGCAGCTTGTACGTAAAAATCTGGGGAAAAGACGACGGGGCCACCGACGGTTGGTGTCGGCCGTAGGGCAACAAGCGACGATCTGCGACGGGGAGAGTAGAGGTTACGAAGTCTATTTCGCGAGAGAAAATTTTGTGCCCCCTTCCCCAGATCGTGGGGCGGTGGAGTGACGACGGGGAGGGTGATAATTACTAGGCTTGCTAGTTAGTGTGTTGGTGACTTGGATGTCAGATGTCAGGCCAGACAGAGGCTCTGAGCCTTGGGAGGCCCCGAGGGCTTGACTCGCTGGAGCTGAGCTGGGTGAGAGAGCCTTGAAGTCTGAGAGAGAAAGCAGCAATCTCGAGGCTTTCGGGCTTGGCGTGTGCGATACTGCAACGGTGGCTCGTGGCTTGAGAAATGGCTTGAGAGGATAGTCGTAAATGGCGATAGCATTCTTGTTTCCCCACAATGTCTTGTTCGTGGCAGACGCACAGTCGCAAATTGGGATTCGACGCGAAAATGGACAGAGGATCCGTTCTCCCAAGTCACGGATCTCCTTGCCGGACTGACTGGGCCAGTGGGCAAAAGGGCAGTTGTAGACCCAAGGATCCCTGCTGATAAAGCACTAGAAAGGGCAATTCGCCAAGTGCGATATCAGGTCGGGTTATTCGGCATTGGGCTGAGAGCCTGAGAGCGACCGTCAAATGCGACGCAGATTCGACTATTTGGTGCCATTTCGTACCACCATCGGAGCCGCCCGATGAATGCCAGAATGAGATGGTTGGGGCTTGGGGGAAGTGACTGTGACACCCTGCCCTGGGATTGGGGATGGACGATTCCGATTATGTATGCTGGTAATATTGGAGGAGGAGCTGAGAGCCCGAGAGGCCGTCCGCGGTGCTGGGCCTGGCAGCACTGGCTCTTATCACGTTGCCATCCACGGTATTTGGACACCCCCATGCGACTGCTTCTTGGCGATGGTTGAATATGGGCATCTAGGCCCGCTGACTTATCTCTGTCGTGTGCACTGGCTAGTCGGCATGTCTGTTTCTCGGTTTCTCCCTTTCCCATGAGCAGCTGACCGAATTGACTCGGGTTTCCCGCGACTGTGAGACAGCTGATGCAATCCTGACAGTAGACGGGATATCCATCGGTACTGTACTGCGGACTGCAGACTGTGGACTGCGGACGTTAGGTGGTACGGGCGTCGAGCATAAGCATGTTGCACCTGCAATGGCACTGCAATGGCAGTTGCAATGATCCCCCCAGAGTCCCAAGCGCAAACGAGGTGGTGCACACCGTGCACGGGTGCTTAGTCGCCTTCTGGAAGGGGAATGGAGAAGACGAGGGGCCTCCCGTGGAGGGTTGGCGCGTGCTCATGGTTGGCTGGCTGCGCACTGGCCGTTGGCTGGCTCTTGGCTGGTGCTTGGCTCAGAATTGGCTGCCAAGCCTGGGATTGGCCTATCGGTCCTTGCCATTTCATTCATCGAACTCTTCCAGATTCCCCACAACCCGCCGCGATAAGCACCTGGCTCGACTTCCAGGTTGGTAACTCTGTCTCTCTGCCCGCACCAACCCCGCCGCACTGTCTCAGTGGCTTGAACGTTGCATACATCACACAGTTCCACTCACCCCATTATCTTTACATTCGCACGGCTCGCGGCGCGAGCCTGCCCGTCCCAGCTAACCCGCTTTCGGTTACCTGGCCGGTCGTTTGGAGTCGAAGCTTGGCGCGGCGTTGGGCCTGCAGGGACTTTTTTTCTGCTCTTCTCGACGAGGTTTAACATCGTTTGGCAGCGTGTGCGGTCTCCTTTCTCACCAGAATGGAGCCAATGACTTGACGCGATACGGTTCGGGCAGTCGGCTCAGGTGAGCACACGACCCTTGCCACGGACCCGTGGACCTCTGGTTCAACCCTGGGCTCCATAGTTGGTTCCTTTGCCAGCGTCTGGGCGTCTTCTGTGGCTCTGCGTCTACTCGCACTACTACTCGTAAGATGGAGGGGCCGACACGAGACAGGCGCAAAGTGATCCATGTGCCTCGCCTCAGATGTCTTGGATCTGAGGAAGGGAAGGTGCGCTCTGCTCCGATACGCCCCTTCCAATATTCCCTGTCCACATTGTCTGTGATACAACCAGGTAGTAGTAGTCCTTGCAGGCGTGCCTTCCGACCCAGATACATATAATTGGCAGTCTGCCCATGTGCTCGATGGATCCTTCCCCCCTTCCCTTCTCTGTTTCTCCTCTCCAGAGCAACCCACGTTCCACTTTCACTTCTTCGTCTCTGCTTCTTTGTCAGAGACAATCTGCTCCTCTCGCTCACAAGCAGCCCGTTTCCCTCGTCACACGCCTCAATCAGCGAGCGCGTGTGGTTGAGAGTGAGTGCAGAGCGAGTACGACACCGGTAGCTGCTTGGTTCGACCGACGACGCGACATCTAACCGGCTTTTACTCAATTGAGCTGGTCTGTCATCTGCAGTCGGAATCCTGAGCCATGGCCGACAACAAGACCCCCACGGATCCTGCGCTGGTCCCCGAGAACCAGCACCATCACCCTCACAAGCTACATGCGGCTAGTGCTGAGGCCCCCGACAACGTTGTCTACACGACCGGGACCACCGTTGACCCTGCTCACGTGCCTACGCAGAACCACCCTCCCACTCACCACCACGGCCATGGCAAGCACGACGTCGTCGAGAAGGGCACCGCCACTCCCGACTACAGCGAGGACCACGAGAAGGCTGAGGCTGGCGGTATCGTAACCGACCGCGATGCCTCGGAGGAGCCGACCAACCCGCGCTGGAAGACAGGTGCCCTTGCCATCATCTACCGCCATCGCAAGATCATCTTTACCGTCTTCACCTTCTCCCTCTTCACCGGCTGGTGGGTGGCCTCGGTCGTTGTGCACCACAAAGACAAGAACTGGGTCGTCCCCTTCCTCTTCTGGCTTGCCATAATGCTGCGCCTGATCTTCCTCTGGGTTCCAGTCCGCTATGTCACCACCCCTATCAAGTGGACTTGGAAGAACACCGCCGGCCGGATTTGCAACTTTGTCCCCGAGAAGTGGCGCACCCTTGCTGGTGGTGCAGTCGCCATGTCCGCTATCCTCGTCGGCTCCTTTGTCACAGAAGAGAGCGCCGATAACACTCGTGAGAACCGCGCTGTGAGCTTGTTCGGTATGATCGTCATCATCGCCGCCTTCTGGGCTACTAGCCGCCACCGCAACCACATCAACTGGCGCACTGTCATTGTCGGCATGCTCTCCCAGTACATCATTGGCCTCTTTGTCCTGCGCACGGATGTTGGTTACGACATCTTCAAGTTCATCGCCGACCGCGCCGCCGACTTCCTGGGCTTTGCTAAGGATGGTACCGCCTTCCTTACCAACCCCGACATTGCCAACATGCCCAATTTCTTCTTCGGAGTCATCCCAGCCATTATCTTCTTCATTTCGGTGGTCCAGGTCCTCTACTACATTGGATTCCTCCAGTGGTTCATCGTCAAGGTTGCCACCTTTGTCTATTGGGGTATGGAGGTCTCTGGTGCCGAAGCCGTCGTCGCTGCTGCCACCCCATTCATTGGCCAGGGCGAGTCTGCCATGCTGGTCCGACCTTTCGTTCCTCACATGACCAAGGCCGAGATCCACCAGATCATGACCTGCGGTTTTGCGACTATTTCTGGCTCTGTCCTCATCGGCTACATTAACCTCGGCTTGAACCCCCAGGCACTGGTGTCGTCCTGCATCATGTCTATTCCTGCATCGCTCGCTATTTCCAAGCTTCGCTACCCTGAGGTTGAGGAGACCCTGACGGCCGGACGTGTCGTCATTCCCGATGACGATGAGCACAAGGCTGAGAACGCTCTCCACGCGTTCGCAGAGGGTGCATTCCTTGGTATCAAGATTGCCGGAACCATCGTCGCTTCCCTCCTGTGCATTATCGCTGCCGTCGGCCTCGTCAATGGGCTCCTGACCTGGTGGGGCAGGTACATCGACATCAACAACCCGGAGTTGACCCTCCAGGCCATCTTCGGCTACGTCTTTTATCCAATTGCCTTCCTCCTCGGCGTGCCTCGCGATGAGAGTCTTCTCAAGGTCGGCAGGTTGATTGCTGAGAAGGTCATCACCGTAAGTCTTACATTTCCCCATCATTCTGTCCGTTGAGTAACACGTAATCTTCACAGAATGAGTATAATGCCTTCGCCCTGCTTAGCAGCGGAGAAGACTATGCGGATATTTCTCCCCGAACTCGTCTCATTGCCACCTACGCTGTCTGCGGTTTCGGCAACATTGGCTCCCTTGGTATTCAGATCGGTATCCTCGGACAGCTGGCTCCCTCTCGTGGAGGTGACGTATCCAGGCTTGCCGTTTCCGCGCTGATCTCGGGCATCATGTCCACACTCACGTCAGCTAACGTCGCTGGTCTGGTCATCAGTGGCCAAACCGCGAAGTTCACCGTCGCCGGCTAAGTGCCATAAAGAGGATCTGTGATCTTGGAAAAGGTCTTGGGAGGGCCATTGTGGCTTGGAGATACCCCTTTCTGTCTTTTAAATATGAGCATGTCATGTGCCACAATGTAATATCTGAAGAGAAAAACTATAAATCAGCTATGTCAGGAAGCGGAAGAATATAAATTTATACATCTGCCAATCTATCAATACGAAGTGGTCAGATCCGTTCATCAACCCACCCTACCATGATGTGTGAGACAGCTCCGCATAACAACCCCCAGCTACCCTCATTTGGTTGAAAGGGGTGATGGTATCCTGGGACTTCACATTGGTTAGGACACCCCAAGTACGCGTATTCGTGCGGGTGGATAGTCCCACATACCCGACCAAGACACGGAGCTGCACCGGTTTAGAGGTTGGCTTGGCAGTTTAGGCAATGTAGGATCTACGCGTTGAGGAAGCAATCGAACACACAAGTTGTGCGCCCTCTTGCCTGTATACATTTTAGGCCCTTCAAGGAGAGGGCCGATCCTTTTGTATCGCCGGCGTGCCTCGCGCCTGAGCATTGTACAAGTACTCGTATGGCATGGAACTTACTAGCACTTAGCTGGCGACGCTGGCCAATGAAATATGGGGGGCATCGATATCAATCTCACACTTGGTTGGAGAAAAGTACCCCTCGCCACTGGGCCAGACGGACTTCTTTTATGGCAGGGGAGCTGCCAAGCAGGAGGTGGAATTTCGATGCCTAGGACCTAGGAGAAGATGGCATCCCCACCGTCGATTCTTCGAAGATCCGGTGGGTGGCCCCGGGGCCAAAGGCTCTAGGCGCGGGCCCCAATCCATTAAGCATTGTGTGTGGAACCTGGTTGTTAAAAGGCTCGAGGCTCGAGCGCCGTTTTTTGAGATGGGTCTCTGCAGCTTCGTCCGTGCGGCCATGTGACTAGTCGTCCCTGTGAGAATCCGGGGCAGGGGAGAAGAGACGGGCGACGGAAACACGGCGCTGTACGGGGTAGTCCGCTGACAAATCGGGATGAGTACGGAGTAATAAGTACGGATACAGATGAGCAATCCGCCGCCTCCCTGCCTATGTGCTTTTTTTTCCCGTGCTAATAACCGGGCTTACATATCGGATACAAAGCGTGAATGAATGCTGACTGTGGCCGTGGCCCCGACAGATCCGGGGTCGACGGGCTGAAGGTGGGGCCGCCCTTGGCTGGTTGTCGGAGTCTCGGAGTCTCGGCGTCAAGGCGGCTCCGACTTATAATACGACAATATGGTAAAAGAGTGCGCGGGAAAGAGGCATGTTCCAATGCACTTGGCTGCAATTAAAAATGAAGAGGGGCAGGCACCTGTACTGCGATTCTTCTGCGCATCGTTGGCAAGTCTATCCCGATCTCGGGCAGGAAATGCCACGATGGTGGGTGGCGGTGGTGATGTGTATTACGTATTGTTGAATAGAGAACAGGGCAGCCCAAAGGCTGGAATGCGGCCATCCATGCAGCACCAGGACGCACCTAACCGTATGGACAACACTGCTTCGTTGTTCGGGATTGATAGGCTCCCAGACTCTCGGACGCTGAATAAGTGCAAGCTAGACCTGATTCATTGTTCAATGTCCTGTGACGTCAGGCCAATGTCTAGACAAACCTTGCCCTGGCGGCTATCCGATCTGCCCGTCAGTGGCAGTCAGTGGCAGTCAGTGGCAGTCAGTGCTAGCCAGTGGCCCAGTCAGTGCCAGCTTGGTGCCAGCCACCACTAAAACCAGATCGGACAGGGCCCTGAACAAACTTTGGCACCTCTGCACCATTGGCCAGTGGTTCCCGTGGACCCGGCATGACTAGGATGACTAGCACGTAGTAGTTTGGCTCTTTGGCCCTCTGGCTCCCGCAACCTCTCGATTCCCTGTCTCGCCACGGCGCAATGCAAACATTCTTCCTTTAACCTCCACCTCTCGCCCTCATCACCCTTACCAGCTGTCCTCTGCATCACGTCGGCGTTTAGTTGGATGGCAGCAGCACCGCTCCCATTGACTCCCCATGGATCCCAACGAGAGGCCATCTGAGCCGCAGCCGCCGCCGCATCTGGCCCCCACGACAGGCACCGTTGCCTCGACCGGCTCCCTCACACCCCGTGACTCCGACGACAACCGCGCTACAGCTAGAAATGCGAGCCCATCTCCAAGCGCGACGCACCAATCTGCGCAGCCTTGGACCCCCTTCGCCGAGGCCAATACGAGCACAGAGTACTTCCCAACGCTAGACGTGCCACCGTCGCTATTACAGCAGATCCCGTCGAATGCGGGGACGACTCGAGCGAGGCCACGATCTTCCAGCAATGTATCATCGTCCTTTGGTGACGCCGACAGCTCTTTGCGCCGCCAACCCAGCATCCGCCTTCGCCGACGGTCGTCCTCTGCTAGATCCAACAGGCCTGTTACTGTCCGAAACGAGGGCCCCGCGCCTGGTGCAACTTCGCAAGATAACCTCACCGGAGGCCGTAACAATGCTGGCGATTCGGGCAGCGGAGGAGGAAGCGCCCATAGTGCGTTTTCGACGGGGAGACCGCGCAGTATTTCTCAGCCCGAGCGTGCCCATATACCCCAGGATCTGCTTCACGCCAGGCACTCCCGAAAAGTTCCCCAGATTGCCATGCCGCGCTTGACCGAGGAGGGAGCGCGGCCGACAATGGAGGAGCTGGGCGTTGGCAGCAGGCCTCCGTCGCCCGTCCACTCGCTTCCTGAGCGGCAGCTCAGCTTGAGCCGCACCCAGACGGGGCCAGGAATCCCCGATGGGCCTCAGAGGCTCCAACGCATGCGCAACATGAGTCGATTTTTCCGGCCTAGACGACAGTCGCAGCTGGGAGCACCGCAGGCGGCTCAGCAGGAATCAGGAGAAGCATCAACACGGGCAGAGGAAGAGTACAACGAGAGGCTTGTTGACTATCTCGATACAATTGGTAGGCCCCTCCCAAGCTCTTTGAAAACACATGTCACTAACCCGCACTAGACCCCGAGGTACAAACGCTTTCTACTCTGACCAATGTTCAAAACTCGCTCTTCGTTCCAGACCTGGGTAAATGGGTCAACCGGCGCCCTACTTACACCCTGACCGAGCCCGATATCGAGCAAGAACTCGCAAGACCTCGCCCTCCGCCCCCGCCACCAGCCGCTGGCAAACCCACCGGTGGGATACCGGGAGAAAAGCGAGATGAAACAGCAGTAGAAGCTGGAATAGTTGAGGGGCGCCCACAGCTTGAACGTACCAGCACAATCACCTCGCAGCTGTCCGAGTCTCACTACGCTGCTCTTCCTCACGGTGCAACTCTCGATGGATGGACTGCCGAAGAGAAAATGGAGCTGGATGACCACGTACGACACATGCTCCATTCCAGACGATCCAAGTTCAAGCGCAGCATGAAGGGTTTCGGACAGTACGTGAGGCGGCCTCTCGGTTTCCTCGTCACACTCTATGCGACCCTCATCACGCTGTTTGGCCTTGCATGGGTCCTGTTCCTGATTGGCTGGATCTATGTTGGTGATCGGCAGGTGTACGCGATTCACGTCATTGACAGCATCTTGGTCGCCCTGTTTGCCATCATGGGCGATGGCCTAGCGCCATTCCGGGCAATCGACACCTATCACATGATATACGTGCTTCACTACGCACGGATAGTCAAGAAGGAGAACAAGAAGAAGCAAGAAATGTCTCCAATATCAATGCAGAATGCGGATCCTACAGCTGCCGTGCCGGCGACGGAGCCTCCCCACGAGCGCGATGACATCGCGGGTCTGCATAGGGAACATCCGAACGACCTACACACGATGCGCAACAATATTGTTGATAACGACGACACCAAGTCGGGGATCGATGCGTACGAGGGCACACCATTGACCTCTGCCCAACAAAAGAGCCTTCATCATCACCAGAAGAAGCTGGCCAAGTCGCACAGTTTCTACAAACCGCAGGAGACGACAACACATTACGCCTTTCCCCTCAACTATCTTACCGCCATCGTCATCCTCCTGGACTGCCATTCCTGCCTGCAGATCTCCCTGGGAGCCTGCACGTGGGGGATTGACTATCACACGCGGCCCTTTGCCCTGACAACAGTCATTCTGTGCGTGAGCATAACGTGCAACATCAGCGCGGGGGTCATTATTAGTATTGGCGATCGGAAGACGAGGAAGAAGGATGTGTGGAAGCTGATGAATCGGCAAGAGCTCACGAGCGATGCCATGAAGGCCATTGAGCAGAAGAGGAGCCATTCTCATTCGAACAAGGGGACCAGGACGACCGAATCGGACCTGGATACGGAACAGAGCAGAGAGACTACAGAGTCGAACGGCCTCGTCAAGAGGCTATCATGAGCAACGGCGCAATTGGGTTGGCTTTGATGGGGCATCAATAATAAATAGGAGGCTTTGGATATGGGAAAACACGATAGAACATACCACGTAGTAACGATAATGCAGGATGCACGGTGTTTCAATACGAATTCGATTCAATGCTAGAGACTCGGATATGACTTTCGAACCGTTGCTGCATACATGGGCAAAGAAGAAAACCTCATGCGACCAAAGAGTTGACGTAGTTCTCCAGGTTGGCATACCCATTCTCCGCAACGGCCATGCCATCGCCCGCATCATTGGGGTCCAGGCCATTCGCCGCCTCCCACTCATCGGGGATGCCATCGCCATCCGAGTCGACGGGTGCGTCACCGCCTGCGACCTCGCCCGGCCCGCCCACGTCGGCCTCGTCCGAGATGAGCGCTCCTGCGGCGCCCCACGAGCGCACCTCGTCGACGAGGCCGCTGTCGACGGCGTCGCGCACGAGCGAGGCGCCTGCCCCGGCGAGGACCACCTCGACGGCCTCCTCGGCTGTGTGCAGCGTCCCCGGCGGCGGGTAGTCGTACGGCGCGGCCTGGAAGTCGATGGAGGAGTAGCAGGTGGCCTCCTCGCAGAGCGGCGAGCCCGCGAGGGTGCCGTCGGGGTCGGGGTCGTAGTAGTTGTCCTGGACGTCTTATCGTGCGGATACCTGGGTTAACGGGGCGGCTCAGGCCGAGAGGGACGGCTCGGGGTGGGGGAGAACATACAGGCGTGGAAGTTGGCGTTGCCGCGGGTAAAGGCCGTGACGCTAGTGCTCTGGCCCGAGATGTAGTAGTTGTTGATGATGTTGGCGTAGCTCTGGCCGTCGCTGTCGCCGGCGATGTATCCGCCTCCACGGCCCCAGTTGTAGACGACCTGACCTGTGGCGTCAGAGCTACAAGCTTATGGAGTGCCACACATCACACGCAGTGGTACATACGTTGTTCTGGAAGTCATTCACGCCCTTGACCTTGGGGTTGCGCGTGTTGTTGTCGACGTACAGGTTGCAGAACAGGCTGATCCCGCCGTCGGTCTGCATGAGCCCGCCGCACGAGTGCGTCTCGAGGCCCTGGGCGATGATGGAGTCCTGGACGGTCACGTTGGCTGCGTCGCCGCTGATGGAGAAGGTCTCGTCGCGGCCCCACGACACGCTGACGTGGTCGAAGATGAGGCGCGACCCGGACGCGATGGTGATGGCGTCCTTGCCCGACGAGCCGCCCTTGCCCATGCGGATGCGCACGTAGCGCACGATGGAGTCGTCGGCGTCGGACCACGACCAGCCGTTGCCGTAGACGGTGATGCCCTGGGGTGGCGCAGTGAGCTGGCGGGTGCTTGGGTTGGTCTGGGAGGGAAGAAGCTACGTACGCCTCCTGGGGCCGTCTGCCCGGCTATGTAGATGTTGGACTCGACGACGATGCGCTCCGAGATCTCAATGACGCCGCCCACGTCGAAGACGACGATGCGGTTCGGCTGCGAGACGGCATCGCGCAGAGAGCCTTCGCCCGAGTCGTTGAGGTTGGTGACCTTGTAGACCTCGCCCCGGCGGCCACCGAGGGCATTGCGGCCCATGCCCTCGGCCCCGGGGAAGGCCAGCTGGGCCGACACGCCAGAGGCCAGCAGGGCCAGCGTCGAAAGTGGCAGCTTCATTTCCAGTTAGACTACTAGCACTCGTAGAAATCTGCGGCGAAATGGGGTGCGGTCTGTCTGTATCGGTGTACATGGTCAAGATTCCCAACTGCCGACCTTCTCGTCTCTTTATGGTCCCTGGGATGCCGCTCAGCCTTGACCTGACCGGTCGACCCAAAGAGGGCATCCCCAGACGTGCTTCCGTGCTAGTCATGTTTGGAAACCTGCTCGGGATATTATATATGAGGTGAAACACCCCTTGGTGTCAAGCCATGTGAGGCCTCGCGGTATTTCTCACCGATTGGTGGAAGCCGGGAGCCCCGTTGCACCCATCGGGTTTGACCCACTTTCCGCGGCCGATCGGCTCCGGTCCGAACTTCGGGCTTCCGTGTCCATGGTCCACTCATCTCCGTGCTTCCAATGCCGTGGTACATGCACATTTCCGAGACCGGAGTACGGCAGCTAGTATAAAAGTCCAAGGTCGAGGCCATTAATGGAATCTACAGGGTAAGATCTATGTAACGTCGACGCAAGCCCAGTGTGCTCCTATATCCATCTCACACACACACGGTTGGCAGTTCCTGTTGTGAGTAGCAGACCCAGAGTAGAGCGCATCCGAGCCTTGACTTTGTCCCAAGCTGTGTGTGTCAAGTATCACAGTCTTCGCATAGAATCACCACGGGAGGTGTTCACAACCCTTCTTCACTGCCATAGGCCCGATGAATCTTCCTTCCCCCCCGATGCCTATAAGAAATACGTCCTCGGCCATGAGCCGATCTGTCGTCGGAACAGCCTTCTCCCATCATCTCAACCAAACATCCCACTCCATCCTCTCCATCTGCGTACAAAGGAATAATCGCCATGTGCAACTGGGACGTATTTACTTTTGCCTGCGGCTGCTACCGAGTCCGTCTTCGGGACTGGTGCCACACCTGCATCGGCTTCAACGTCAAGGGTGCGTGTCCAGCCATGCAGTGCGTCAACGGGAAATAGAGACACCACTCCTCAGAGGGCATCTGTCCATCCTGCCAGGACCGTGAGGATGACGCGGGCAAGATTATCGCCAGAGTTGCCCCAGATGGTCGGCCGTGGAGCGACCTATCCTCGAGGATTCTCGAGGGGGCTGGCAAAGCGAATCAGGCCAGGACTGCCGAGTAGCCGTGAGCCAGATAAGTTTTTCAATCTTTTGAACATCAAAATTAGTATCACAGGCATAGTCCTAGTACAAAATGGATCCTACCCGAAAGAAAACGGGACTTATGAAAGTTTGCAAGTATCAAAGGATATACGCTGAATGAGATACGCCTGTTGCCCCCTTGGCCCCCCGAGTTCTTCACCTGAACCCTGCGTGTATCAGGCCTATCCCCGACTCAACACTGAGTCTTGCGATTCGCGGCGTGCTCACCCCCAGCGCCTCGAGCACGAACTCCCGGACGTCGTCCATCCCCTTGGGCGCATGGATCCAGTGCCCACCACTAGCATACTCCCTCCATGTGACCTGGGCATTCCAACTGCGGAGCTGGTCCCGCAGCTGCCGCCCGGAGTCGACACTCACGATACCATCATCGATGCAATGCTCCAGCAGTATCGGCGTCCCCCGGATGACCTCATCATCCTGCGGCACCTTCTCAAGCCCCAGCACAGCACGCGTGTCAGCCAGCGACCTCCCCATGAGCGGCATCCCGCACGAGAAACCCAGCACAGCGCCCAGCCTGCGCGGCCTCCTCGGCCCGTCGCCCTCGGCCGTCCCCTCCCCCCACGGCACATCCAGGTTGATCAACGTGTGCAGCGCCGCGGCCGCCCCCTGGCCCACCCCCGCCAGCACGACCCTGTCCCACCGGCCCCCCAGCCTCGCCGCCTCCTCCGCGACCACCCTCCTGAGCGCCGCGACGCTCGCCCTCAGGCCCTCGACCTGCACCTCCTCGCGGTCCGCCAGCTCCTTCTCGTCGTAGACGTCGAACCACTGCGACTGCGGCGGCGGCAGCAGCACATCGTCGGCAGGCCGCGATCCGGTGGTGGCAGTAGCGTTGGGGGACACGCCGGCCCCGGCGAACACCCAGCGGAAGGACGGGTAGTTCTGGACGAGGGACCAGTCCCGCGAGTCGGTCGTGTAGGTGAGCACGGCGCTGAGGGTGCGGGGTGTGTCGCCGCGCGCGTGGAGGAAGATGACGCTGTGCGTGTGCTCCTGCGCCGGGGGGATGGTGACGCGCGGGAGGTCCATGATTGTTGTATTTTTTTTTTGTAAGTGAGTTTTTTTTTTAATGAGAGAGAGTCGTCTCGACTTGAAAGAGACGAAGGCTCTAAGTGGTAGATATCCACAACGGGAAGGGAGGGTCCCCATGGCACTAATAAAGAGCTAGAGTATCGCGTGTGTAGCCGTCGGTCCGGAGCATGTGCATGACTCGGGGCGCGTCTCAAGCATGGGCCTTCCCCTTCAGGGTCGACTAGGCCTGCTGTGCGACCAGCAGGATGCAGGGGCTTCGCCAACCACACAGGCAGAGGGCGATATGTTGTGCGAGCACATTGTGCGCGCGATGAGTTGTCAAACTTGGGGTTGCGAGATTGCGGCTTGTAGTGTGGAAGCCATAGGCCCAGGGCCTCGATCGTTGAGTTTGCAGCTTGGTCGGCGGACAAGTTGCCAAGTATCTTGCTATGGACATATCTTGTGGGCATCTCACATCTGGTGGTTTGGTCCCTGGAGAATTGAGTGTTCATAATACATTCAAACGCCTATCTATAGCATGTCATTCATGGTACAAAAAGTCAAGTTAGTTGCTTCTCAGTCGCCGGAACGGGTGCGCCTCCGTGTTGAACACCCACTCGTCTAGACTCAGATCATCCGGCTCTGAGAAGATGAGATAAAAGTACTTGAGCGTCTCGCCCATCCAGAAGCTCTCCATAGAATCTATGGGAGACGGCTGGTCGCCCTCTCGCAGGTTGACGTTGTACACGGCGCTGTTGGCCAAGTCGGTGCTGGTCAGGTTGTCGATGGACTTCCACATATCCCAAGCACGTTCACGCCAGGCCTCGTCCCCCGTCACGCGGTACATGACGAAGACGCTCTCAATGGCCTCGGGGCGGAGGAGGTACCGTGAGTCCGAGATCTTGGTAAAGCCAGGCTGGAGCATTTCCTCCTCGATGATGCTGTCCACGTCGGTGCTCGAGGTCTGTTGAATGATGCCTTCATGCCACTTGGACTTGTCCCACGAGCAGGGCTCCAGCGAGGGACAGGCCTGCAGGTAGAAGGTCTCCGGCATAACGCCGCTGGTCATGTTGCTGTAAGCCCAGACACAGCCCCCAGTAAGCTTTTCTGCCAATTCAGTGTGGGTCTTGTTGGAGACGAGACGTCCACCCAGGGCCAACATGCCGCCGGTAAAGCAGGCCAGGTGGCTGGCCGAGGTGTCGAACGAGTACTCCTGTGCCTCGCTCTCCTCGTCCTTTTTTATATGGGCGACGCCGGGGAATAGGATGTCGTGCTCATCGGGTGTCATGGGCCGGTATAGGAGGTTCTTCTCAATAGCATCGATGCTCTGAGTATACATTCCGGCGTAGATGTCGGGTTGGCCGAGGAGGGCCATCATCTTGGGGAGGTACTCGTACATGCTGTCCGACATGGCGCCGAGGGAGTATTCGCCGTTGATGTCAAATTTGGCCATGGCGGCGTCAGCAAAGACAGACCACAGGCCCGGGATCTTGGTGGTGTTCTGGGCGGCGGCGAAGAGTTCGCTGATGTGCTGGACGGCGTCGAAGTATTTGGGATCGCCGGTGATGATGCTGAGGCGGGTGAACTCGAGGCTCAGGGTGCCCAGCTCGGCTATCATGGCTATATCTGAGGCATGCTGCCGGTGGCCCCTTGAAGCATGATGGATATCCCAGCGCAGCATGGGGAGGTGGTTCGGGGTATCAAAGGCTTTGTAGAGCATGTCGGCGGCATCACGGGCCTTGACAATGAGGCGGGTGTCACCGCTCAGGTCGTAGGCGGAGATGAGGCCGCCGAGGAAGCGAATGGTAGTCTCAAAGACGTTGATCTGCTTCGCGGGTGTGGCCTCGAACGAGATGTGGCGGTGGACAGCGTCGACGGCAAGTGCGAAGTCATCCCACATTCCCATGATCCACAGGGTATCGAGAGAGTCGATGAGTGTGGCCCCCCACGCGCCAAAAGTGTCCTTCTTCTTGCCGCTGACGGGCGTGAGCTCGTCGCGCAGCCAGGCATGCCGGCGATACGAGTTCCATGCCTTGGTGAAGGAGTCCTTGATGATCTGCTGACGGTCGAGGCGCCTTGCCTTGTCGGCGGAGCCCTCCCAGCCAAAGCTGGTGGCCTGAACGGCAGGTAGGCTGGTGGTGGGGTTTGTCGGCAGAGGACGGGTGACCTCGACGGGGTAGTTACGATCGATGCGGCGCCAGAAGAACCTGGGGTCGGGCTCTGGGATGGGATCATCGGAGGAGAAGGAGACAACGGTGGAGCTGGACCATGATTCCTGCGAGCCGGACCAGCCGTGCCAGAGCAGAAAGGTCACGATCAGCACGAGGGCGACTGTGACGAGCTGGTTTCTCCGCCAGACAGGCATGGCTGTCGGGGAAGGGCAGGCAATCAGTCGGCCGGCGTCGAGCTGATCATGGAGAGAAAGAGAGATGGATGAGGAGGAGGAGGGAGGCAAAGAATGGGCTTCAAGGAAACGCCAAGTGCAGCTGGCATTTGCCAAGGTGAGCTGGAGTCCACGGTGAGTCCAGACCACCCCACATCTTGGGCGCTGGGTGCAGCACAGGGCACTGAGTGCACCGATCGTATAGCGTATCATAGGGCATAATAGCGTATAATAGCGGATGAGGCACCTGTGGCCTGGCCCATCTCGCCTATCTACGGCGGATAATCACTGGTCGTTGATCTGTATGAGCAGTTGCAGCAGGAGCTGCCCAGAGACCGTGGATCCATGATCAGATGACGAAAAGTGAGGTGCCCAACGAATCCATGCATTCCCACTGATGATGCTGGATTCCGTGCAGATCCCCACGGACCGGGCCCCAGGGTCCAAGCCGCAACAAGGGAACAAGGGTTGGAAACTTGAAGGGTCCAGCAAGAATCCCAGGGTCCAATGGCCCAGCTCGCCCAGCTCGACCAGCTCGCCAACTGAATAACTCTCCTCGCCCACCCACCTCCGCGCCAAGATGCTACGCACAGTATTACCCCCGACGGATGACACGGAAGTGCCAATCTCAGCCAATGCGAAAATGCCCGCAATCATCCATCAAAGCCCATCATCAAATCACTCCCCATCGATATGGTCTGTGCTCCGGATCACATCCTGCCACTCATCCAGCAGGCTCACTGTGCGCGCACACTTGTCGCGAATCGCCGCCTCGCAGTCACTGCCCAGCACGATCCGCACCGGCAGCTCCTTGCCCTCGGCCACGCCCGTGCTCGTCAGCATGTCGACGATGATGTCGCAGCCCTTCCTGACGTCGCCCTGCTGAACCCCGTTGGTCGCCTTGAGGATCGCCCGCATCCTGCCCGTGGGCGTGCTCTCGTCCTCGTACGCGGGGATCTCCTCCCTAGACTCGACCTTGACTCCCGGGTTCAGGAACCTCGTCCGGAAGGCCCCCGGCTCGATCACCGTCGCCTGGATCCGGAACGGCTCCAGCTCCTGGCGCAGCACCTCCATCAGCGACGACACGCAGAACTTGGTCATCGAGTAGGCCCCGTACGACGCCGCGCCCTGCCAGCTGGCCATGCTGCCAATCGCCGCCACCGTCGCCCGAGTCCCGCCCGCGCCCACCTGCTGCTCGCGCATGTGCGGCAGGAAGGCCTTGAGGGTCGTCATGATGCCGAAGACGTTGGTGTTGAAGATGCGCTGCACCTCGTCGGCCGCCAGCTCCTCGATCGCCCCCGCCAGGACGTAGCCTGCCGCGCTGACGAGGTAGTCGACGCGCCCGAAGCGCTCAAAGACGGACTTGGACGTGGCCTGCATGTCGGCCAACGGCCATGTCACGTCAAACGGCATGGTGTGCGCGCCGGCCTGCTTGAGGTTCTCGATCTTGGCCGTGTTGCGCGCCGTGGCGATGACCGTGTCGCCGCGAGCGAGAGCTACGCGGGCGATTTCGCGACCGAAGCCTGACGAGGTGGCGGTGACGAACCAGACTGCCATTGTAGTTTTTATTCCCGCTTGTGATGTCGTGATGCGAGATATGAGATGCTTTTAGTGTTCCGAGTTCCACGCTGGTCGTCTCTGGTCCAAGTAGCAGTGGATGATGGCAACGCACGCAGATATCGACTTGGAAACGGCCGACCGTGTCATATTAACACCACCTACGAACTAGTACCTTACTTGGCCAAAGATCACCGTCACGTCACCTCAGAAGGCTTTGTAGCCGAAGCGGGGACAGAAACTCAATAATGATGCATTCCCATCCCACCTTGGCTAGTAGGCATTAGTAGTTTCAGGCACCAGAGAACATACTAACCCAATTTTCCATCATGCCTGGGGTTCTATTATTACCCCCGCCCCTGCCTCTTGCGGACTAATACGAGCCGTTCTGCCTTTACTATTACTAGTATGGCTGCGATCCTAGTATACATTGACAACAGCTGAGATCGAAACTGACTGCCGAACCGGAAGTTTCCCCGGCCACCAAGTCCGCATTTTCAAGCATATCGTGCATGATCACCTTCCAGATATCCAGGGTGTACGCGTACCACACGCGTATATCATAATTCACCTGCCACTTTCAGCGTTTAAACCCTCAATACTCAGACCCACCTACAGGCCCGGAGCATAACTCCTGCTATTATCAGTAATCATACTCCTAGAAGGCAACGGTCATCAAATTATCTTGATGGTGCGATTCCTCCTCGCCGGGTCAGTCCACTCATCTAATCCGGCACGCGGAGACCACGACAACTCCACCAGGCCGAGGCGCTCATATGTCTCATACCGAGACTCCTCCTCCGCATCCACCTTCTTCAGCAAAAGGCACTCTACTGCTTTGGATATGGTCTTCACGCCCACCGGGAAGCAGTACACCTCCGAGCCGGGAGGCAAATAATCCCCCCCTTGGCTGGATGTGTCCGTGTCAGCCCACACATTGCTGACCAAGTTCTTCACAATGTCCAACCCATACAGATTCCAGGGCCTCTGTCTGCCTGAGCCGGCACCTGAGTAGGTCAACACGGTGGGGATCACGTTCCCGCGCAGGACAAGGAACCCGCCTGCCACCTCGCCCGTGGGGTCGATCCCAGCCGCCTCACACACAGCCTCCTCGACCTCACAGCAGACCTCCAGGCCAGCCAAGGTATCCACGAAGCGCACGGGGCTGCTCACGGACGCCCAGGACCACGTCGGCGCCCTCCACACCCGCGGCCGGCCCCACAGCCCAGCACCGGGCCCCTCGACGACGACGACGGGGTCGTGCACCTCCGCGTGCCACAGCAGGTCGCGCGGCAGGCTGCCCCTCCACAGCCCGGCCAGGCTCGCCGACCGCCAGACCTCCCCGAAGCACCGGGACACGCCCGAGAAGGCCGGGAAGACGTCCGCCTCGTGCGTCAGCCGCAGCCGCGAGTACTCCTCCACGAGCTCGTGCCAGCGCCGGCCCGGCTCGCGCCCGGCGCCGCCCCAGCTCCGGATCCCGAACGCGCTCTTGCTCTGCGTCGAGCCGCGGCCCCAGCTCAGCCTCGACACCAGGGCGGGGGCCGGGGTCCCACCGCCCTGCCCCTCCGGCCCCGCCCCGGAGCACTGGCACGCCGACCGCGCTTGGCACTCCCACAGCAGCTCCTGCGGCCCAAAGTGCAGCACGCGCGCGGCCAGCAGGCGCTCCTGGAAGATCCAGCCGCGGCTGAGCGTCGGCAGCGGGGGCCTGCTGGGCCTGCGGCCGAAGACGAGGGGCCCCGGGAGGTGGGTCGGCGAGCGGCGGAACCAGACGCGCTCGGTGCGGCCGTCGGGCGTGGGGATGATGGGGAGGGCGTGGGGGCTGTGCTCGTCGCTGGGCTGTGCGAAGAGGCCCTCGTGGGCGTCGGCGGACTTGGTGGCGGAGAGGACGAGGTGGGCGTTCTGGTAGATGGAGGCCATCTGGGAGGATTCCCGCCCCCAGTCGTCCGGGTCGCACTGGATGATGCAGAGGCTGTCGATCCAGAGGTAGCGGATCCCGAGTCGCCGCAGGAACGAGATGGCGTCCTGGAAGGTGAGTGGCAGCCGGTCCCAGGGGATGCGGGCGCGGTGAGAGTCGATGGTGTCTTTGTTGGTGGCGAGAAAGGGGCGGTCGCCCCAGCAGTAGCTGAGACAGGCGTACGGCTCAAAATGGCTGAGCGAGTCGGCGAGGGAGATGGGATCCCCGTCGGAGGATCCGATGTCGATGATGCGGGTGGGCATCCTGAGCGGCTCGGAGCTGGGCGACCGGCACGATGCATGGGAGTCGGTGCATTGCTGCAGCTGGCGCCTGGCCCACTCCACGCTGGCCTCGGAGCGTGTGCTCTGCGGTATGGGCTGGCCGAGTGGGAGGTCTGGCAGCGTACGCCGAAGCCATGGCGTGTCTACAGGTCCGGATTAGGGATCAGGTTGAAGATTCTTGGGGCATGTAGTACGACTAACGCTCAACGGCAAAGAAGGAAATGCGTAGCTCCAGTGCGGGGATATGGACAGCCAGGCTGTCTCCGAAATAGCTCATCTGAAACTCAAAGGTGACTCTCGTGTCACCGTCACAATCCGGAACGGGGTCTTTGGTCCCGGATGTAAGCTTCTGGACGGCGGAGGCGAAGATACCACAGGTGATGCACCCCCCATGGGCACCCTGGCGTAGGTTTCCGAGCGAGGAGGTAGCGACGGTCGTGGCGGTGCATCCAGAGTCTCTCGAGTGATGGCACGCAGCACAGGGCTTGGGCACAGCATCCTCGGTCGACCCGGGGAGGGTGGATGCGCTTGCCATGGCCGACACTCGCGAGGTTGAAGAATGGTGCAACCCTGCCTGTCTCCATAGATGGTCATGTAGGCACCAGGATCGTAATATTCCAATACTCTGCATGGGGTCCCGGCCGGCACAGAGGCCGGGAAGAGTGGGGCCAACGGACTTGGCTGGGTCGACTAAACCCCGAAGCACCGCTCCTTTCGGCGTTAATGGGACCCGGCCACAACGCCACAAGTCTTCTACATCCGAAACTCAAATCGCCCAGGTATTTAAGGGCCCATGATGGGAGCTTGGGACCTAAACTGTGTTTCTTAGTTGTGTATATTATAGTCGCCCCGTCAGTCCTGCAACAAGCCCCGCTACAGCCTTCACCATGGCATCACCAGAGACCAGCAACTTCCAGACTCTGGAGGGAAAGGTGGCCATTGTCACCGGTGCATCTCGAGGCCTAGGCCTGGGCTTCGCGTTCGAGCTGGCCAGGAGGGGTGCCAAGGTATGGTGCATTCCCCCCAACAAAGGGTCTTGACATTAACAAGAGCATAGGTCGTGGCAGCGTACACATCCCCCAGCAGTGAGGCATCCGTCAAGGACCTCATCTCGAGAATCGAAGCCCTGGACCGCCCCTCGCAATGCATCGCCGTCAGGGCCGACCTCCGTGACCCGGCCAGCGCCCCCGAGATCGTCCAGCGGTGTATCGCCGCGTTTGGCCCCCGCATCGACGTGCTCGTCAACAACGCAGCCGCCGAGCTGGTCAAGCCCCTGGGCGCCATCACGCCCGCCGACTTCGACTCCATCTACCACCTCAACGTGCTGGCGCCGCTGCTCCTCCTGCAGGCCGTCAGGCCACACCTCCCCCATAGCAGCAGCGGCGGCGGCGGCGGCGGCGGGCGCATCATCAACATCTCGTCGGTCGGCGGGCGCCACGGCTTCCGCGACCTCTCGCTGTACTGCTCGTCCAAGGCGGCGCTCGAGGGCATGACGCGGTGCTGGGCGGCCGAGCTGGGCGCGGACGGGCACACGGCCAACGCGGTGAGCCCGGGCCCCATCCAGAGCGAGATGCTGGACAACATCCCCGCCGACATTGTGAGGGCCCAGAGGGAGCAGACGCCCATGCAGGCGAGGCTCGGGACGGTGGACGAGGCCGCGCAGGTGGTGGCCTGGCTGGCCTCCGACGAGAGCCGCTGGGTGACGGGCCAGACGCTGTCGGTCAGTGGAGGATGGGCCATGTACTGAGATCACTCGAGAGCACTGGGCATCGGTGAGCATTGGGGGGTCCATTGTCTTCGAGACACTCCTCTTCTAATATTTTATATTACCATAGATAGCCTTCTTGTATGCCTGAGTACTGCACCCATGGTGCTGGCCAGCCGCTCCCTTCTCCAATCCATATCCCAATACGTACATTGCTCTCAAAATCCCGCCTAGCTCCTGTCTTTTTATCGTACCACATACATCTATTCTATGCAACCGTCTCTTGTAAAACAACAAAAATGCCTGTATTTTTTCTTTGCCCTCAACTCCTGTGCGTCTAAGGCAGCTGCGCAACCCGGTCATTGAACACCTGCTCCGCCCGCGTCCAGACGCCCTCGCTGTCGCGCCTGTCCAGGGTGAGCAGGCTCGGCAGCAGCAGGGAGGAGAACTCGTCGCTGGACTCGCGGGCGACGAGGGTGGGGAGGTGGTCGATGGCGATGATGCGCAGCTCCGGGTCCTCGACGGGCTGCTTGGCGGGGATGGTGGGGCTGTTGAAGGAGCTGTAGCTGGAGTAGATGGGGATGGGGTTGTTCTCGCTGTTGGGGTCGCAGCTGACGTCGCAGATGACGCGCAGGCGCCTGTCGGGTGTGGCCGCCAGGGACTCGAAGGTGAGGAAGGGGGGCACGCGGTGCGGGCCCAGGTAGACGCAGTTGATGAAGATGTCGGACTCGGCAATCTCCTGGAAGGGGCCGCCCTTGGCCGTCTCGGCCATGTCCCACTTCAGGACCGACTCCTCGGGGATGCCGACGGTCGAGCACAGGTCGACGGCGCCCTTTCCGCAGCGTCCAAGCGCACCAATGACAATAACACGGGGGAATTGGCCATTGTTGGCGGCAATGGCGGGAGCCATGTTCGACTTGATGTGCTCGGCCAGAGCAGGGGCGGAGTCGAAGACGGGGACGGCGCCCTGGGGGGTGCCGGGGTGGAGGAGCTGGTGGGCCCAGGACAGGAGGGCGATGGCGGTGCCGGCATATCCAGCCCAGTAGCCGAAGGCAGCGACACGGCGGCCATTGGGCTCAGTCAGGAACTCGAGGTCGTACAGCTTACCGCCGCCGCGGGAGTAGCGGGAGAGAGCGCGGGCCCAGCCATCCTGCCTCTTGAAGCAGTGCTGGAAGTGGATGTAGTCGTTGGGCAGAGGGGTGTCCTCGTCCTCAAGCTCCTTGAGGCCGAGAATGATGTCCTCCTTGGGGGCATTGACCCATGAGCCGGCGGGGATCAGCTCGGCGCCAGCAGCGGCAAACTCATCATCTTGGTAGATACGGTCGGCCGACTTCTCAACGCGAACCACATAGCCGGCGTCGAGGAGCGCCTTGGCTGACTCGGGCGAAACTGGGGATGCAATTAGTGGTGAGCGGCCAATGCGTCCAGTGTCAACAACTTACGAGGAGACCGACGCTCCAATGGCTTGGTTTCGGATCTGAGATGAATGACGGTAGGCATGGTGGGCAACGCTGTGAGATGTGAATGCGGTGTGAGGTGTGGCGGTAATCAGTGATGCAGGAGAATTCCCGCTTTGTCAAGATGCGCCTCCAATTAAGGTTCATGCGCCGCCGCATTCGCTGGTCCAACTTAAGAGTCACATGACCGTGGGCGGACGTTGAGTCACTACTTAGGTAGCCACCGCCGAAGTTCGGCGCACCGAGTCACCACTAACCCGCCCTGAACCGGCCAACCCCGGTCGTTCATAAAATTCTACACCAAAAAAAATTGACAAAAAAAGAACCGCTTAGCGGCTGGCGGACTCTCCCGCCGGGAATTGAACCCGGGTCTCGAGCGTGACAAGCTCGCATACTGACCACTATACTACGGAAGACGTTTGGCTGTTAACAGCCAGTGTAGTGAGAGGTGCTCGTTGTGGAAGCCCAGCCCGATACTTTGGTATACACCCTGTGTCTGTACCCACAAACATAGCCTATTTGCGGTGGACCTTTCTTCCCCCCATTTCCTCCTTCCGTTGACGCGGCATGGAATAGTCAATGGAATTTAACATCATTCTAGGTTACTCATATAAGTCCCAAATACCTTTAATAACAGAAGCCGGCATCGACTTGACAGATTGCTTGTTAGCGGAGGGAACATGCGCGCTCTCCCTGCAGCGTGTATCGCTACCCTGGAGACGGGTGGAATCATGTCTGTTCCCTCCAAGTCATGATGAAACAACGCCAATCTCTCCTCCATGCTAAGGTAAGTACGTAGTAATCGATACATTTACGTCAGGTGTTTATAAAGTGTTCAAGTTCCTCCAACTTTATGTCCAGTGTTGTTATCTCCATGGCATACTAGCTACCAGCCCGAAATACTTGTCAGGTCTCACGCCTAACAACACTGATTTCTACTACTGAGAAACTTTATCCTGAGCCTAGAGGTACTTTACTATAGATCTGTTTGAGAAAGACACATGCCATGACGTGGCTTTGATTCTCAACACGCTGCCGTGTCCGTGAGCAATTGTAGGTCTGGCTCGTCGTGTGATTCCATGTTGAATTGCCATTTTAAGCAAAATGCAGGGCGGGGATTCCGGCGCTGCGGCACTGCGCAAGCCATGCGGGGCCGACCCAGACACCTGGAACTCCTATCCATGGATGATGATCCGTCACAGCCTTCACAGCCGCATCTGAGCAGCTGACAGTCCCGCAGCGGCGTGCCGAGAAAGGCGGGTTAAATGATGAGATTACAAGCACCTGGGGTTGTGGGGTATCTTGTGTCAACTCAACCGTGCGCCGAGTTTGGAGTTAGGACAAGGGGCCCACGATGCTTGCCACGATGCCAGAACCCCCGACACGGGCTTCCTTTCTGGGGTCATAGTAATGGTGGAAAGTTCAAGAAGCCCAAGTTCATTACTTAAAAGGTAATCTGTGTCCATTATATCTGACCACGTGGGAATACTACCCATAGTGTATCATGGGCGAGATCTTATACTAAAGTGGTGATAACTTGTGGTTGATGTATGTGCCTTTGGCAAACATATCCGTACATCAAGAAGAGATGTGCTAGGTCGCCGACGCCAGTTCCGACGGGCCTCGGGATAGATGGAAATGTGGCGGGCTGCCTGCGTCAGTGGCATGGTGTTGTCATAGAAAACGGGTTATCCGCACAAACGACATTCCTTGTTTCAGGCACGGTTTTTGCGACGTGCGGAGAGCTGGGCGGGTGGGTTCAAACACACCCCACCGCGACTGTCGGCGATGACTGGTGGGAATGGCAGATTAAGAGTGTCAAGATTCAGTTACCCCATTGATCCCAGTGTCTCGATGGGAGATTAGATACTAACTAGGCAGTAGCTGGTGCCAGTGCGTCGGTATATACATGGACTATCAGAGGGGAAGATAACTTGGGGCCCAGGTAAGGCAAAGAAAAAAGAACTTGACATTGAGTTGAAATAAAAACCAAGGTTTATGCATGCCGTGAGGATTCCTAGCTACAAGGTCTATAGGGCGGCCTTGCCAGATGGAGCCAAAGGCGCGTTTGGGCGCAGCTGAAAGCGCCAGGGGCGGGATCGGCAACAGGGACAGGGCGGAATATCGACGGGATACAACTGACAGCCCTGGGCCGACAGCCCGGACCCGCTTCGGCATGCAGGATGGACTCTCCGGCCGGCGACTCGTGGATCAAGCTAGAAACCCCAGCCTGCCGCCGACGGCCCTGTAATGGAGAGTAGCCGGGCCCAACTTCCGACGCTCCGCCGCTCCGTTGGAGACTACTACGAATACCGATACGTAAAGGTGATGGCTCCCGCATCTCAGGGGACCCGTTGGGCGCCCGGCGCCTAATTCAAGTGGCTGCCGACTTGGATTAGTATCAGTCCCGTACAGGGAAAGATGAGCATGCCCCTGATCTAGCTGTACGGGTAGTAGAACGGTGTTCTATACTACTTGTAAAAGTAGTTAGCACTAGTAGCCGCTGTCTCACTGTGGATACAAATGCTCCACGAGGCTACACATGCGGCATGCATCTGGATAGAGTATGTTGCATCGTAAACATGCCCAAGGGCGGAAATCCTCCGTACTAGATACTGCGAATACTATGAGTAGGAGTATAGTGCCATCTCGATCCTACCTTGGGATAGACAATTAAATGTGGCTTATATGCCGCCCGACGATCGTCATCAGACAGCCACGGGTTCTGAGGAAAAATCTATCGGAAGGCCGTGGCAATGGTTGCTATCCTGTATTCGTCATCGATTGACATAGCCGAGCATCTCAGCATATGGGCTACTTCTCTAGATATAAAAGGGCCAAGACATCCCGCCCATCTTCAACTCTTCATCCAACCCAGTCACTCTTTTACACATCTCACCAAGGCAACAGCTCTTATACTCTCACACTCGTTCTCTCTTTTATTTTCCAACCAGCTCAACCTCATCACTCACCCAAGATGCGTTTCGGATCCCTCATCATTGCCGGCCTCGCCGCCGTGGCCTCGGCCATCCCCGCAGCCAAGGTCGTTGAGAACATCAAGGCCGTCACCTCCATGTCTACCAAGCTCCAGACTCCTGTCAAGGACCTCTCCATCCTCGACGGCCCCCTTCTCGTCACCGGCGGTGGAAACTTCCCTGTAAGGACCCGGATAACAGACAACTAACTACTCGGTTCACCTGACAATCGGTTGCTAACACTTCCCTGCAGCCTGTCATCAAGGGCTTCACGGAGATTGTCAACACCGTGTCGGGCGCCCTCAACAACATGGATGAGGAGAAGTACAGCCCCGCTGACTCGGACCTCATCTTCGACGCGTTCCGTACTGTAAGCAATTCCATCTCTGGTGTGGTCGCGCACGAGTGAGTGGCTAAAAAGCTGTATAGTTTGTCATGGTTCATCAGGAGCTCCTCAACATCCTCATTGGAAAGGCCGGCCTCTTCAATACTGTTCCCTTCATCGGCAAGCCCGTGGCCTCTGTCCTCCGCGCCGTCGAGGGTGTAGTTGACGTGAGTTCTTTCTTTCCTTCGCCTTGTTCCTATTTCTGTTTCATATAGCAGACCACTAGTAGGACCCTGGGGTAACCATAGATGCTAATATATCGAAGGCGCTTGCCCACTCCCTCATCGACATGATGGAGTCCCGCACCGACGACATGAGGGACGAGGCGGATGCTCTCGGTAGCACCATCAACACTTGCATCAACTCTTACGAGGGTCTCAGCCTGGAATAACAGGCTAAAAATTAGCCGGGAAGGAGAGGCTGAAAGTGAAAGACAAGAGTGGAGGGTAATGTGGGGAATGAATGTAAGAGGTCATGGACCTGGTGACTAGAAGGAAGATTGAGCACTTGGCTACTATTCTATTTGTAAATCTTGGCATACTCAAGCTACTGTCTCGCTTGAAATAATTATAGAGAGAAGAGGCTCTATTGACACATTCTCAAACATCAATGCAGGTCGCCCGGCACATGTTTCATCTGCAATTGATCGGACGCAACATTGGCCACCTTCTGAAGCCCACCCTCCCAAGGCCACCCATAAATTCCCTACTTGAAATAGCTACTCTGGCACTTATAGCATTGACATCCTCTAGCTTGGACGTACAATATAGCCGGTTTCTCCACGACGATGTAAGTAGGAGACTAGTTCGTGATGTCGTGCTGTTGCATGGCTGCTACATACCTGTTTGCATGTTTGTCGTTGTGAGCTTCCTTGAGGCCTTTCTGGTACGTTCTTTCACACCGACGAGAGAACAGGATGATCAAGCCCATCGTTCCAAATACTGCGGGCAACAAACATCAGGGGCACTCATTAAATCACCCACCACGGCTCAGGCACTGCCCAGGTTTCGCACAACTGAGGAAGGTGACCACCCAGGGAAACTCTGGGGATGTGCATGCCTGTTGAGAGGAGGCCCAGGACCCAATTAGGAAACTGGCTGGCCGCCGTCCTGATCTCTGCAGCCGATCATCTACTATCTGAGGTGCCTGATCCTTATATACGCCGTTTCCCCACATCACCACTCGGTATCCCAGCATCGTCACTTTTCTCATCCCTTGCCCTCAATTTGGATCTCGCTCGGACTTGGACACCCAGAGACGCCACTCACAATGGCTCACCGCACCTTTCTCCTCCTCATCCCCCTCGTCGGGGCCGCCCTCACCAAGCCGCCCTCCTCTCCGTCCCCTGGCCTGCCCTTCGTCATCAACACATGGGGCGGCCCCTTCACCGCCGCCACCGACGCAGCATACCAGCTCCTCCACTCCTCCCCCAACTCGTCCTCGGCCCTCGACGCCGTCCAGGCCGGCTGCTCCACCTGCGAGCGCAACCAGTGCGACGGCAGCGTCGGCTTCGGCGGGTCGCCCGACGAGCGCTGCGAGACCACCCTCGACGCCATGATCATGGACGGCGCCACCCTCAACTCGGGCGCCGTCGCCGCCCTGCGCCGCGTGCCCCACGCCATCGCCGTCGCCCGCCTCGTCCTCGACCACACCACCCACTCGCTGCTGGCCGGCGACCTGGCCACGCTCTTCGCCCTGGAGAACGGCTTCCGCCCCGAGAACCTCACCACGCCCGCCTCGGCCGCCCAGTGCGCCGCCTGGACCGCCGGGAGCTGCCAGCCCAACTACCGCGTCAGCGTCCAGCCCGACCCGTCCACCTCGTGCGGGCCCTACAGGCCCCTCTCGGCCGCCGCGCCGCCGCTGGGACAGCAGCAGCAGCAGGCCTCGCACGACACCATCTCGCAGATCGCGATCCACCGCGACGGGAGCATGGCAGCGGGGACGAGCACCAACGGGGCGTCGCACAAGATCCCCGGGCGCGTGGGCGACGGCCCCATCGTGGGGTCTGGGTCGTACGTGGACGGGGACGTGGGCGGGTGCGGCGCCACGGGGGACGGGGACGTCATGATGCGGTTCCTGCCGTGCTACCAGGCCGTGGAGAACCTGAGGCGCGGGATGGGCCCGACCGAGGCTGCCGAGGATGCTGTGAGGAGGATGGTGAGGAGGTACCCGGATGTGTCGAGTGGGTTGGTCGTGGTGGATAAGGAGGGTCGGCATGGTGGCGCGGCGAGTGGGTGGACGTTTACGTACTCGTACCGAGGGGGTGACATGGAGGAGACAAAGGAGGTGACGATTGAGGCGATCGAGGTGGATGGAATCAAGGAGCTGTAGGCTGTGCTGATGTCTACGTTATACCCGACTGATAGCACTTGGGTGCCTGATGAACAGCGTTGGATTGCAATAGAGATTACCCATGACAGTGTAAACCGCAGTCAATATTTATCCATAGGAATAGTTGTCCTCGTGTAATGTAAGCCAGTTTATAGTAT
Organism: Amphichorda felina; assembly: GCA_016490725.1. NCBI lineage: Eukaryota > Fungi > Ascomycota > Sordariomycetes > Hypocreales > Bionectriaceae > Amphichorda > Amphichorda felina. The sequence continues at coordinate 375,676 of JAEMHR010000005.1, read as the reverse complement.
TTAAATCTCACTATATATTCGTCCCAGCTCCGCCATGAATCTCAACCCAAATATGCATTCCAATAATGTTCACATGCCATACCCAAAATCCAAACGCCGTGTCATGATATCTTTAATCGGTTTACCATTAATCATCGCCCTTAGACGTGCAACATCTCCATTTCCCTCTCCTTCTTGGTCTTGAACAGGGCCTTGAGCATGTTGCTCTGCCGCTGGGCCTTTGGCCGCATGACCAAGTTGATACCGTCGTCGACCTGGCGGCCTTCAATGGCTTTGAGCGGGGCCTTGTCCTTCTTCTTGGACGACTTCCTGGTGCGTTCGCTGCCGGCGACGCTCTCCGCCGTGGCATTCTTGCTGCTCTTGCGCTGGGGCACATCGCGCTCCCCGTGCCGGCGAGACTTGCTCGACTTGCTCGTCTTGGTCGTCCTGGCACTCCTGCGGGACCTGAGGTCGTCGTACTCATCGCCCTTGCCCTTGCCGTAGCGGTCCCGGGTGGCGCGATCCGCCGAGGGCGTGATGAGCTCCATGTCGGCGCTCTCGTCCTCTCCAAACTCGGGGATGCCTCGCCGCCACGACTCGATCGAGCTGAGCTCGTCGTCGACAATGAGCGCCTCGTCCATGCCGGTGCTGAATTCGCTCTGCGTCCTCATCGGCGCGGGACGGTCGTTGGGCACCCCATCGTACGCCAGGGCCTCCCTGGCGGCCTGCGCCTCCTTGACCTTCTGGACAATCTTCCACCCGCCAAACATGACCACCGTGACGCCGACGACGGCCGCGGTCCCGATGAGAAAGTGGGGCGACGCCAGCAAGCCAAAGACTGCGGGAGACCCCCCCTTGAGGAAGCCGAGGAATGCTGGGGACATCTTGGTAATGACCGCCGACAGCTCGGCCAGCGTGAGAGCGACGGCAGCCGCGGCATCGGGGTTCTTCTGAAGGTGGGTGATGGTGGTTGCGGCCGAATGTCTGATACAGTCGGCCTCGTCGAGCATGGTCTCGACCTTCTGGATGAGGGCCTTGGCTCGATCCTCCTCGTTGGTCTCCTCGTGCCCCGGGTCGAGATCAGTCCGTTCCTGCAGGTCTGGCGGGATGTCGCCATAGGCAAGGTTCATGTCGATTTCCTTGCCATGGCTGTCTTGAGGTGGGTAGGCGCGTGCATCGTGACTGCTCCGCCGGGCCACGTTGAACTCGGCCATGGATCGCGGCCGCATCATGGCTGTGGGTGGCCTGCGCTCCGAGGGGGCCATGCTGCGCATTTCGGCGTGGGTGAGATCCATTTTGGAGATGACCAGGTCCCGCGATGTCTCGGCATACGGGCTGTGATAATTGCCGGGCGGCGGTGCTGCCCTTGAGGGAGCGGTGCTCGAGACCTCGCTCAAGGTCTTTAGGTTGGTCTCGGTCAGAGGGGCTCGACTTGAAGCTGAGTCGTCATAGTCTCTGTCTCTGTCCCTATGGCGGTGACGCCTGGAGTGTACACTCCGTGACCGGCGAGACGTCCGCCTGGAGCCTGTCTCGCTGGGGGCATCGTATACCGATGAGCGGTACCGGGGGCGCTCATCCTGGTATTTGTAGTAGTAGTCATCGTCCTCTTCCTCGTACTCGTCGTACTCGATGTGGCGATGGACGCTGCGGTGGGAATGATAGTCAAAAGTCTTGGCACGGCCGAGAGACGACTTCTCGGCCTTGAGCTGGGCCTTTTTCTCGTGATATGCGCCCTTGGCCTCTTTGAAGACGGAGAGGAGGTGTCTACCCTGCAGAATGTAAGCGTTGGCGAATGACAGCACCTCAATGCAGGGGACGATGGAGGGGTTGTTGGTTGCAGTGGAGGGCTGGAGAGGACGTACGGTACCGATGATCTTGCCAGAGTTGTTGACAATGGTGATGGTCTGCTCGAGCGGCATTCTGGCGGCGGAAAAGGAGTTGGAAGCTGTCGAAGGTTGAGAAGAGGAGCTGGCCGGCAGCCCGAAGAGAAGAGGATAAAAATACTACGGGGGAGGTTGGAAAGGGCCCAAAGCGCAAAGTGCGAACGAAGTGACGGTGAGCGAAGCAGCTTGGGAGAGGTACTGCCAGTTTGGTGCTGGCACGGTGGCTGCTAAAGTACCCCGCTGAAGCTGGAGCTACGATCCCTGGAAGTCCCTGGCACCTCGTCAACGGGGGTTTGCAGTTTTCACTCTCCCTCTTCAATGCTTTGTCACCGTAGATCATGCGACAAGGAACCCAGGGCGCGCGCGCGATTAACGGCCACGGGGTGGCCCGACCATCGCTGGATCGGCCTTTAGGGGAATAGGGGAACGCTGCGATGCGTCCCTAGTACTGCTTAGTAGGTGCGACAGCGTGTCTCGGTCCCCCAGACTCGTCCCACCAGCTCAAGTGAGGCGGCGACACGCCGATGTGCTTTGGGCTCTGGGCCTCTGGCGACAGCTGATGACGCGCTTCACCAGCTGTCTTTGGCATGTTCCAACTGTTTTGAGCTGGTGGGTGCTGCATCTCCAGCAGCCCTCGATGCCGATTGGGCCCCCTTGATGCTGCTTGGCCCCTCTCGCGGGCTCTCATCAGGCGCTTGTGCATTGAGCCAAGCTGCAGCGACAGGCCGTGGGCGCTCGTGGGTGTGACAAGTGTATGAGACCCTATCAAAACCGCGGGGCTGGGTCTCCTTGGTCTCCTGGGTCTCCCTGGGATGCCAGCTTGTTGCCATTCCCCGGTTGTTGGGCTGCCTCTCATCGGCCCAACCTCACCAGACCTCCCACCTCCCGATCCGGTTTGCCATCATGGCGCCTCGAATCGATCCGATCACCTGTGCAAGACCAGAAATGGCCGAGCCAATGAATCCCGGGAAGATGGCATCGACCGACAGCCTGTAGGCGCAAAACGGCTTTCGGGAAGCTTGGTGCATTGGTGCTGGTCATGTGCGGTCTGGGGTTTAATTATACCATGGCGCTGTCATCCACCTACAACAAGCAATTGCTGGCGTGGCATGCTCAAGACGTTGCACGTCTTCGTCCCCATAATTCGCCCTGGGGTGGAGGGTTAGTCATCTCATCATGTGTCCTCGACTCCTCGGCTCTATCAATTATCAAACTGTCAACTGTCAACTGTCAACGGCACCACATGCTTCCAGGAAAAAGGTCGGCGAAATCGCTCAAACACTTTTGGTGTTAGTAATAGTTGTCAGTGGCAGTCGGGCTGGAATGCATGGGTTAGTGGTAAAAGGGGTTTAATGGGGATCTGTTATGCGAGTACCTGTCGTGCTGCTTGCACTCGTATTTGCGCGAGAGAAACTGGCGTTGGGCACAGCCATGCCAGCCATCGAGCCAATACGAGCCCACTTGGACAGAGTATATTATACTTATCTTGAGGTAGGCCATCCTCTTCCTCTGCCTAGTTGTCGTTTATGGTAACTTTATGGTATGCCCGCTAAGTACTCATCTACTCAGCGTGGCGCATGATGACAAGAATCGCCATGGGCACATAGGTACTCGAATGTATTTTGCGACCAGTGACAATACGAGAAACCTACGTAGTACAATGGCCCGGCCGTCAACAAAAACAAGTTCTACAATCAGATCGATGTCAGATTACGTGCCCCCGCACAGCACTCGAGAGGCTGAGATGCAAGATCGTTTCGCTTATTGGCAGTCTGGCACATGGCAGTACCGCCGTTTGTTGTGGCGGTGTATTGGTGGTGAGACGCGAGCATCATCTCCATGGCCCATGGCCCTACTCGGCTTATTATCCGTTGGCAAAAGAACCTGGGACAGCCAACAGGATACCAGCAGTAAAGAAAATGTGCTACCAGGTAGTTATGCTGTTGGCTGCTGGCCCCCGTTTACCTTCTACCAACAGGTATTAGTGCTGGCACCGACAACGTTTCGTCTCTCCATTAAGACGATCCATCCCATATTTGCTTTCATCTCCAGGAATTGTATCACCTTCCACATTTGCTTCGACCTTCTTTGATACGTTGAATTGGAAGCCAGCCAGTTTGGGATGATCTCAGTGGGACAGAGTAGGCCAACAAGCATCCAGAACTGTAGAACGGCATCCCGATCCCAAGCACTGCTCAACACAGAGAACAGCTCTGGTTGCTGACCGATTGCGGATGTTGGCCTGGTTTGTTCAGGGACAACCCAAATCCATCACACTTCTGGGTGCAATTGGGAGTCCAGGCCAGACATAGCCCATCATGGTGCGAGCACGCCTCCTATGGCTCCTCTTCCTCGCGGGGCCTTCGCTCGCCGTTGAAAACGACTTTGGCCTCTACCCAAAAGGTGCCCAGGGGTGTCTCGAGCGAGCAGCCGACAAGACCGACTGCGAATCGGCGCCCACCGTCTCCGAGCTCAACGAGTGCCTCTGCAGCAACACTCACGACTTCGTCACCAACACGGCCGGGTGCCTAGGCAAGGAGGCCCCCGACGACGTCGACAGGACGTACGAGGTCATGCGCGACTCCTGCAACGACTCCAAGACGCCCATCGCCCTGAGCCGGCAGGAGTTCCGGGACGCCGCGGACGGCGAGTCGGCGTCGACCACCACGTCAGACACGCCGCCCACGTCGACGGCCACCAAGCCGCCCCCCTCGTCTAGCACGGACGCGAGCACGGGCGGTCCCACGGATACGAACACAAGCGCAGGCGGTTCCGACACGGGGGGGCTCTCGACGGGGGCGACGGTTGGCATCGGCGTGGGGAGCAGCCTCGCGGGCGCGGGCATCGTGGCGGGCATCGGCTGGCTGCTGTTCCGGCGATACCGCAGGCGCACCGAGGAGGAGTCGCATAGGATGCTGCCGCAGCACATGGGGGACGCCGGGAGCCCTGCGACGGGGTACACGGGGCTTTCGGCATCGAGGGGGATGCTCGAAGCCAAGTGGTCGCCGTCGCCGACGCCCGAGTCCGGTTGGGGGGGCTCACAGCAGATGGCGCTGGCGGAGCTGCCGCAGGACAATCCGACGCGGTTCGAGATGGACGGGAGCGGTGTGCCGTATCATCAGGCGGCGGAGATGCCTGGGTCGAGGCCTTGAGCGAGGAAGTAGAAGCCATGGGACTCCACGAGCGGCGAGGGCGCGGACTCGTTGCAGTGGCCGCGGGACGACGATGCTATAGTCATGTGTGGCCATGGACGTTGATGGCGCTTAGGTCGACTCAAATATGGCCCGATGGCCGGCCCATTGTCCTGAAAAGTAGGCATCATGGGTTGTTGTTGGAGGGCGAGATGTTGGTTACATGTCTGTACTAAAGTCATGGCGTCGATAATAGAAGTATGGGTAATTGCCAATTCCAGTGCCTCTCAGATAGAATGGCCAGTCGTTGACTCGCCGGTGGGTGAATGCAGGTCTACGTTGAGGCCACGATCAAGGCGCGGTGGAGGGTGGTGGTATTGTCTCGGGCCTCGGCGAACCATTGGCCAATATTCTATGACGGGACATTGAGGGTTCATGTCCATGTGAAACCTCAACTCAACATCAATCCCACCTCAATCTAGGGTAAAGTAACGCGAATCCATCAATCCACGCCGCCGCTTCATCGATCCGACCATGCCTGATTCGCGCAAGAAGTCGGTTCTCATCACTGGGTGGGTCACGCCTCGCAACTCCAACCTCCCAACTCATCATCAGCTAATTGCGCGCCCGCAGCTGCACGCCTGGAGGCATCGGCCATGCCTTGGCGTTGGAATTCCACAAACAAGGCATGTGTCGCATCCGCCTCGATGGGCGGTTAGATTGGGCTAACACCTAGTCAGGATGCCATGTCATCGCCACTGCGCGCAACCCTGATGTACTCAAGGACCTCGCCGCCCAGGGTCTGAGCACCGCCCAGCTCGACGTGACGAGCCATGAGAGCATCGTAGCATGCAAGGCTGTCGTCAAGAAGCTCACCGACGGCCGCCTTGATATTCTCGTCAACAACGCGTAAGTGCCGCCACCGCCGCCGGTGCTTCTCCATCATACTCACTATCCTTCCAGCGGCCGCACTCACACCATCCCCGCGACCGACATTGACATGGACGACGTGCGCGCCACCTACGAGACCAACGTCTTCGGGCCCATGGCCACCGTCCAGGCCTTCATCGAGCTGCTCATCGCCGCGCGCGGGCTCGTGCTCAACATCTCGTCCGTGTCGGCGCACGTGCCCTACATGTTCGGGGCCATCTACTCGTCCACCAAGGGCGCCATCGACGTCTACTCGCGGGCGCTGCGCCTGGAGCTGCGGCCCTTTGGCGTGCGCGTCATGGTCGCCGTGACGGGCACGGTGCGCTCCAACATCGCCAGCCGCCAGCACCGCGTCCTGCCGCCCGGGTCGCTGTACCAGCCCGTGCGCGACGTGTTCGAGTGGCGCCTGACGTTCAGCCAGAACCACGGGACGTTCTCGACGCAGCTGTACGCCTCCAACGTGGTCGCGCAGGCGCTCCGGGGAGAGGGCTGGCTGGGCGGTCTGATTGGCGGCACGCCTGACTGGTACTGGTTCGGGGGGCTGTCGTCAATTGTCTGGTTGACGACGCTGCTGCCCAAGTGGGTGAGCGAGCGTGCCATGTCTGTGTACTGGGGCATCGGCAAGATGACTCAGAGGATCCAGGCGGCCAGGGCGAAGAAGGACTAAGCGGCTTTGGGTCGCTGAGGTTGAATTACGGTCGCACGACGTGTGTGGAGGACTCGGGGACCATTATGTGTTCCTAGCATGTTACGATTGTCATTCACAGCACTGGGTGGGTAAGTACTAGGTGCTAGTAATATAATGATCATGCCTTTCTGGCAAGTTGTGAGGGCCCGACACATGATTTGGTTACCGCGACATGACAATGTCCCCAACATTCATTCAGCATGGAAACTTGGAACTGAGGGAATATACTAATGCTTGTTGCGTAATGATTTCGCCCTCAAGTCCACATTGCAAACAGTATCTACGTGATTCAACGGTATCGCCCAGCGTTTTCCGAGCTTGGCGAGAACCTTGATGGCTCATCTGCGTTAGGGCGGGGTTTGGACCGGGGCAAACAGCTCCAACGACAAGCAAGCAGACTCCTTATGAGGTATGGCGCCGATGGATATCATCCCTTCTCATGGAACCTGATGGCGTGCTCTTTAAGTGAGCGATATTCAGGGTCTGCTGCATGTCTCGGGTGAGGTCTAGCTCACGTTGGCGTGAACGATTGTGGCCCCTCACAACTTTATTTTTAAGCTTAGGCAAGTTCATGAAATAACATATGATTTTGATGAATGGTTAAAGAAGTGTTCAGATGTCAATTAATGTACTCAGAATTAAAACTATATCATTGGTCTGTTTCTTCAGCGGGTGAGTGTGCTCGATCAATCCGAGGCGACCTGGAATCGCCGAATCGCTCACGAGCCCTGGACAAGACCATTTCCATTTAATTTCACCTCCAAGCTCGTCATTTAGAGAGCAAATCCAACGGCGGCGATGGCGCCGGCAATTGGGATGAGCTGGGCAGCAACACCGCCGGTAGGAGTTGTCTCGCCGGACTCTCCAGTTGGAGTGGCAGGGCCGTCGCAGTGCCACTTAAAGCCAGCGTCAATATTTGCAAGAGTACTTAGATAGGATGTTACAATTTAACTCACGTGGTCACCATGCGGCTCGCAGCCGGCAGAGGCCGTGGGGCTAGGAGGCAGGGAGCCAGTCTCATGGTCATGTTCGTCGTGGTCCTCGTGATCGTGGTTTCCCCCTTCAGTGGCAGTAGGAGCTGGAGTGGAAACGGAAGTCGAGACGTGGGCGGGGGCAGTTTCGCTCACATGGCCCTCGCAATGATACTGTCGCATATGTAAGTAGACACCCACGGCCATCAGCGCTGGCTGTTCTTACGTGGTCGCCATGGGGCTCGCAGCCATAGGACTCAGTGGGAGCAGGACCAAGAGAAGCGGATTGGGCAGCGGCAAAGGGCATAAGACCCAGTCCAAGGAGAGCGATGAATTTCATTTTCAAGAAATTGGATGTGGATGACGCAGGATGAGTTAACGGTAGAGCAGATGAGGTTGAGAGAATGGGAGGGAAGATGGCCACTCGGCAGATATTTATAAGGACCCGGGAGCTCTCCGACAAGGGATTAGAGCTCGCATCAAGCACAAGAGCTGAGAATGTTTGACCCTGGCACTAACTGCACAGTTTTCCCTGATGGGGTTGGTTTGATCCATGGGTATCAATTCCTTAGCCGTTGGTGATGCGCAGATGGCCATCAAGGTTCTCAACGGCCCCACGAAACGTCTGCACCACCTTCCAAGTTCTCAGCTGCCTACTAGTGTCATAAATTCCTCCAAAAGGAACAAATTCCCAGAGGAAGACACTGATAGGAAAACGGGTGAAAGATTCTGCATTCCCCTTCATCCAAACCTCTGTATAATGTTGATTGGAAAGTGATAAGGAAGAATCATGTCGTTCCGCCTCCGTTGGAACACACGGACTGCTTTGCTTGCAACAATTGTCGCCGCGCTTATACTATCAATATTCTTCAAGTCGAAAGTCCCCAGGGACAGATTCTGCCTCGCTGCCGCTGGCCTAGAGAGCCGTGATGAGGTGCGTTTCTCAGCCGAATTCAGTCCCTGGTCGACACTGTCCAGCTGGGATTACGCAGTCCACTCATCATTGACCCTGTCGACGCTCACTAGGCCAATTTTACCGCGGAGGGCCAATACACACCTCTAGGTCCTCCGTATAAGTCTCCACGCCATGCAAAGGAGAAGGTGAAGCTACTGGATAGGCTGCGACGCGATAGGGAGACCTGGACCTCTAACCACCCTAGACATCGGTTGCTCGACGCCTTACACGGGTATTCCAGATACTACCAGCGCCAAGATGAGGAGCTCAAGCGACTCAGAGGCCTGTACAAAAAAGTGACCAAGAACCAACGCAAGTATGTTGCTCTCTCTCAGTGTCGGAGCACCCTATGGCTGATGTAGGTATGATATGTCCATACAGCAATTAGAGCAACTTGTACATTACTCCGACCAGTTCTCCCAGATCACGAAGCTCATCAAAAGCAACCAAAACCTCTGTGACCGCATTGTTGAAAATGCGCTGGATTTCTACAAGATCGACCGCTCTGAGCTAGACAACCACGTCCACAATCTTGAGGCTAATGGCAAGAAGGCCGATAAGGTGGCCGTCTCCCAGTCTCTGAAGCACATTGTGAGAGACTGGACAGAGATTGGGGGCCCTTATGAACGCAATCAATGTTTCACTTGTATAATGAAGACTCTGGATACCCTGTTTCCTGAAAATGAAAAAGGTTCTGGCGCAGTCAAAATGTTGTTGCCAGGGGCCGGTCTGGGACGTCTTGGCCGTGATATATCCCAGAGAGAAGGTCGGTTTCAAACACAAACAAAACTTATGATTCTCAGCTATACTAAGATATACGCTATAGCTTTCCAGGTTACTATTAACGAGTGGTCCATGTATATGAACGTCGCCTATCGTTTCCTCGAAACCCACGTACAACAGCCCAACAGCGAGTCAATCCACCCCTTCGTCGATACCTGGTCGCACCACGCTACCAAGGCAGACATGCATCACCGTCTATTCTTTCCTGATGTGGGCCTAAATGCCAGCGAGGTGCTTCTTGTCGAGGGTGACTTCACTACCGTCTTCAACACCAGAGCACGCCCGCATTACGATGTCATCATCACCTACTTCTTCATCGACACGGCGCGGAACCTTATGGGATATTTTGAAACTATCGAGGCGCTCCTGCGGCCTGGTGGCTACTGGATTAACCTTGGCCCATTGCTGTACGGGACGGCACCCTTTGTCCAGCTCCCGCTGGAGGACATTATCACAGTGTTGGAGGAGGGTCTGGGCTTCAAGTTCCTGGACATCGCAGGGTCTGAGTGCGGCGAGATCACGCTGCCAGGGAAGCTGGTCCGAGGAATGGAGGCAGCATACGGCTTCGACGACCGTGCTTTAACCAAGAACGCGTATAATGCACAGTTCTGGGTGGCTCAGCGGCCGTGACCGAAGGGGTATGTGAGGCCAATGACTTCGGCTGAGTTTCCAAGTATATACAACCCGAAACTTGGCATCTTCTACTTCTAAAACCCTATGCATGCCCTCCACATATTGGCTCAAGCAAAAGTAATCTTCAGGATCTGGATGGTGTGAGCAGCATTGGTCCAGCCAACAGTCAACGTCTTGCCCGAAGGGTCGAGGTGAGGATACGCAATGCCGGCATAGACAAAACCGCCGTTGATCGGCTCGGTCGTGTAGATGTCCTTGTCCGCCGTCCAGGGCCCCTCGGGGTGAGGCGCGAAACGCAGGGCAAGTGTCGCTCCGTCTGGAGGCGCATATTCGTCAGCACAGATACGCTCCCAAGGGCAGGGAATCCTCTGAGAGGGTACCACTTACTCATATGGACATACATGTACATCCCAAAGTGCTCGCTGTACACAATCTGGCCCTGGCCGGCCCCCCACATGACGGCCGTCTCGGTGTCGAAGCGGTCCAGCACGTCGCTCCTCCAGCCCAGCTCGCGCCCCCACCAGTACTCGTACTGCGACAGGTCGAAGGCGTCGGCGGCGCGCACGCGCGCCTGGTAGATGTACCAGCAGGCGGGGAAGCCCTGGGCGCTGACCTGGTTGGGCGGGTTGCCCAGCACGTAGATCCAGTCGCTGTGGACGTCGCGGTACGCGGCCACGTCGCCGTACTTGGCCTGCGTGTCGCCGTCCCACCACCAGCCCTGGTCACCCAGGCGCTCCGTCACGGTGGGGACGTCGTCGACGAGTTCCAGCCGGGCGACGCCGGCGCCCTTGTACCACTCGTTGTCGTTCTTGACCTTGATGTTAGTGATGTCTGGTTCTCAGCAGCAGAGGGAAGGGAGGCTGGGGTTGCGCACAACGAGGTAGTAGAGAGCACCGGTGCCCGTCTCAGGGTCCGTCTCGACAATGCTCGTGCCTCCGAAGCCAAAGGTGTTGGTTTCCCCCCAATCCTCGTTGAAGGGGATGAGCTGTTTCTGGTGCGGCACGGGGTCGTCGTCGTTGAGATGCAGATCATGGACCACGAGCGGGTCGTCCGTCAGCTCCGAGAGGGAGTCCCGGACCATCCCGTGGAAGCCCTCTGGAACCTCCTCAGGATCGGTGACGCCCGGGGCGCCCCATAGAGTATCGCCGTAGACGGCATACCACTTGCCCGCGAGCTGGCCCGTGAAGCCCAGGTCGCGCCGGCTGCAGCTGTTGTCTGACTTTTGGTGGCCTAGGAACTCCGTCTCAAACTCCTCAATGGGGTTCTCGCCCGCAGGCTGCGTGTTGTCGACCTGGGGTTGGTCCATGGCTACCGAGGTCGTCAAGGCCTTGGGAAGCTTTGAGTTTTGAACAGCAAGCAACGATGGGGAGATCTGAGTTAGTGTTGGAGGAATTCAAAAGATGTTAATGAGGTCAAATATCTATGTATTAGTGTGCAGATCCATGGCAAACCCCGCAGTAATAAGTATCGCAAGATCTGGGGTCGTCTCCAGACTCCCGCGCCTTCACATGCCATATCTCACGGCGAACCCAGAGGGGGCCCCAACGTTGATATCCGCAGGATATCCACAGTATCTGGGGGTTTACAGGTACCAAGACCTCGGGCAGCCAGACCGTGGCTTGGCAATCAGAAGATCTCTAGGAGCAATGGCCGAGTTGTCGAATACAATGCTAGGCGAGGTGCATTTTGGATTCAACGCGTTACAGCCGGGTGGGTCGATACCCGCTCCTGCATGGAGATCGGGGTAAAAACAACGGGCAAGTCCCTTGTTGATACATATTTATGCTTGTTCCTAGTCTACATGTGGTATCTGCCATGGCTTGTCGGCGTCACTGCTTACGCGTTCCCATTTTCCCGACTTGGTTCTATCCCCACCTGCTCACAGCCTTTCAAACACCTTGCCAAAGATTTCCCGCGCCTTGAACAGATTGACCATGTTCATCCGCTCATTGTCCAAGTGCGCCGAGTCGCTGGCCTGCCCGCAAGGCAAGTGAGCTGCCGGCGCCTCAAACTCCTTCTCCAGGAACCGGATGGCCGGAATAGAGCCTCCTTCGCGAATGTAGAGCGGCTTTCGCGGCTTGGATGATTTTGTATCGGCCGACTTTGGCTGTCCGTCCTTTGACCCGTCCTCCGCTGCGGCATTCTCAAACGAGGCAGGCCAGGCTTCTATAATGGCCTGCTCCAGCGTCTGAAATATGTCATTCGTTGGGTCGCCGAGCCACGGTTCGGCCTTGTTGTCAATGTTGATCCGCAGCCAATTTTGTGACTTGAGCGCCGCAAATTCCTTCTCGAGGAAATCAGCCAGCTTCTGGGCTATATCCTCGACTTCCTGTCCTGGTACGAGTCGCAGGCTGATGTGCGCGCTCGCGTGGCTGCTGATGAGACTGCCATCTGGTCCGGATACCTTGTAACCGTGGATGGTGAGATTCGGCTCCCGCCAGCGTGCCATGAGCGATCGCTTGAGCTTTTCTTCTGACACAGGTTCGGTTCTCCGCCGCATAAGAATCGAGACGATGTCATCGTACCGGGCCTCCTCGTCGGGGCTTAGGGATGGTATCCCGTCGTAGAAACCAGGGATCTCGACGCGATTTCCCGATCCTTTGAGCTTTGACAGAACTAGGGTGAGGTCAGACACGGGCTCGTCCATCATGTATGAGCCATCCACGCCAGAATGGATATCGGGCCGAGGCGAGTCAACGCATATGGTCGCATGGAGCACGCCGCGTAGCCCATAGGTCAGGCAAGGGACCTCGTCGTCGAGCCAATAACTATTCGCCAAGAGAATATAGTCCACGTCGCCGATGAGCTCCTTGTTGCTCCGGACCACATCCTCGAAGCCTCTCGATCCGTATTCCTCCTCTCCTTCGATCAGGAAGATGACATCATTCTCAAGTTTCTGGGCCTGCATCAGGTCCGTGACCGCATAAAGGGCCGCCAGGATGGGGCCCTTGTTGTCGCTGACTCCACGACCGTATAAATAGCCATCAACGCCCTTCAGCGTGAACGGATCACTCGCCCACGAGCCCTTCTTGTCGTCGGCCGCCACGACATCGTAGTGCCCATAGAATAGAATCTTCTTTCGCTGGTCGGCAGTCTCCCTCTTCCCCGGGAACCGTGCGTACACCACAGGGTTATGTGCACTGTTGGTGCTCAGCATCTCAACATGGCCGCCCAGCCGCTTAAACAACGCGCCCAAAAAGGTTGCCCCCTTACGGCAATCCTCAGCAAACTCAGACCGCGAGGAGACGCTCTTGTACGACACAAAGTCCTTGAGGTTCCGTAGCAGCACGTTGGTGGTCACTTCGCCGACCTCTGCCGTCGAACACTCATCGTCCTTGAAAGTCCAGATGGAGATGTCGTTGTCGTTGGCGCCGGTTATGAAGAATCGCGAGTGGTTATATGTGGTGGTAGCTGAGGCGAGGATCTTTCCCTCATGCGCTTGCCATTTGCTGAGACACTGGTATTTCTGGCTGACGTTGCTGTCGGATGCCTTTTGCTTATACTGCCCGTAGTGTGCTGTGCTGTATTTCTGGCTTGGGATTAGCTGCGTCGACATATCTGGAGACGATCGTGCTCACACTTGCCCAGCCGTTGGCTGCGGAGGTCCAAAGATAACCCCAAGACATTTGAAGAGACATAATGTCGAACTCGTGCGCCTTGATGACACGCAGCTTCTGCGTCGTATCGAGATCCCAGAGCTCCACAATGCCATCAAGCTTCCCGGCATACAAGAAAGAACCATCAAGGGCTAGCGACAAGACCGATTCCGCATCATCGGATCCCAGTGTCATGATTTCCTCGATTCTGCCCTCGTCATGGCCTGAGCCATCCTTGTAGCAGTCTCCAAGGCTCCATAGCTTGATGGTTCCGTCACCGCCGCCGGATATCAGCACGTCCTCGTCTGCGTTGACCTCCACAGTCGGGGCCTTTGTCATGAGCATGCAGTAGACGTAGCCATTGTGGGCAAAGTTCCGCATGGCCCCATTATCAATCTCGAGGACAGTCTTTGGCGGCGGGATCAGGGCCCATCTTTGGTCGTTGCGTCTGGGGGTGCTCGTTCCACCGACGGCTTTTGAGTCAAAGAAGCGGTGGTTCCTCCGGTCCGGATGACGCTGGGATTCGGGCGAGACCCGCACGGAAGGGTCGCTCAAGGTTATCCATTGGATCGTGGAGTTCTGGGCTCCTAGGAACAGGGTGTCGTATTGCGCGCTGTAGGCCGTGCAGAAGATGTCGCCAACGTCGTGGGTGCTGTATATCTCGTATAAACGAGTGAGGGTCTTGGGGCACCAGACGTTGATTATAGGGTCGCCGGCGCTGGAAAAAAGGAGGGAGGCGTCGGGAGAGAAGAAGAGCGACAGTACACTGCGCTTGTGTGCCTGGATGGTAGAGACCTGCTGGAAGGTTTCCAGGGACCATGCGACAATCTCGCCGTCTTGGGTGCCGGAATATATACGACGGTGTTTCGGGCTCACGGCAAGGGCCAGCACGGTGCTCCCATGTCGGAGGCTGTGGACCAGGTCGGGAACGAGGCTGGGAGGAGCATCGTCGTCACGGGTGGGATGGAGGACCGGCGATGTCGGCGACGATATCGTGGGAAGCGAGGGCATGGCGGCTATGGAGACTAGAGGTTCAGCGGTCAGCAACGATCACTCTCATCGAGAACTCGCGGTGTGAAGACAACGGATTTGGAGACGAACGGGGTGGGATGTGGCGTGGCCTGGGGTGCGTCCTTGTTTCGTATTCAGGCCATTGGAGAAAGAGGGGATAAAAAGACAGCAAAGGTGCGAGGCTGGAGTTGGGGCATCTGCCGATGCTCCTGTAGCTCCAATTAACCAATTTTTGAGCTTGCCTGACTCGACCTCGAATTTATCGGCGGTGGGATGGCCCAGACATGACCAGACACGGGTAGCTGGCGATGATGCAAGGTCGAGAGCTGGTGGTGTCAGAGCACCGCCGACTGCCGGCGCCCCAGCGTCTTGGAGTGGGCTCCTTAGCGTCGCTGCTGCCCGTCGGCCCGCCGCTAACTTGTCGTCGCTTAGGGGATGCCGTCGATGAATCTTCACACCGTATCCGTACTTGGTACAATCCGTCATGATATCCGGCCAGATCTGGCCCTTCTTTTCGGCCGAGTTGAGATCAAGTCGCCGGTGTGATGGGACTAGGAAACTCGGTGCATGTCTCGCACATCCCCGGGATTGCGAACAGGGGGAATCGCAGCCAACTTACCACTGATAGTGGGCTTACTCCGGTCTTTGGAGGTGTCATCGCCCAGCGTCTGGGGGCAACGGCCGCATGGCTCGGTCGAGACGATCCTCTGCGTCGATGCTTCTAGCTCACGGGGCGATCGCCAGTGCTCCCCGGGCTCCGGGCTCTGCCAGATCCTGAAGGACATTGCAGCCTAGTCTGTTCCACATCTGAGGACAGCGGGTGAGAGGGAAAAGACGGTGCAGGGCTCGAGACGGCACGACGAGGAACTGTACGAGACGGATAGCGAGCCTTTTGTAACATTTGTAGCAACTCGGGCCGTCATCGGACGCGCAATCACCAGCTGATAAAAAGCACTTGCTGCTGACATGGCGCCCAGACCATGGAGACGCCTTCACCGCATCATAAACTAGATCAAGGACTCCCGAGTCTGCCGTTGTGCAAAACACAATCCCTGAATTGTGCCTTGGAGCGGCCATGAGAACCATTCATAAAGGGCCGAGTTCCACCTTTTATGCCCGATGTCTGGCATTGCCGTACCATGTGACCAGCGGCCCATGCTCCCACCCTCTCCTATGTTTCTGCCGTGGGCGCATCGTACCTATGCAAGCATGAATGTCGGGAGTTTCTGGGATCAAGTGATACATACCAGGCATGCACAGGCTGAAGTCGGTGGAGACCTACTCCGTACTTGCCCTAGAAAACTTACGGGTACAAACGCGGAATCGATCCAAACTGGCCCCTCCACCCTCATGAACTACTCCGCCATTGTTGAATATTCTTCTCTTCAAGGCCCATTGCAAACCTCTACGGATATTGCAATAGTCCAAAATCTTACCCGAGGCCAGGATAACCACTGTTAGCACAAGAGCCCAAAGTCATGGCCCTTGATCCATGTACCGAGTATGAGGTGATTGGTGCGGCAAAACGAGACACATGAGCGAGTGCGCACTACGCATCGGACAACCCCAAGCCACCAGGACTCTTACGAGGAACTACGAGAGGAGGGAAGAGGAAGAGAAACTTGGGACCCCAACTGGCCATTGGGGGGGGACCTTCTGCATCCACAGCTTCACCAGGGTCCCGACTCCTGAGCATTTCTCCCCGCATTATCTCCAGTTCTCCAGTTCCCCAGTTCTCCACCCCCAGACCACCAGCCCTCCAGACCCTGCAAAGATGCTGCAGCAATGCAGCTCCGCGTCCTTCGTGTTAGTGAGCCCGCCGTCCTCCAACGTCCTCGTCTAGCAACAGGCATCTGATGCCAAACAGGAAGACACATACAGGGTAGAGAGGCCGGACTTGGCACCCCAGCCTAGACCTTGGCGCCATCCTTCCTACCAATGGATCACTAACAAGCACACTGTACATACAACACGTGTGAATAAAGGGCCGAAGAAGGACACCACTGGTGGCGTCCCTTTCTCCCTTTTATGCCGATGGCTGCCCCGGCCCCCGATGCATCTCGCTGTACCATCACCCGAACCATGGGTTGCATTGTCTCCCACAGGCCGTATTTAACATGCTGACTTCCCCTCATAATGGTGCAGTGGTTGAGTTGTATTGACCAGTCCTTCCTGCATGCGTTTTGGGGGAGCATCTCTTCATGCTTGTCTCGGCTTGAGCAAACTCGGTAACAATGTCTTTCCCAAACGACAACAAGGACGACAACGATGCCCAGCCACGGGTATCTCATGATGGCATGGTGGACGAGAAGCCCGCCCTCCAGGGCGAGGGACAGACCAAGGAGATTGCCGCCGCCTCCGTCGCCCTCGAGGCTGCCATCGCCGAGAACAAACCCCAGATGTTCTCCAAGGGCATGGCCAAGCTGTGGATGATCATGTTCATCGGATACCTCGTCTCCACTATGAACGGCTTCGGTGGGTTCAACACATCCTCCAAGCACCTCTCAAGCTCACACCAGTCCAGATAGCTCCCTCATGGGCGCCATCAATGCCATGAAGACGTACCAAGACTCCTTCGGCCTCAACGGCGCGGGCTCGTCCACGGGCATCGTCTTCATAACATACAATCTGGGCCAGATCGCCTCGTTCCCCTTCTGCGGTCTCATCGCCGACACACTTGGACGAAGATGGTGTATCTTCATTGGCTGCATCATTGTAATAATTGGGACGGCCATCCAGACGGCCTCGCCCAACCTGAACCAGTTCATTGGTGGCCGATTCGTCCTCGGTTTTGGGGCGTCCATCGCATCAGTTGCTGCGCCCGCTTATACCGTCGAGCTTGCTCATCCCGCGTACAGAGGGATCCAAGCAGGGATGTACAACAATTTGCAAGTATTCCATGATCAATCATAGCCCATCTCATGCTAATACCCTACGCAGATGGTGAGCCGGAAATTGGACAAGGAACGCGAATAATCCCAGAATCTTGTTTGGCTAACATAAAATCTCCTGCCAGGTGGCTAGGGAATATTCTGTAAGTACTACCGGGTCCCGTCCACTTCTATGCAAATCCCAAACTAACTATCCTGTCTCAGTGCCGGCTGGACTACATACGGGACGAACCTCAACATCAAAAACTCTTGGGCGTGGCGAACCCCCACCGTCGTCCAAGCTGCCATGCCAGCTGTCGCCATGGCCATGGTTCTCTTCTTCCCAGAAAGTCCTCGGTGGCTCATTGCAAAGGACAGGACCGAGGAAGCCCTCCAGATCCTGGCCAAGTACCATGGCGATGGCGACGTCAATAATGCCATTGTCCAACTCGAGTACCGTGAAATCCTCGAGCAACGGGCCATGTACCGTGACGAGAACCCCTGGTGGTGAGTTGTCATCAACCACATTTCCCCCTTCCCCCCTCCCCCTTTGTGATAAAGGTGATTAATATGTACACATACTGACGGTGTCCAGGGACTACCGGGAGCTGCTCAACACCCCGGCCGCCAGGTACAGGACCTACATGGTGATCATGATGGCTTTCTTCGGCCAATGGAGCGGAAACAACGTCGTGTCCTACTTTATGGTGAGTCTAGATATCCTTCTAGTTTCTGGGGTCCAACGCTAACCATCCAAAGCCGCAAATGATTGAGGCCGCTGGCATCACCAACACGAACACGCAGCTCCTGATCAACGCCATCAACCCCATCTTCTCCATGATTGCCGCCGTCGTTGGCGCCTCCATGCTGGACAAGCTCGGCCGCCGACCTATGATGCTGTGGAGCTTGACCGGCGCCCTCGCCATGTACATCCTGCTGACGGCCTTCTCCGCCCAGAGCGTCAACACGCCCGACCTGTCGTACGGCGTCATCGTGGCCATCTACCTGTTTGGCATCTGCTTTGCCTGGGGCTTCACGCCGCTGCAGACGCTGTACTCGGTCGAGTGTCTCGAGAACCGCACGCGGGCCAAGGGCTCCGGCGCCAACTTCCTGTTCCTGAACATTGCCATGGTGATCAACACGTACGGTATCAGCGAGGGCATGGAGAAGATTGGATGGAAGCTCTGTAAGTTATCTTCAAGGCTCATGCCCATGCGCACGGACTGTTGCGCTAACCGCTGCTTGTAGATATCGTCTACTGCGTCTGGATCTTTGTCGAGATTGTCATCATCTACTTCTTTGCCGTGGAGACGGCCGGGAAGACGCTGGAGGAGATGTCGAGCATCTTTGACGCGCCGAACCCGAGGAAGGAGAGCACAAAGAAGACCAAGATTGAAGTTGACCAGGCTGGAAACGTTCTCAATGTGGGAGACCAGGACCGTCTCGCATGACAGCTCTGTCCCAAGGCCACCTATAACCCAATTTTGCGCATGAGTAGGTCACAGGTAAATGATATAAAGACAGTTACAGTCTGTGAATATGACGCTCTTTACTGCGTGCTCCAAATTCAGTACACTCAACTTGCCATGTGTATCTGTAGTAACTCGCGTCCTTTGTCTCTGCTTGGATTTCCTGACCAATCTCTCTAGAGTTTTGTTTCCGAATTAGACCGACTCAGCTCGTTGACCCGTCTCCTCGCATCCTCGTTTGCTTGTTTGCTCAGTTCGCATGTTAGGAAGTGCTTAGTCCAATTTTCATTGGATATACACACTGTACAGTCTCCTGTTTCTATTTGATTCCAATACTTGGAGCATTAATGTCGGGTTCGTGGATAAGACCGCCTCCAACGACGCTTGATCGAACGGGTGAAGGCTCTAGGGGACCGCTTCTTGGCATTGATTGTTAGCCAAATCACACACCGACTGCTTAGGATTAACCAAACTTACCGAAATGTAGCGCCGTGGTTTGGATGTTTTCCAAGGTATGAGTTTAGGGCCCGGTAACACCTAGTTGAAACACATTCTGAGCCACTCGAAGTTACTGGGTAATACGAGCCATCCGCTCTAGATCAGGGAATTACCTTGAGAGAGTCCGGATCGTACTGGTAAAACCTAAAAGCCTCCTCAATAGCATCCTCCCACTCAGAGGGGTTAATTAACTCCCACGGCCTGCGTCCGGGGGATTCGGGGAGTGGCATGCGTCCATTGCGGAGGGCGGCTGCCTGGGGAAGGGTAAGGACGGGGCGTTCGAGTTTCTTTGCTGGTGCCTTGCACGATGCGATGTCGTAGTCGCTATTTTCCTCTTGCTTTTTTCCCTCTTGCTTGAAAGGTTCAGAGGGGTTAGAGAGCGAGCCCTCGTCATGCCGGGAGGGGACTGCTTGACGAAGGGGGAGCACGAAGCAGTTCTCTTGCAGTGGCTCGAAAGGCATGGTGTCGAATCTGCGGTTTGCTACTTGTTGCCAGATGTAATGCAGTGGCCACGAATATAAGAGTGCAGACAGAGATACTAGCAGAAGAGAATAAACATCTAAGCTGAGGGCCTGGTGACCATAAATTGAGGAGTGGGCTAGATAGGCTTAGCCCATAGGGAGGGGGTAGCACCGCAAGCCTCTACTGAATATTGAACAGTGACTGTGATTACATCCATAAAGGAGGAAGTAAGTGCAGCTTACATTCACCCGGTCTATTTCCAAACTCTTTCTCACGTCCCGTCCGAGGACTTTGCTTCGTCACCTTGCCAAGTAACGTCAATTGCATGTAAACTCAGCCAGCCCCCCCAAACAGGAGCAGATTGCTGACAGGATATACCAAGGTCCTCCTTTCATTGGTAGACATATAGGCATCGTAATTACTGCCTCTGATAGTAAACAGGGGATCTGACTGCCTGATTTGAGTCACGGGGGTGTGTTTAAATGGACTTATTCAAATACGGCTGGTTGGAGGAGAGTTGACTGAGCGTGCAGACGGAATCAGCAACCGGTCGATAAACCCTAGAGACTTGTAAAAGCAGGCACAGAAGTCTAAGTGAGAGGTCATGATTTCCTCGTCATCGTATGTTCTTCATGTTCCCATCCCGTATCTCTGCCCTGTGCCTATAAGAGAGTTTGGACAAACGAAGTTGGAAGTTGGATGTAGATGTGCAGCATCAAAATGAGGGGCATAAGATGCATGTTTTCCTCTTCCCACCATCTTCTTAACTCCATTCCATTACCTGACCAAAACCAGTCATGGCAGAAGCACACAACTTGTCTTCATCAACTTTGGCCAAAAAAGACGGCGTTCATGTCATAAATGCGCCTTCTAGGGAACAACGCCCCGCGCGAAAGTCCATTTTCCTCGCCGGAACCACCAGTGCCACAGGCCAACAGGACTGGCGCCAGGCACTTGTGCAGTCTCTGTCACAGTTTCCCGTCGACATATACAACCCAGCACGGCCAGACTGGGATGCAACATGGAAGGAGGACTTCTCGGACAGCCGCTGGGCTGAGCAGGTTGAGTGGGAGCTGGAGATGCAGGACGCGGCGGACCTGGTCGTCATCCTGTTCCACGGCGTCACGGCAGCGCCCATTAGCCTGCTGGAGCTCGGCCTGTGCATACGCTCAGGTAAGGCCATCGTCTGCGCCCTGGATGGGTACAGCAAGAGAGGGAACGTCGAAGCCGTCTGCAGAAGATACGGAGCGACTTTCGTGACAACAGAAGCGGAGCTGGCGACCACGGTCACGGACAGGCTGAGAGTGGAATCTCTGCCATGATATTCTGGGGAATTATTATACAACCATGTCATCGCGAGGCAAGCGGCCACCGGGAGAAGTGGAAACCTCCGCCTTATTCATTGAGGTTTGGTAGGCAGACCTTTGAAATACCGTTCACGAGCCTCCCAAATTGAATCGAAGAAGGGATGTTCTAGAAGTTCTTTTGCAGTCCACCTCTTTTCAGGGAGCCACTGAAGCATGGCCAGAGCGAAATCGAGAAATACTTCTTTTTTATCGCCACTGAATTCCGTCACTGTATCAGCCAACTTCTTGCCTCCAACAAGGTCCTTGAGGCGGATTTGGTCTATAGTAGATCGTTTGTCAGTCTTTCCATCCCTTCGGTGAGGGTCTTATGTTGTTTAGCATGTGACTTACTATCATCGTCAAAAAAAGGACCTCCCCACACCCGATTTGCAGTCCTACACTCTTCCCCCTGTGGATTCATTACCACCCCCCGAGGTCAATGTTGCGACACCTTCGTTCCCTCTGGATTAGTTCTTCAGGCGGTTCTCCTAGAAGAGAAACCATCCGGGCAAGATAAATGTATGCATCGTATGTATCGTATTCGCTACCCCCGCCGGGAGGCCGGCCAAACAGACTAACGTCTTCGAGAAGATTCCACATCTAGACAGATAGATTAATGTGGTTTCTTGTATGATAGGATAGGTTTGAGAATGTATCAATTACTTACCAGAAGACCAATATTCCAAATGTCGGCTTCATATGACCATGGGCAGCCGAGCAGCACCTCGGGAGCGCGGTAGCGATGAGATTGAGCAGGATAAAGATGTTGACCGTTGTCAGGCAGTCTAGGGAAGCAGAGGTTGAAGTCGGATAGCATAGGCAAAAGACTTGTGCCGCGTAAGCCGCCGAAATCGCTGTCTGAGAGATAGGTTGTACGGGAATCTTCGCTTCGGATATGCCTGGGTTGCGGATTCTTTTCATAAAACTTGGCAAAGTCTGTTAGGATGGCTTCATTCTCAACTGTCACCATAATATTATCATCCTTGATGTCTATATGGCTATTGTTAGCGGTGCAGTAACAGAGACCTCAAGCTTGTACCTGTATGGATCAGATGGCACTCAGTATGTAAATAATCCAAGGCCTGGAGGAGAAGGAACATGTACGACTTGAATAGCGGTTCTTCCAGTCTTTGCCGTGGCATTCGACGCTGAAAAGCGTAAAGAGTTTCTCTGATAGGCTCATAAACAAGACAGTTATGTGTTCCTTGAGGTCCTTGTAATTGAAAGTCGTCAATTGATATTTGCAGATATGCGAGGCCCGGGTGGGACGAGTTGGCTTCGGCGATGAGCTTCGATTGCGTTATCTCATCAGATGCATCTGCATCAAGAGCTGGGATTTTAATGCTGACATAGTGCGGCTCTGAGGATAACTTTTTCCATTTTTTGCTGCTGTGAGTATTAGGTATTGACACTCACATGAGGCACCTAGGAGGAATAAGGGACTAGTGGGCAGCGAATGACTTACAACATGAGATTCTCTGCTAGCTAAACAGTAGATCCAGTGCCATAACCAAGCTTTGCAATTGTTTTGAATCTCCCGTCCAGTATCTCACTAGGTTTCGTCGGATGGAAATATTTTAACCGATCACCCACGAGCAGCTCCTCGTCGATGGGTTCATCTATCAAGTGGGCTGTTGATCCGGGAGAATTGATCGAAAAGCGCCGGCTCCGAAGAGACGGCATTCGGAAGGACCATTTCTGCCGGAGAATACATGGCCTTGTAAGTGCTGATGCGCTTACCATTTTCAAGGAGCGCCGCTCAAGCTGTCATTCACATTGATGTGCTCCTGGGTTCGTGGGCATGTGTTGTAGTTCGAAATTCGCAATAGCTGTTGTGGTGCCAGTTGTATATGTTGGTGCTTTGGTTTTTTAATCCCCAACTCGCTGTAATTTGTCAAGCCCGAGGCTTGCCGTTATTCACTTACATGGAATCGCGATTCACGAAGCACCAGTCGAGCGGATCCAGCGGATCCAGCCTCCTTTCTTGGAGCGTGAATCACTGGATCGCGAGGTTCAAACAAACAGATCACCCGTGGAATAGCCGGGAGCGCAACGTGGCCCGTGCGTCCACATACAAGGATCTCTGATCCCCCACGTCGAATCGCAGCGGGGCATTTTTGTCCCAGCAGCTCCAGCAGGCTTTTGTTCTCATCCTCCTTTGGCTGGCTGATCGTCGCATACATATTTGCTTACACTCAACAATCTTATTTTGCTGTCTTGAGTATACCCTTTTTCCTCAACCACAGATACCCGCCATCATGGAGGATCAATTTGGTGGCAGAACCGATGACGACCTCTTTTACGATGACTTCGAGCCGGTGGAGAGCGAAGCCGTCGTGATTGAAGAGGCACCGAAACCCGCCCCAGAACCCGTCCCCTCGGCGCCCAGCAACGACGCACCCTCAGACAAAGTCGAAGCGCCCGCACCCCCCGCGGCGCCTTCTTCCCACGAGCCTAAGGGTCTCGCAAGCTCGCGATACGCCGACAAGCCGTCGCCAGAACCCAAGGCACCCTCACAACCACCACCCAGCGACGCCAACAAGCCGCCGCCGAATGCCCCCACCGCGCCCAGGGAGAAGACGCAGCGGCAGCCGGGCCAGAACCCCCAGGTTCCCCACGCGGCGCGCCTGCAGTCGGGCGCGAACCCGCGGCAGAAGCTGACTGAGGCGGAGCTGGCCGCCAAGATGGAGCAGATGAAGCTGCTGGCGGCTGAGAAGACGCGCAAGTTCGAGAAGGCGGAGCAGGACGAGAGGCAGCACGCCGAGGCCTACGAGCGGGGCATGGAGGAGGCGCGCAAGCGGCGGCTCGAGGCGGAGCAGCGGCGCAAGCGCGGTGAGGAGAACCAGCGAAAGCTCAATGACGAGCGCGAAAAGAATCGGGAGCGCAAGCTGAAGGCCATGGGTATGAAGGAGGGCGGCTGGGATGAGGGTAAAGAGGCAATGGCGGAGGAGGAGGCTAGGCGGGGCTTCAAGGGTGCCAATGGCGGCATTAGAGGCGCCCGGAGGGGCGGTCTTGGAGGGAGTCGGTACGCCAGAGAGGGAGAGGATCAGCCCGACGTAGACCGATTCTTGGATGACCGTCACCGTGGTGGCCGTGGAAGAGGCCGTGGTCGTGGAAACGCGGGTCGTGGAGGACGGGGGGGTGCCGATGGAGCCCTGCCGCGTGCTCCAGAGCCGAAGCAGGCAGTCCCCAAAACCGAGGACTTCCCAGCGCTCCCGTCAGACGGCAAAAAGAAGGCCGAACCAGATGCCCAGCCGCTAAAGGCCCCCGAGCTACCTCTACCGCTTGCGCCCGGTGCGAAGTGGGACGACGAGATGGAGGCTCTAGACGATTTGAAACAGAAAGGGCAATAGTGGGCGCCCTCTCTGTCACCTCTGAGTTTCAAACATAGTATGAAGAGGTGGACTAATGGAATACACGGAACGGGAACTCGGGAACAGCGATTTAAAAGTGAAAATATGATACCTGCATTGAATGACTGGAAAGCCCCAGCGTCTGACGAACTTCGACCAGGACAGCAGTACTTTGGCAAACGCCCAAACTAAAAAGATCGTCTTTAATACAACAATCCTTTTAGTGTGCGCTGCAATTCAACAAGAAAATAATCAAAGACAATCTGCTGATGTGATAACAAGTCGCAGTGGTATTATTTACGATATAACTCCATACTCTGGCAGTGTGATCCCAACCGTCCTCCCGTTGCCCCTAGGTCTTAAGTCGCCAAATTCCAAACGCCGAATTGCCATGCAAATAGAATATCAGTACATGGGATATCCTGCGGTATGGTCTTACCATCCGCCGCCACCACCACCACGATACCCTCTTCCTCCTCTGCCGCCCCTATAGCCGCCACCGCGAGGTCCCCGCGGTCCACCACCGGGACCATCATCGTCCATTGATTGCCTCGGCGCGCGGCCCTTCATCTCCTTGGGAAACTGGTCGTACACCTTGCGCATGTGCGCGTACCCTAGGTGCATCTTTCCGTAGAAGTGGTCGGCGAGGCGCCGATCGTTATCCAGGCGACTCAGGTACGCACCGCAGACGTCGCAGACCTGGAGCTTCTGGTGGCCCGAAGGGCCCGAGGTGTCGGAGAGGGCTTTGAGTTCGCGCTCGCGCTCGGCCTTGGCCTGGGAAGCCTGGCGGACGCGGAAGAGCTCGTCCTGTGCGCGCGAAACCTCGCCCATGGAACCGAGAATCTCAACTTCAAGAAGGCCGTTGTTGATCGAGGATGAGAGTTCAGATATTCCTTTGAGCTGGTTTTTCTATTAGCAAGGGTATTCAAAGTGGTATTCCAATGGATGCCATCACGTACCAAGACGTTTGTCTGCCGGATCTCGTCAGGCGTCTTCTCCAGCCGTCGTTGCGCAGCTTCGATTCTGCGGTTGCACTCGTCGATGTACTTTTGCAGGTCGCGCACATAGTCGTACTCGAAGCCGTAGCGCTGCTTCTCGCGCTCCGGAAGCGCCTCATATTCGGCCTTGAGGCCCTCGGCGTGGACCTTGGGGCACTGGCCAAGATCCTGTTTCGTGTTGGTGAAGAGATCATGCGGGCACGTGCCGACGAGGTACGACCGGCAGACTTTGGGGTCCGTTAGCGATAGCTGGGCGCTCCTCGAGGTCGTGGAGGCACCCATGAGCTGCTCCAGCAGCTTCCTCTGTTCGGCGGCCATGGTTGTTGTTGTCCGTGGTCGGTCGGTGGCGGTACTAGTTGCGATTGGCGATTCAATGCAGGTTCAAGAAATTCTGGCGCGCAGAGGCTGGAGGACTTGCAGGGGTTGGTTTCCAGGCGTTAGTGGGGTGAGCTTGCTAAGCTCCGCCTCCACACCCACTGTGGACACGAGTTCTGCCGCCTTCCACCGCCCACAATTGACGCCCACGGGTCCATGCCTAGGTAACTGGGCTGTGCGCCCAGCCCCAAGCTGAAGCCAGATCCATCGTCACGGTGAGATGCGATTCTCGCCGGATCGTGTCCGCTCATTGCACTCTCCATCATGCGATTTCCTTTTTGCTGGCTGCTGCTGATTGCGCCCAGTTTTCTTGTCGCGACAGCATCAGATTACCATGAACAGTTAACGTTACGACCGCTTCCCTTCTCGTCCCTCCTTGCGAGCTTCAACTTCCGATCCAACACGTCTTTGACCGACTTCGAGTCTCAAAATTTTCGCTTATTTCCGCGGTCATTAGGCCAAATTCTCCAGCATGCTGGCACGAAGGAGCTACACCTGCGATTCACGTTAGGGAGGTGGGATGCCGAGAGTTGGGGGGCTCGGCCCTGGGACGGGAAGCGAGAGGGCGGCACGGGCGTGGAGCTATGGGCATGGCTAGACGCGTCTTCGGATGAAGAGGCGGATCAGAAGTGGCTGACACTTACCAACGCTCTCTCCGGGCTGTTCTGCGCCAGTCTGAACTTCATCGACGAAACGAGGACCATTCGCCCTGTCAAGTCCTTCCAGCCTGAGGGAGACCACTCGGCTGATGCGCTGGCGAATATGAGGTTGTTGCATGGAGTCTTGCCCCACGAAGTCGTCTGCACGGAGAACCTGACTCCGTTCCTCAAGATGCTCCCGTGCAAGGGCAAGGCGGGCATTGGGAGTCTGCTCGATGGACACAAGCTGTTCGACGCGTCGTTCCAGAGCATGGCCATCGACGTTCGCCCAGTCTGCCCTCCGGGTGAAGACTGTTTTCTGGAGGTGGAGGAGACGATTGACATGGTGATGGACATTAATCGATCTAAGCGACCTCGAGGTAATTTACAATGTCACAGCTTCGAACCCCGGTGCTAACGCCGATCAGATAACCCCATCCCCAGGCCAGTCCAGGGGAATGAACTTGTCTGCGACCAGTCAAAGCCGTACCACTCGGACAATGTTTGCTTCCCCATTGACCACCTGGAAAGCCCAGACTGGAACTTGTCCCAACTTTTTGGCCGCCCTATGAAGGGCACATGTCCCCTGGGAGATCCAGAGGAAGCGCCAGTGTGTATTCAAGTCCCCGACTCGCGCGATGTCTTCTCTACGGAAGGGTCTCAGGAGAAGAAGGCGGCCGATGGCCAGTCACGCTGCTACACACTAAATGCAGACGGTGATTTTACACTGGTTCTTGCCAACCTCGGTAGCAACGACAAGGGCACCAAGGAAATTGTGACGCCGGAAACACCTCTGCTGTATGCGGAGCGCAGTTTCACCGGCTACGGTCAAGAACACGGCGGTGTGCAAGCCATTCTCACCAATCCAAGTGATGAGGAGGTCGAATTCGTCTACATGGAGTCGCTACCGTGGTTCATGCGCATTTACCTGCACACACTGTCCACCTACATTTCGACGTCGACCACGACATCCACCACTTCATCAACACCGTCATCAGATATCATCAAGGAAGTCTACTACCGCCCTGCTCTTGACCGAGCCCGCGGCACACAACTGGAGCTTGTCCTGCGCATCCCTGCCCGCCACACAGTTTTCCTAACGTACGACTTTGAGAAGTCGATTCTGCGTTACACCGAATACCCCCCAGACGCTAACCGCGGTTTCGATGTCGCTGCCGCGGTGATCACAATACTCTCCCCCCGAGTCATGAACATCCGCACCACCAGCTTACTTCTCTATCTCCCCACGCCTGACTTTAGCATGCCGTACAACGTGATCATCTTCACGTCGACGGCCATCGCGCTGGCGTTTGGTGGGCTGTACAACATTCTGGTGCGGCGGTTTGTTGGGGCGGATGAAGGGCCCCAGTCGCCGCTCAAAGCCAAGTTGATGAAATTGAAGGAGAAGTTTAAGAAGAAATCAGCAATATCAGCACAAGCAGGCGAGACAAAATAAAACAACAAGAAGTTTTTTTTTTTCACCGTTTGCGTGTTAGTGCTGTTGGCTCAGCTCGTGATATAGATTGTTACGATTGCCACATTTTGACATTAGCCTTCTCTCAATCCAAGTGGCATGTGACATCATGCCCAGTATTCTGACTTATCCGATGTATGATGAGGTTAAATATTCTCTAAACTCATCCGTGTCTTTGTTGTTATCTAACTACTAGCATGCACACATCCATGAAGGCTTCATTACGTCATGTTTCGATATACGACGTCTACATCCCCCTCGATGCGCCGGATATTTAGTTATTCATCCATTTTAGGAGATCGCTATATCAAAACCATAACCCGTCCAAATATTAACTCGTCTCTTAAGATGGCCCAATCCGGGATGGCATGGGCTCAGGAGCCTCCATACCGGGCGCCACCAGAGACCTTCCAGCCCAAGCTCATGGGCCGTTGTCACTGCGGGCAGGTTAAGTATCTTCTCAGCAGAGACGCGCCGCTGGCATCAAAGTTCTGCCACTGCGATGACTGCAAGTCCATACACGGTTCGCTGCCCAATCCGCCCCAGCCCCCTCTCAGATCTCTAACCGAGCGTCAACTAGGCGCGCCGTTCCAGTGGGCAGCCATATTCCACAAGACAGACATGGCCTTTTACCACCTTGATCCCGCAGACCTACAGTTCTACAACTCCGTGGGGGAGGGAAACGGCGAAGAGGGCAAACCCCCGCTTCCGTGCAAGGTGCGCTGTAGTAAGTGCGGAACATTACTGCTGGACGAGGGGCGAAACATGGTGCTGTTGTTCCCCACGACCCTGCGTTTTCCTAGCGAGGAGGCGAGGAGAAAGTTCGACGCGCAGTAAGTACCCCAATGCAAATATCTGTAGTTCCTGGGGCTAAAATGGGCCTGAATTAGGTGTCACATATGCTACCCAGCTCGAGTTGTCGACATTCCAGATGGGAAACCCAAGTGGACTGGATTAGATGGGAAGAGCCAACTTATGGACATGCCATAAGATTTTACCAAGAGACAATTTCAACTTGATATGTAATTAACCCTTGGTGGGCTGTATGCTACCAAAAGATCCTAAACCAGGCGCTATGCGATAGTGCAGCAGAAAAGTAAAGCTTGTAAGGGCAATAGGGCCCCCAACTGGAAACCATAAACGCCTACCATATGCGCTTCGCCACCATTTCATACCTGAAGACGCCATTATAGTCCCCCTCTGGCTTCTTCTTCTCGTTAGTCCCAGCTCTCTTGCCGCCTGGGCCTCTGCCGCCCTTCAGCCCCTCCGTCTCATCAGCATGGATCCACCGTTGCCGCTCGTCGCCAAGTTCAATATGTCCGAAGCCACCCATCCTTTTCCCGTTTGCGTCATAGGACTCCTTTTCTGCCTTGTTTGCTGCCACGAGGCTTTCTGCATGCCTCATCTGGGCATACCGGCTGCGGGAGTACTTGAGCAACACCATTCCGAGAAGCAGCTTCAGGATGAGAAGGACAAGGAATGCAATGAAGAAGAAGACAACCATAGTAATAGCGGCAATGAAGTCGTCCGAGGTCCAGGAGTACCAGGGCCGAGAGTTAAGGGGGGACCCGTAGGGGTAGCCGTAGGTGGCTCGTCCAAGCGAGTCACGGATTAACGAGTCAAATCGGTTCAAGGCTGCAATCATTGCCGGGGATGATGGCGTCGCTGACTCTGCACTGATTGATGTCTGTGTCGATGGAGGTGCGGGCATCGGAACGTGTGTAGACAGAAACATGTGATAGGTCTGGAAAGATGCGCGGATAAAGAGGCAGGACAGTGGGATGACCGCCAGTCCCAGGCGTCGAGTCAATGACGGCGTCATAAAAGCCTGAGCTGTTAGCAGGACACATTGAGTGGGAAATGCTCTCATACATACATTGGTGTAGTAGTCCTTGCACAGGATGTCGAGGATCCGGCTGTAGAAGGTCGGCTTGATGTTGTTGAATTTGGTCACATAGGCATGCTTGATTGTGTCCACAAGCATTTCGCTGCCGATAACAATGAGAAATGGCGACAGCACCTCTCCGGACATGAGCCAGGAGGGCAGCACCGTGAAGCTGTGAGGGAGAATAGATGAATTATGCAAAGGAACACCACCACTCATCTTATCCTCATCCACGGCCTCAAAAGCGGCTCCTGGGACTGTGAGTCCTCCAACTTCAACAAAGTTGCGCATTCCAATAATGAACAGCATAATCCAAAGCTGGAATCTCTCGACAATGTCGGCGCAAGTTAGCTGGAAGAGGTTGTCTTTCTCAAATCGTTTGAAGACGGTGCTCTTGATCTCAACGAACTGGTTCGATAGCAGCAATGTCAACAATGCGTTCGAATATGAGTTGACAGCCACGTTCAGCGTAATGACCTGGTAGTAGAGTGCGATGGAGTGAAGGCAGTTGTAGGCTAAGGCAAGGACAAACATGCCCAGCGGCATAAGCACTTTGGAGCGGCCAGATGAGTTGCGAGATAACGTCTCCGTACTAAAGAGGCACTCGAGTATGTCCTGCCCGATAGCCGAAAGAAGGCGGTCGCCCACTTCCAGAATGTTGTAGATGACGTACAGCTTGATGGCAGACTGCGCACGGATGAAGTGGTACATCCGACTAGCGTCGAGGGTCATGAGAGCCGCGGAGCTGCAGATAATCACGGCCCCTTGTAGAAGATCAGCCTTGTGGAAAGCCGTGAGGTTTGACGGCATCGATTTGGTCCTCCTATGGCGGAATGTGCCGGTCTTGGGTCCGGGGTTGTTGTTTTGGAAAAACGGCCTCTTGTGACCGTTGCTAAGACGTGAATCCCCACGTTGACGAGTGGGAAAGGGCTCACGCGGTGTTGGCGCTCCATCAAAGTCGACAGAAAACTCACTCGCTGCACTCGCTGTGCTGCGGCTGCGTGACCGCTCGGTTGCAGACTTGCCATCTCGTCTCCGAGATCGACTGGAGCGTCCTCGCTCCCTCACACGGCCAATTCCACCCCATACAAACGACACAAGCCATCTGATTTCCTTCCCAATAACATGTCCCCACCACTTCACAAGTACTGTCACGGCTAGTACGAATCTGATCGGTAGGATGGTAAACGTGTGGAGGAAAGCATCCAAGCACGCCAAAGCGCCAAAGTATAGTGTCCGCTCGAGATAAGTCGGAAGGAGAAGTACGTTCTTCAAACGTTCAAACTTGACAGCGCTGGACTCGTAGGGTATATCATTCGTGTAGGGGTGGTATATGTACAACGGACTTGGTCGCTGGGCGGCAATCTCAAGCTGGAGATGCGTCGGTATGGACATTGGCGGCAGCGGAATTTTATTTGGCATGGGAGAGGGCGGGGGTCCCAGAGATGGAGTTTCCGCTGTTGCCGACGATGTTGTCGCCGGGGGCCCGGTCTTGATCTCAGGCGGTGGGGGAGGGCCACCATTTACCACGTCAAAGCTCAGATTCAGTGGCGGTGGCCGAGAGACGGGGTTAAACGAGTATCGTCTAGGTGACACTGAAGCCTTGGATGTTTCAAGGTGCTGCGATCGACTGGTAGGGGGGGTCGAGACAGTTCTTGGTGCGAGTGATGGTCGCCACGTATGCTCTCGAGTCTTCCAGGTCCTGCCACCGCTCCTGGGCAGGTCTGCCGAGGGACTTCCATTTGTATGAAACGAGTCGGAGTGCTGGGAATCAGAGTGCCCCTGGATCGAATCCCGTATAGCGTCTCGCTGCTCGGCCGATTTCGACGCCATTTCCTGATCGATAGACTCCCTCTCCGGTGCCGGTGCAATCGGTAGAGACTGCGGAGAGCTGGTGAGCTCGTGCATCCCGGCGGCAGATAGCCTCCGTATATTGTTACTCGAACTTCGGCTTCGCGACTTTCCCGCGGGCTTGTCATCAGTGTTTCCGCCCGCCATCGTCTCGCTAAGCTCTGGCTCTTCGGGGCCAGCTAGATGCTCGGAGATGGACGAGGATGGCGAGCGGCCTTTGCGCGGGCTGCTGTTTCGGAGAGAATCATCCTCTTCTGACGTACGATCTTCGTCGGAGGGAATCGTGGGCAGCGTCGAAGCGGTCGACGCAGGGAGGCTGCCGCTGCGGAAACTGCCGTCATTCGACGAAGGCCACGACTCGTTGTCTTGAGAGTCGTCGGGGTTGGGGGTCGAGTTGGGACCAAGGGACGGTGTTGCCCTAGGACGGGGACCGGTCTGTTCGACGTTTTCGGCCATCGCAGACGCGCTTGAGCATTCTGAACGGCCTTTGGCTGGATTCTGCAGGTTGGGGGGGCAGAGGACCGAAGATGACAGATGGGAGATTGGTCAGTGGTGGTGCGATGATGCAGTAGTAGAATGCACTGTCACCTGCTACCCATGCAGCTCATGCGCCAAACGTGGGGTTTCCCGCCAACAATGGAGGGTGGATGTCTTGCAGTTTATTACCAGGCGCAATGGCGCGTCCACTCAATTCTCGACCATCGTTACCCTATGCCATCGCTCAAACCTTAACATATGCCATAACTTAGTTATCTCTTGGCAACTTTGTACGGGAGATGGACTTGAGAATCTTATTCTAATAATGATCAACTTGGGAATCACCATATTTATTGCGACAGCCAGTGTTTATCCATGCCTTATCCGCCTGCGTACGGACCTTTGGTTTCAATAATTTATCGGCATTGCTTAAATCCCCAACAGACGAAAAATATGTTAAGTAGCGCAGCTGTAATGTCTCCCGAAGAGCTACAGGGCTCTTTCAATTCTATGGACCAATCATGTTCCTTCAAAGTCGTGGCGAAGAGGGTCCATATAGTCAGGCACTGGCGAGATGCTCGTCAAACCAGGCGATAGCCTGGTGGAAAGCTTGCTCCTTAGCGAACTTCGTGGCCCTGACCGTCATGTCGCCTCGTACAGCAAACCCATGCGAGACTCCCTGAAATAGCGTGATCTGGTAGGGTAGCTTGGTCTTGGCCAGAATCTCCTCGGATTTGTGACGTTTATTGGCCGGGAAGATTGGGTCCGTCTCGGCCGCGGAGATGGAAATGGGCCCCGTGATGGCGGCGAGCTCATCCTCCTCGACGAAAGACGGGTGGGCAATGTAGCCAACATTGATGCCATCCTTGTAATGGCGAACCACGTACTAAAACAAAGCATTAGCCCGCGCGATCTGAGCACGTGTTAATGGGCAGCAAGACTCACCTTGGCACCAAAGCAGTATCCTGTGGATCCAATCTTGTTGAATCCCTGAGCCTTTAGGGTCTTGATTCCGGAGACGACGATAGGGTCAATGTACTCCTTGGTGTGAGGGTTCTGGTTGCCAGTGCCCTTGGCAATCCAGCCCAGGATGTCGAACCCCTCTGGCGAGTCTACGGGGAGTTGGTCTCCGTTGAAAAGATCAGGAATTAGGGTCGTGTATCCCGAGGCGGCAAAAGTGTCGGCCATGAGCTTGCTGTTCTGCCAGATACCGTAGATGTCGGCAATATAGAGGATGGCGCAGTCCTTCTTGGCCTTGTCGGCCGGAGGGGAGGCGATGTACGCATCTGTCTTGCCATCCTCAAGCTTGATCATCTTGCCAGTAGGCTCACCCCTGGAGAGCCGTTAGCTCAACGAATATTCATCTCAAATTGGGGTACCTCGGTAGGTATGTAGCAGCGCACTCAAACAGGTTGCCGCGAATGCAGCAGGCTCCCGGGGGGTTAGATGCCATTGTTAAGAACAAAAATGAGTACTAGGTGATGGGACTAGGTTGTGATTTCGGATATCTTCTGATCTCGGAGCAGAGGGATGGAGGAGAATTGTAGTTGGAGCCACTCGATCGAAGATAAAGGTGACGTGCTGAGAATTCCCCTCCTGGCCTTGCTCTCAAGGTCAGAATCCCCACTTGCGACCATCATCCCCCCACCAAGGCACTGTCAGCCTTTTCTGGTGACCAACTCGTCACTTGTTACTTCGGCCAACGTGCGGCCTCGGCAATTTAGGATCAATTCGTGGAAAGGGTCTGGCAACAGAGCGGGGCAAGAAAGGTGTCCGGGGTATCATACCCAGAATAGAGGGGGCGTTAACAAACACCCAATGGTTTGACATGGAACTCCCTGCGCTTATTTCTGACGCATTCCTTTCGGCTTGCGCTTTTTGAATACCACTGGTGCTGCTGACACCTCCGAGTCTTCTGCTTTCACCGGCGGATCCAGGCCAGGCTCCTCCGTCTTGGTAGGCATCGCAATTCCTTGCGGCTCACTGTCTGGTTCCTTCTTGACGACGTCATCGTGCTCCTCCTCCTTAACTTCATCTTTGATTCCTGTGAAAGACTGTGGGCTGTCGTCGCCGTCCTCAGTCTTATCGGTTCGTGTCAAGATCGATCCGCTCAGCAAAGCCTCCAATTCTTTATCCTCCTCGTGGGGCATCGTCTTTGAGTCTCTGCCCCATTTACGAGGCTTCTTAAACAAGCCTCGCACGGCTTCCTCCTCGGTTTTCTCCTCCTCGGTCGCTTCGCGCTTTCTTACACCGGTCGCTTTGGTCTCTTTCTTGACGTCTTCCCCGTCCCGCTCGTCTCTAATGACCCGTGTTTTTGTGACTGTCCACTCGCCTGGCATGGCCATTTCGGGTCGGAATTCGCTCGGCATCGAAACACCCAACTCTGCAAGCTGCTCACGCTGCTTCTTGAGCTCGGCCTCTGTGGCCGCTCCGGGCTTCGCATGTTGGGCGCCTGTTGATCGTAATGTCGAAGTTGCCGATGATGATAGTGACGATGACGAGGACCCAGCAACGACCCCGCTGACCCTGGCTATTTCCTGACGCGCCCGCTCTTTCTCTCGTTCATCCTTCTCGTGGCCACGGTGTAGATCGCGTAGAAACCGCTTTAGGTTGCCCTGGTGCTTCGCTGTGGCCTCATGGTTTTGCCGCTCGAGTTTCGTGTCGCGCACATAGCACGAGCAATGTTTGCACCAGTACTTGGGGGTCGACTTCCAGTGCTCGGACATTTCGGAATACGTGTGATTCGATAAAGGGCAGGAAAATGTACGGAGCTGTTTTGGCTCGGAGACATCCAAGGTGAGCGGAGGGTAGCTGCTTACGTAACACTACTGATCGACGGGCGTCAGCTGGACCTACCTTCCCTTCAACGACGTCGACTTCTATTCGTACATTACGCCACAACCTGATCAAACACATGAATTTCTCCTAGGTTTTACACCAAATTTTCAATTTGTATCCAATATCCGTGACCTTTCATCCAACTTTCAACGCCCTTTGTCCGAATTGTTTTTCTGTAACATGATTTTCTTTAACCCCAAAACAAATTTCAGTACCATTATTACGATCTTGCTGCCATGATGCTTCTCCTTCAACCATTCTCCTTCGCATTTGATTGTAACGACTGACTTTAATAACAGCTTTCCCAGTGCACTAAATG
Source organism: Amphichorda felina (assembly GCA_016490725.1). Taxonomy (NCBI): domain Eukaryota; kingdom Fungi; phylum Ascomycota; class Sordariomycetes; order Hypocreales; family Bionectriaceae; genus Amphichorda; species Amphichorda felina. Next base: position 340,263 of record JAEMHR010000005.1, on the reverse strand, counting down.
AGTACACGCCCTTGACCCGCTCACATGTAGAGGAATGCACCGATAATTCCAAACACAAGCGCACCAGCGGTGCTAGGTACGATCTTCTCACCTGCGGCCACGGGCACGATGGCGGGACCCGTGGTGTGCTGCGGCGGCGGCACTGCAGGAGAGACGGGGGTGTGAGGTGGCGGCACGACGGGAGACACTGGCGTCTCGGGTGGTGGGACCACAGGTGACACGGGAACGATGGGAGTCTCAGGCGGCGGGACCACGGGAGAGACGGGCGTCTCTGGTGGTGGCGACACAGGCGACACGGGAGTCTCAGGCGGCGGGACCACGGGAGAGACGGGAGTCTCTGGTGGTGGCGAGACGGGTGTCTGAGGCGGCGGCGACACAGGCGAGACGGGGGAGACAGGAGGCGCCTGAGTCTTGTGAGTCGTGACGAAGCTTGGAGTTGGCTGGATCTGAGGGGTGAATGGGATGGGAGGAGTGAAGCTCGGTCGCTGCGAAGGGGTCTCGGGGACGGGAGGAGCAGGGACGGTCTCTGCCGGCGGCGGAGGAACCTCCCCAGTGGCGGGCGGAGAGACTGGAGTAGTAGGGCAGGTGCAGACTTCCGCCGGAGGATGACCTGGCGTGACGGGTAGAGCAGGGTGACCTGGAGTGGCGGGCGGAGGCACTACGGTAGGGCAGACGCACGAGGTCGTGTTGACCGCCGGGGGAGGTGGAGGAGGGGGACGGACCGATGTCACGAACGGAGGGGTTTGAGGAGGAGGAGGAGGCGGAACCGATGTGACGGGCGGAGTCGGGGGATGGACGGATGTGGCAGGCGGGGGAACGATAGTTGGGCAGGGGCAGGAGGTTGTGGTAACAATCGGTGGAGGTTGAGGGCCCCCCGAAGTCGCCGGTGGAGGAACGATTGTGGTAGGGCAGACACACGGCGCTGTGCTCACTTCCGGCGGAGGAGGAGGCGGGCTGACCGATGTGACTGGTGGAGAAACGACAGGAGGGCAGGGGCAGGGCGCTGTGGTAACAACCGATGGTTGAGGGGCACCAGTCCCGGGAGGAGGAATGATGGTGGTAGGGCAGACACACGGCGCCGTGCTCACTTCCGGCGGAGGAGGAGGAGGCGGGCTGACTGATGTGACTCGTGGGGGAACGACAGTAGGGCAGGAGCAGGAGGTTGTGGTGACAATCGGTGGTGGCTGAGGGGCCCCCGAGGTCATGGGGGGAGGAATGATGGTAGTAGGGCAGACACAGGACGTCGTGTTGACTACTGGCGGAGGTGGAGGAGGAGGTGGTGGGCTGACCGATGTGACGGGCGGAGGAACGAGGGTAGGGCATGGGCACGAAGTTGTAGTGACAATCGGCGGAGGTGGAGGAGCACCCGAAGTCACAGGTGGCGGGAAGACGGTGGTAGGACAAATGCAGGAGGTCATGCTAACCACCGGCGGGGGCGGCGGGGGAGGAGGGCGCACCGATGTTACTACCGGTGGCGGAGGAGGAGGAGGACGGACCGATGTGACTACCGGCGGAGGAGGAGGAGGAAGCCGGACCGATGTGACAGGCGGCGGAACGAGAGAGGGGCAGGGGCACGAGGTTGTGGTGACAATCGGCGGAGGCGGAGGAGCACCCGAAGTGACGGGCGGCGGGAAAACAGTGGTAGGGCAGATGCAGGAAGTGACATTGACCACTGGCGGGAGGGAAGGACGGGGAGGACGAACTGAGGTGACGACCGGCGGAGGAGCCACGGTAGGGCAGGGGCAGGAGGTGGTGTTTACCGCCGGCGGAGGCTGAGGAGGCCGAGGACCGAGCGAAGTGACCGGCGGGGGGACGACAGTTGGGCAGGGGCACGAAGTCGTGTTGACGACGGGCGGAGGGGGAGGAGGGGGAGGACGAACCGTTGTGACAGGTGGAGGAGCCACAGTAGGGCACGGGCACGAGGTCACCCTGGAGGTCGTCGTGTTGACCACCGGTGGAGGCGACGGGGGCATCGTCGGCGGCGGCGCGGGCGCGGTCGAAGTCTTTTCAGCGCAGGCACAGCCTGTGTGTACCTGGATCTGGCCGTCCCGGATCTGGCTCACGGGAAGCCCACCGGTGGGAGCCTCAGCCTGGCCCTCGGTCATCTCCTGCGCCTGGCCCTCGGTCATCTCCTGCGCCTGGCCCTCTGGCGCCTCCTGGACCTGGATCTGCCCGTCATCTATCTGGCTCACCCGACGCTTCTCCTTCTCGAAGAAACGCGCCACCTTTTCGAAGATACCACGCTTCTCCTTCTCGAGGATAGCACGCTTCTCCTTCTCGAGGATAGCACGCTTCTCCTTCTCGAGGATGGCACGCTTCTCCTTGTCGGCATTGCGCTTCTCCTTCTCAAAGGCATCGCGTTTCTCCTTCTCAGCATTGCGCTTTTCCTCGAAGAAACGCGCTACCTTTTCCAAGACAGCACGTCTCTCCTTTTCGGCGTTACGCTTCTCTTTCTCGAACATAGCGCGCTTCTCCTGTTCGGTGTTACGCTTCTCCTTCTCGGAGGCACCACGCTTCTCACGGCCATAGAGTTTCCCAGCCTTCTTGGGAGTGGAAGCACCCGCAACACCAGCAGCGGTGGAAGGGCACTTGGCGGGAGAAACGCACTTTGGAGGATTTGGAGGAGAAGGGCGCTGAGCAGTGGCGGCAGCACGGTGGGAGGTGGTGCCCTTGGTGGAAACCTGAGCCTGGCCCTCGGGGAGCTCAGAGGCGGTGCCAGTAGGACCCTGGACCTGGCCATCGGCAATTTGGGTGACATGACCGGCGCCAGGCGGAGTAGCAACCGTAGGCTGGCCATCTGGGCGAGCCGCGACTTGGCCATCGTTGGCCTGGTCAGCAGGGTTGGTTCGCCTTGCGCTCGAGTCGCCCCCATGCACTGGCATAATCCTGATGTTCACCGGCTCGCACTGGGGAGCCCAGGTACGGTCGTACAGGTTGTAAAAGTTGCCGGAGCGGCATTGGTAGAAGGTCTTGGACGACCCAAGAGCCATCAGGTTGTCCGTGCAAACGGCGAAGCCCGATGTAGCTAGGGCACCCGACTGGGGAGGATTGTCAAACTGGAACTGGAAGTTTGACGCAATGTAACCAGTCCTCTGTTTACCGTCCTTCAGAACTCCATTTTTCAAAGTCAGGGTCAAGACGTTCTCAGTCGCCTGACGCTTCTATTCGGCGAGTCAATGCCAGTCCATTCGGACACATGAAGACTTTGATGGACGAGACATACCTGGATCCTATGGGTGACGATTTGGAACTCCCCCTGGTAAGAGGTCTTACATCCTGCGGGGGTAGCACCCTTGGCCGGGATGTTCTTAGCGACGCCCTGAGGGGCCGCGGCAGCAACAGCTGCGAAGAAGACGTAAGAGAGCGTCTCCCACTTCATCTTTACTGGACGACCGTTAGACACGCTGACATCGACTGAAACATGGTTTTCCGGAGACCTTACTGACAGGACACTTTGGCACCTTAAGTGAGAGGAGTTAGCGTCAATTTGTGACGCACAACGAGCGTGAGGGATGAACAAGGTTGCCTGTGCCTGGGCCGGACGAGAAAGAAGAAGATCGAAGGATTCGACGATCGAGAGCCGGGAGAGCATACTGATATACGCCGGGACAAAACTCCCCACCGGGCTTCGGCTGAGCTTATCTCCCCCTTTCCGGATTTACCCTCCATGACATCGTCTATTTCGTGCTTTTCGTGCTGCTCCTGATCGATAGGGACAGTGGAAGTGGAAGGACTGTGTTGAGCTGGGCAACTCGTGGAGCGGGGATACAAGTGGCTTGTCAACATATCTGGCGTTGAGATCTGGAGGCCAAAGTCTGCTGGTGATGAGGGGAGGACGACGAGAATCTGGGTGCCGGACCTTTCGCGGGCAGACCCGGTCGACTGCCACCCATGCGTATGTGGCTTGGGACTGGAAGCAATATCCCGTCCATTATATGGGTATGATCATTACGGGACACGGATATAATCATCCTGTCTTATCGAAACACTTGATAATCGGCTATGAAGAAGATTAAGCAGTTTCTGATCCGTTGGACGAGGCCTCCTGTGCTCAGATCAGAAAACAATTAGGAGAAGCTGCCACTGGAGACATTATTTTTGGAGAATATGTTTCTGTATGGAAGTGGTCTCGAACGGTGGTCTAGAGTAATGCCTTTGGTGTGATTGTTGTTTGACTTTGTCGTGGCTTCTGAAAACGGGGAGTTGTGGCACCATCTGGAGGCAATCGGTTATAAACAGCAAGTTCAGAGAGCCTCCTGGTGTCTCATATCAGTTTTCAGGGCGTCAATTTGGGCCCTTGGATTCTTGATATTCATGCTACGGAAGTCCACAGATGGGTACGGGTTGAGAGGTAAAAGCGCAGTGTTCCGTTAAAACATTCCATAGTTGGAGGACTCGGATGTAATCCTTTCAATGCCTTTCACAAGCGGGGCTAATATTCGGGTTATATTACATAATAATCGTAATTGAAGCTGGGCAACACGGGGAGACTGACACAAGATGTGGTGGTGAGCTCGGCTTGTCATGGCTGTAAGGGAGGCGTATAATAGGATCCTGATGGCAGCAAGTTTTCTGCAAGAAATTCTACGAATGGTGCTGCGGGTTAATAATACAGACTGTGCCGACTGGCTAAATCCATACCCGAACTCGTCGCTTTACCTTGATGTGCCCGGGCGGGCATGGTTGAAGCGTGGTTGCCACATGCGGGTCGTCGGAATGTTAGATTCTGCCTCGCTTCATGAAAGCACATGGTGGCTCTCGTCTAGCTTGACAGGAGGTAGCGCCATGGCTGGAGCTCTTGCGACGGGCTCCTTGGGCCTGGATCGCAGTCTGGGAGAAGTTGCTCGTCGGCTCGGAAGACCCGAACAGTGTCCGTGTTTGCTTGCCACCAAGGTTGGATCCGTTGGACACGAGGCGCTGTGACAGGAAATGACGCTGTTGAGAAGCAAGAAGTTTGTTTCCGCTTACATTATGTTTCGAGAACCACGTCCAAGTGTTCGTTGGGGGTGATGCTCCAGACGATGGACCTGACGTGGGGTGAGCTGGGCGAGACTCAAAGTCAATTCCTTCCCGTCGACACTGTGGCGCTAACATTATCAGATAATGAGGTGATCCAGCTCGGCAGTCGCGAGCCACCAGGGAAGCCCCACCTGCCCCTCCATCCGGCTCTAGTTCTTGTTCTTGCCCGTTCTTGCCCCGCCATCGCACCTTTTCGCGGTCGCGCCCAACAAATTCGTCTCTCCGGTTTCGTGATCGGTCCCTGACTCTTCCTTGTCAACCACCTCATTGCACCAGCTTGAAGTGCTTCGTCTCTCGTCATGCCAATTCGCCTAGTTCTGGGCTCCCAGTGGGGTGAGTACGGATTTCTCCTTTGCGCAGTCCTTCGTTTCCTTTACCCGCGGGGTCTGCAATACCCGCCGCAGAGCCATTTTCGGACCCGTATTCGCGCGCAGAACAGTTTGACCGTTAGTATGGCGGTATCGCATACGTTGTCGGGGCGGTTGGAGCATGGGATTGCCTTAGAGTATTGACCGAAACCGCCCCTCATACTGCGCAATTGAGTTCTGCGCTGCATTTCGAGAACCTTTCCTTTTCCCTGCGCCACGGCTTTTTGGCATGGCACTGTTACATCCTCCCGTCGATCCTTGAAGCTATACCAAGCTCATGCGTACATCGCGACAACAGCTGACATTGAATTCTACTCTAGGCGATGAAGGTGTACGTTTTTAATTCCTCTCCCCGTCGACATTTCCATCTCGTGCCAACCTGCACCACCATCGCCGATGTCGGACAAGTATGACACACCATTCGACCGAGGGACTGACGATAATATCTTGATATAGAAGGGTAAACTTACCGACATCCTGTGCCCCGAGGCGCAGATCTGCGCCCGAGCTGCTGTACGATCAACCCCGTTTTCGCGAGTTCTACGACGGTGACGGGAATAATTGCTGAACAGTGCGATAGGGCGGACACAATGCCGGACACTCCATCAAGTGAGCTATGATGTCTTTGGCACGGTCGTGCGCTTTTGGAAAGAAGTAATGGCTAATATGGGATTTTTAGGGCCAATGGAGTCTCGTATGAGTAGGTTGATCTCTGGGTCGGTCTGCAGGGATGTCTCTTGGTATTGACAAGCCTCCAGCTTCCATCTCCTACCCAGTGGCCTGGTTAACCCGAGCTGCTTCAACCTGATCGGATCCGCCGTCGTTTTCCACGTCCCCAGCTTTTGGAAGGAGCTGAATGACCTCGAGGCGAAGGGACTGAAGGGCGTCCGCGAGCGCATCTTTGTCTCGGACCGATGCCAGGTCAACTTCGATCTCCATGCGGCCGTCGACGGTCTGGAAGAGGTCGAGCTCGGTGCCAACGCCGTGGGCACGACGAAGCGCGGTATTGGCCCTTCTTACAGCACCAAGGCCGCCCGTAGCGGCATCCGGATACATGAGATCTTCGACGAGGAGAACTTCGAGCGGAAGCTTCGCTTCCTTGCCGATGGCTTCCGGAAACGCTTTGGCGATCTCCTGAAGTACGATGTCGAGGAGGAAATCGCTCGATTCAAGCAGTACCGTGTGGATCTGGCGCCGTACGTCGTCGATGCGGTCGCCTTCATGAAGCAGGCCCAGGAACAGGACCGCTCTATTCTCGTCGAGGGTGGGCAGGCTCTGATGCTGGACATTGACTACGGAACGTACCCTTACGTCACGTCGTCAAGTGTCGGACTCGGCGGCTGCATCTCGGGCCTGGCGCTCAACCCTAGAAAGATTTCTGAGGTCATTGGTGTTGTCAAGGCATACAGTGAGTGGCACAATACACGACATATATTCCTATGGCACTCTGTGCATCTCTGACATCTTACAGCCACTCGTGTTGGTAGCGGCCCTTTCATGACGGAGGACCTCGGTGAGGCCGGAACCAAGCTCCAGGAGATCGGACGGGAGTGGGTTAGTAGTACAATACTTTCCATATCATGACGGCTGGCTAACAAAAAGATTAGGGTGTCAGCACTGGCAGGAGACGTCGCACGGTTTGTCCGGACATCCGCCTGGGTGAGAGGTGTAATCTGACGTTACTTGCTAGGGTCACCAAGACTTGGTCGTTGTGAAGTACAGCACGGCCGTGAACTGTAAGTTCCCATCCTATTAATAAGATCCTGGCTGCAGTAACTAATGCGATTCTGCAGACTATACCGCTCTTAATCTCACCAAGCGTAGGAATCCCGATTTTTGAGGATGATTTTGTTTCTGACACTGAGTAGTGGACGTTCTCGACACCTTTGAGACGATTAAGGTGGCCGTCAAGTACATCGGCCCCGATGGCCAACCGCTTGAGAGCTTCCCCGCAGATCTCTCCTTGGTAGGTTCCGACTAAACCGTGGTCAGTCTATACCCCGTACTTACGTTCCTTGCAGCTGGAGAAGTGCACCGTGGAGTACAAGGAGTTCGAGGGCTGGCAGAAGCCCACTACCGGAGTGAAGAACTGGTACGACCTGCCTGCGAAGGCTCGTGCCTACGTGGAGTTCATTGAGGAGTTTGTCGGTGTCAAGGTAAGGAGAATACACTATTCTGATGCTGTCATGTGCGAACAGTGTGTGCTGATGCATCCTAGGTCAAGTACATTGGCACTGGCCCCGATCGCGAGGACATGGTTGTCAGGAAGTAAGCGAAACATTTTACACTTACCAGTATAGGCGGTCGGGTCTTGGAAAAGCAAGATGGTGCTCCGGCCGCTCGACTCACGCCAGCATCGCAGCTGGAGAGGCTTTTGGAATTGATTTGCTGCGGGCTGCAATGTGGAAAAAGAGTAACCTAGAAGAGCTGGCAGAAAGAAATTAGAAATGAATACAACCTATGGATTGTCTCTCCAGGCCAAGCTTCCACGATGACTGCGCCTTTGGTCCCGCCCTAGAGCAGTGAGAGCCGATCATGGATGTTGTAGGCGGCCGACATCTTGCTGGGCAAGCCGAATTGGAACTTGGAAATGGCGCGGGCACGGATTACATAGCATGCCATGTACGAGTATGTGACATGTTTCCAAGAGGCCCTGCCAGCTGGGGACCTTTACTATGTAGAGAAACCCCGCAGTTGCGATGGGGGCATACCGAGTTGCGTGCCGTGTTGGCGATAACCCTTTGGAAGGTGGCTGGTTGACGGGACGAAGGCGCAAGCCCAACGTTACTTGGGTGGGTGGTCAGCTAACTTATCTTCTCTGCGGATGTGACGGCTGCGACCTTCTCGAAGCAGCATCTGGTCCTTTGCAATGCTGTGCCTCTGCACATGTAGTACTCCTGTCGCTTGCGAGCTACCTGCCATTCGGGACGCCTGCGCAAGATTTCGCCATGGGGCCCAGGATGGCACGGGATGTTTCACCAACAAGGGCGTGCGGGCCTGGCGGGAAACTTGGAAAGACGCAAGACGCAAGACGCAAGAAGAGGAGAAAAAGGCGATGGAACTTTGTCGGCACTTGTGCACATGCGCATGGTGCGCGGATTTGGCCATGGCGCAAGGAGATCGGATCGACATGTTGCATGCCTCGTTCCGGCAGGTCCCCTGGAGATCCGGCCCCGAGGCCAAGGCTCGAGACGGTTGGGATGTCTTTCATGTGCGTGGCTTTGAGGCGAAGGGCTGATCATGCTGGATTCTTTCGAATGCGTTTGTCGGGCCGGGTGACTTGCTGGACGTCATCGAGCCAGCTCCTACACTGATACACGGGACGCCTCCGTCACGACCTCAACGGAGTGACGCGCATCCGTCCCGTCCCAACGGTCCGACTTATTACGATACTGGTACGTACGGGCGGCGACATGCACTGCGCGTCGGTGCCTGCCTATCGGAGATGGGCCCGGACAAAAAGACCTGGGGCTTGACGGCTCGTGGAGTCGTGGAGCCGCGAGCGGCATCACGGTGCTCCCTCGACCTTCCCCAATGCGCCTCGCTACGACCGTGGGGGCCATCTTCTCCGCAACCACCTCCCTGTCCCGGGTTTCGCCCGCCCCGGCCGGTACTGTGAGGCCGATCATGAGTCGCCTTCGCTGCGGCTAGCCTGGCCCAGGAGCCCAGTCTGAGCCGGGCATGGCTGGTGGCCCGAGGTATGGGCATGCCATGTCCTCTATAAGAGCAGCTGCGTCCACCGCCTCAGCTAAGAGAGGACTCCCGTGAAGCTCCCCCACATCCAAGCCTCTTCCCTCCCATCATCTCCCCCTCCTCCAAGTCATCATGAAGTACCAGATGCTCCTGGGCCTCGGCGGCCTTGCTGCCGTCAACGCCCACCCGCAGCGCCGGGCCCCCAACACTAATGCCGTCCTGTCCAAGCGCGGCGTTGACATCGCCAAGTACTCCATGCCCGAGCTCGGCAGCTACACCAAGAGCAGCGGCCTCAAGGAGAGCGTGGCGTCCATCTCCTCGTCTGACTACGTCCAAGCTGCCAAGACGCTGGTCCAGAAGACCTTCCCGGATCTCGAGTTCCGCACCGTCTCTGACCACTACGTCGGCACCAACGGCGTTGCCCACGTCAACTTCAAGCAGACCATTCACGGCATTGATGTTGATAATGCCAACTTCCACGTCAACGTAAGTAAAATGGGTCTTGGCTATGATGGTGTGTCACAGACTAACCATGGCTTCCCATACAGGTCAAGGATGGCAAGATCTTCTCCCACGGCAACAGCTTCTACACGGGCAAGATTCCCTCCGAGTCGCCCCTGACGAAGCGTTCCTTCGCCGACCCCGTTGATGCCCTCAAGGGTGCCATCGACGTCCTCGGACTGCCCGTCCAGGTCAGCAACGATGTGACCGCTGACTCTGTGTCCGCTGCCGCCACTCCTGAGAAGTACATCCTCAAGGGCACCAGCGGCGCCGTCAGCGAGCCTGAGGCGCGCCTCGTCTACCTCCGCAAGAGCGATGGGGCCCTCAAGCTCACCTGGCGTGTCGAGACGGACGTCATGGACAACTGGCTGCTGTCCTACGTCGACGCCACGTCGACCGACGTGGTCCACGGCGTCGTCGACTACGTCTCTGACCTGGCCACGTACCAGGTCTACCCCTGGAACATCAACGACCCGACCGAGGGCGACCGCAAGGTGCTCGAGGATCCCTGGCTGGACTCGGCCTCCGAGTTCACGTGGCAGAGCGACGGCACCAACTACACGGCCACGCGCGGCAACAACGGCATCGCCCAGGTCAACCCCGACGGCGGCAACGAGTACCTCGACAACTACCGCCCGGACAGCGCCGACCTGGCCTTCGAGTACGAGTACGACCTGACCGAGTCGGACCACGACGTCTACAAGGACGCCTCCATCACGCAGCTCTTCTACACGGCCAACAAGTACCACGACCTGCTGTACGTCCTGGGCTTCACCGAGGAGGCCGGCAACTTCGAGGCCAACAACAACAACCAGGGCGGCAAGGGCAACGACTTTGTCATCCTCAACGCCCAGGACGGCTCCGGCACCGACAATGCCAACTTTGCCACGCCCCCCGATGGCAGCAACGGCCGCATGAGGATGTACATGTGGACCTCCTCCACGCCCCAGCGTGACTGCTCGTTCGAGGCCGGCGTTGTCATCCACGAGTACACCCACGGACGTGAGTTCAGACATCTCCCCTCACTGGTCTATTCCAGGTGATGCTAACATATCCACCCCTCCCAGTGTCCAACCGCCTCACCGGTGGCCCCGCCAACTCGGGCTGCCTCAGCGGCACCGAGTCTGGCGGCATGGGCGAGGGTTGGTCCGACTTCTTCGCGACGGCCATCCGCCTCAAGCCCAACGACACGGCCGAGACGGACTACTCGATGGGCGCGTGGGTGGCCAACGACGAGGCCGGCATCCGCGAGTACCTGTACTCGACCAACACCAAGACCAACCCCTACACGTACGGCTCCATCGACGATTACAACGAGGTCCACGCCATCGGCACCATCTGGGCCACCTTCCTGTACGAGCTGCTCTGGAGCCTCATCGCCAAGCACGGCAAGAACGACGCCGACCTGCCCACCCTCGACTCGGCCGGCGTCCCCGACGACGGCAAGTTCCTCGCCCTCAAGCTCGTCCTGGATGGCATGGCCCTGCAGCCCTGCGACCCCGACATGATCGCCGCCCGCGACGCCATCGTCGACGCCGACGTCGCCCTGACCGACGGCGCCAACAAGTGCGAGATCTGGACCGCCTTTGCCAAGCGCGGCCTGGGCCCCAACGCCGCCGCTGGCTCGACCCGCACCGAGGACTTTGAGGTCCCCGAGGGATGCTAGATGGGTCGGGTTGACGGGGGACTTGGTTGCTTTTTGGATAATGATGTTATGGAAATAAGCATGTGTACATAGCAGGTTGAGATGAAATGTACAATGACTGTATATGAACCACAGGCGGCTCACTGGGCTTTTCACCGTGACACACCATGCGGCGTATGCAACACCTGAGACAAATTTATTACTAGTCCCAAGTTGTGCACTGGTACTCCGTAGAGAGCAACGACATCTCCAATCATCCGAGGGGAGGGGCATGTGGTTCAGCAGGTAAGAGTAAAATCGAGAGTCGTCTCCCGATATTCCATTGTGAAATATGCCAAATGCTACGGTATCATGAGCTGAATCTATCTTTGCGTTCCAAATTTCTTCATCCACCCAACATCGTCATGCCAGTCGAGCCGGCCTCATCACTCATGTCTTCATCACTATTCATTACTGCGCACCTGCCAGCGACAGCAGACCCGCGCGGTTGGAGAACTGGTTGGGCTGCTGCTTGTACAGACCTTGCACCGCCCGCTTCAGCAGATCGCGAGTCTCGGGCTCGAGCTGGTCCTCAGGCTGGCCCATCACCTTCTCGAAGATGGACAACAGCTGGGGAGTCAGCTGCTGCACAGTCTGGTTGGACTGGTCATCTGCAAAACTGTTAGTTGTGGCATGGCTTCATAGCGGATAAGGGTTACACATACACAGCTGGTAGATGTTCTGGTAGATGGGAGCATTCTCCTCGTAATCCTCTGTCAGGGGGAGGACCTTGACGACAGCAGGCAGCGCCTCGGACACGAAGTGGCTGTCAGGGTTCTTGAGCATCATACGGCTCAGGGCGCCAGCCACGTTATCCGTCATGCGCATTTCCTGGACCGACAGGAGCGGCTCAAGCTTCTCCCAGATAGCAGGGAACATGGGCAGTGTCTTGGCGGTGTCAGAAGAATGCAGGACCAGCAGACCGATGGCGTAGGCGGCATTAGACTTGGTCAGGGGGTCGGGATCGGACAGGCGACGGGCCAGAGCCTGGCCAAGAGACTCGGTGTACGGGGTGATGGCATCGCCAGTGTACTTGGTAACCTCGGCGATGGTGCCGACGGCGGTGGAGCGGTGAAGGTCCTCGGTGGAACTGGCGAGCTTGAGAATAGGCTTCTCGAAGATCTTCAGCAGCTCGTTGAAGGAAGAGCCCAGGGCAGCGGCAAGGCCGACGACTACATCCAAGGCCGTGTCGATAACCACCCAGTCGTACTCGGACGACCCGGCGTCAACCTCCTGCTCAACCTCCTCGTCACCAAGATCCTGCTGGCAGGGGTGAGAGCGAGTGATGAGGGAGGCGACGATGGACACAATCTCCTGCAGGGCACCATCCTTGGCAACCAGGACAGCAGGACCACAGGCCTTCAGAGTGGCGGCGACATTTCGGTTGATGTCGGCGACGACGGACCTTTCGAATTTGTTAGCCTTGTACCACGAAACTCATTGCAATCATAGTGCTAATAGAATGATCCCAAATCAGGAGTAGATGTAACGTTTTCTCAGCAACCGCATTGTTGCGTCTGAGTGAGCTGGGTATAACGCAAGATGCTCATCACGTGGGATAGGAGGTTGAAAAAGACAAGGGCATAGGGTACTCACCGTTCGCTATCCTCAGTCCAGATGCTCAAGGTAGCCTGAAGCACAGCCTGGGCAATAGTAATGATCGAAGCCGGGGGGGTGGGCTTGGGGGGCATGCCAGGTTCCCACTTGACACCAGCACTCTCCTCCCAAACCTGGAAGACGCGGGCGTAGATGCGCCACAGGGTGGAGATAGCAGTCTTGCGGCAACCTTCATAAGTATGCTCCGCAAAAGGCGACACCTTCTCAATAGTCTGCTCGACATAGGACTCGAGCTCACCACTGCTGCAAGAGTTGGAAATGATGTCTCCCAGGACGTCGAGAGCAATCTCCTGCTCGAGAGCAACAGCGGTGACAGCACCGAGATCGTCGAGGTCCTCGATATCATCCCAGTCATCATCACCACCGCCAGCAATGGTGACGTCTTCCTCGTTTTCAGGAACCTTGACCCTGACCTTCTTGCCGCCGATGACAATGTGGCCATCGCCAAGCTGGCTAGCGTCGACACCGGGGAGGTCAATCTCCTCCTCCTCAAGCTCCAAGGACTGGAACAGACCCTTGAAGGCACCCTGGAGGAAGTGGTTGAACTCCTCCTTGTACACCTTGGACAGGTTAGACCACAGAATGAAGCTGGTCTCCTTGAGGCGGGGGTTGTCAAGATGAAGAGCCTCCTCGCTGGCCTCCATCAACTTCATGACGTAAGGCTGGAAGGTTTCGGCGCCGACGGAGAGGGCGATGCGGCCCATGCTGTCACAGGTCGAGCTGCGAAGCTCAAGATCCTCGTCGTTGTCCTTGACGACAACAAATCGGCCGAGAGCCTCCATGGTATCCTTGAAGTAGGGCTGGAACTCGGGACCCATGGACGAGGCTATCGCGCCAATGGCCGAGGCAGCCGACGACTTGACACCGTAGTCCTCGTGATCAAGCAGTCTGACCATGGGAGAAATCAGGTTGGGACCGTACTGGGCCATGATCTGGGTGTCGATGCCATCGCCGAAGGTGTCAAGGGCACCGCATGCTGATCGGATGATGGCGACGTTCCTCTTGTCAGATGCGCCCTGAGACGCAGCCTCAAGGTTCTTGAGGACGGCGGAGATGATGGGCTCGTGGTGCGAGGTCATCTCATCAGCCATCTCCTCAGCCAGATGGATGAGACCCACCAAGGAGGCATACCTCACCTGGGAGTCGGAATCATTGAGAAGGTTGATGATGGTAGGAAGGAGGGGCTGGAGCTGGGTAGAGATGAAATCGGGGGCACCCTCAGCCGCATTGCCCAGAGCAAGAATAGCAGCCACACGGTGCTGGGGGTTCTGGCTAGTGGCGTAGGCCGAGAACTGCTCCAGCAGAGGTACGACGACCTGGCGGGGAGGCAGCTCACTGGAGAGAGTATCAACGAGGCTGATAGCACTCCGGGCCGGCGTCAGCTCCTCATCATCTTCGGTGTCAAGCTCAGTGATGATGTTCAATGCCTTGACCATTAGCTGACCACCGACGTCCTTCATGCCCTGGATCTTCATGCGGCGGTAGCGCACGCACTGAATGAGGAACGCGAGGGCCTGGTTGCGGGCATCGTCATCAGCGTCGGTGTTGCCGGCAAGACCCATCATGAACTCGATGAGGTCCTTGAGATGCTGGCCAAGCAGGGCTGAGTCGTAGGCAATGAAAGACTGGAAGACATCGAACACAACTCCGTAGCTCTCCTCGTCCTCGGCTTCGACAGTAGCCTTGAGAATGTTGACCATGGCCGGGAGGAAGCTCTGGAGGTAGTTGACGGCCTGGGGATCCTCCTCCGGCTCGACAATCATGAGGATGGCGCCAATTGCACGCACAATGTTGATGCGGACATCCTTGCTGTCAGGATCCTCAAGGCGGGCCTGGAACAGCTGGAGGAGATCGTGAATGTTGTCGCTGAAGTGAGTGGGGTCATCCTCTAGCATGGCGTAGAGAATGAACGAGGCGACCTCACGAGCGACGACATTGTTGCTGTTGTTGAGAGGAAAGAGTTGACCAAGAAAGTTATCGCCTTCGCCCTCCTCCATGTCGACGCCAACAACGCCGGCAATCAGGCGAGCCAGGGAGTGGCGGACGGCACCGCTGCTCTCCTTAAGGGTGCCATCGAGGAGGTGTTGGCGGGCGAGCTGGCGCTTGTCCTTGGGGGTCTTTTCCCAGTGCCTGGGGACCAGACGGAGAGCCTGGACGGACGCTAGCTGGCGGACACCGGTTTCGCCATGAGTGAGGGCAATCTCGATCAGGAGCAGGAGCGACTCGGGCTGAGAGTAGTAGTTCTTCTGGAGGTCGGCGGTAATGGCCTTGACCTGCTCAGTGTTGGCTGCAGAAAACGTCCGTCAGCGTTGCTGCCATCGAGAGCGAGGGGTTAGAGCTGCAAAGGGCTACTCACGCACTTGGCTGCCCTGCAGCAGCTGGGCGAGCTTGTCCTTGTCCATGTTGTTCAGCCGTCGCAGCAAGTGATGGGTATCTTGTGCGGCAGAGAAGGACAGAGAAGGACAGAGTTGGAGGAGGGAAGAAAAGTTCGAGTCGAGGGCAAAATGCAGCGCGGGGCACCAGCACCCAAGACGCGGTGGGCGAAAAATTTGTGATTTTGCCAGCCAAAAAAGCCAGAAAAAAAAGTCACTCTGCCCCGCCTGTGCCCCGCTCCAATACAGCAGAAGGGTCCTTGCCAGTAGCCACCGCTGTGCGAACTCCACCTCGCTGAAATTGGCAGTACGACTGAGGACCACAATGGCGCATCGCTGCCCGAGCAGTGCCGTTTCCAGGCAACCAGCGACGAGCGACAAGCGATGAGCGACTATGGACTGAGTGGCGGCTGATGCTGTCTCAGGTGAACACGGCGCGACAACGTTGACGATCACTGACGCTCCTTCATAAGGAGGCACTGATTCGAGGACACTGGTGGGTTCATACAGAGGAGCCGTACGGTCAGATTAGGTATGAACAGAGTCATCCAGCGTCATATCTGCCACGTCCCACGTCCATGTCTATGATGTTGCCAGCATGCAATGGGGGGCATTTCAGCACACAATTCCCAAAAGGCACATAGCCATCAATAAGCAAAACCGCCAATATACCTCCACAAGGGGGCTGCCGACTGTTCCGTGCAAGTCGCGTGCAAGTCGAGTGCAAGTCAGACATGGGGCGTTGAGACCGGCCTCTCCGGATGTCCCGCTCTGATGTGTAGACAAGTACCAGCTTGCCGATGCTCTATGCTGTGAGCAGCATGTAGGAACGAGCGAGTTCGTAGGTGTAATTTGAGCCCAAAAGTCTCAATTCGAAACCCGCACGACACTTCAAATAGGAGCGGGCAATTGTGGCAAGCAAATGTCCGTTCCCGGCATGAGCTTTTCGCAATTGAGCCCAGGATTGAGAGAGGCGACTTCATCAACAGTGATGCTGCGTTCATCGGCAAGACCCCAGCAGGAGTCGCCCTTTCGAATAGTATATGGTGCGTTGCTGTCAGGGCAGGACAGCCCCGGCACGGTTTCTTCTTCGGTATCAGACGAGGAGCCGGCGACGTGCAGATACCAGAAGAGAAGCAGCAAGCAAAGGCCGATGAGGAGGCCAAAGTTGAGCAGCGGCATCAGCTCGGCTCGCCAGGAGGTCTGCTGATGTAGCTGCTCGGATATGAGGAAAGGAGCCGTGTCGTTCTCGTCCTCGGGATCGGGCGCGTCCCCGACGCGCGTCAACTGCCCATACTGGCAACCGGGAGCGCCCTCCCAAAGGCTGCCATCGGCATCTTGGAAGGTATAGACTTGCGTGTCGGCATCATAACCAACGTGGGTCATACCATCAGGAAGACGCTCCTCGTCGGTGTCGTATCGAGAAAACCGCGACATGATGCTAGAGCTTGCAACAGCTAGGAAGAGCTTGCCAGCAAGCTCTTGGATGGACGTAGTGGTGGTGTAATGAGATGTGGAACTGGTCACAGACCATTCCCACCAAGAAGGGAAAAACCGCTGATGGTGCGAAGAAGTTGGAGTAGGAAATATTTTGGACAAAGACGAAAAGTTCAAGGGGAAATAATTAAAAGGGAGGTTGGGGACGAGCAGACCAGGGGCATCAGCAGGAGCTCTCCTTCCGAAACATCAGGCGCCTCACAGCTCCAAGTCGTATTAATAAGCAGTTACGCACGGGTACATTTGTACTAACGAGTACGCGAATAGCTCCACGATTAAAATAATATATGTATATATTTACAGGAGTATTCGTATATTAACTCATGTGCACTCCATAAAGTATCTCTGTATTTATGTACATATGTACCGGGTGGCTACTATTCTATGTTAGCGTTCTATCTACGGAGTAACCGGAGTATACTATAAACTAGCAGGTACGCTGTTAGCATTCTACTACTAGTAAGTAGTACAACCACACGACGCATTGGGCTGGTGTCTCGTCTTTTTTTTTTTTTTTTTTTTTTGCCAACCACTGGCAGTCTCCAGACTAAGGCCATCCACCAACCTGTTTAAACCCCTCGACAGGCGTAGAGTTTCAAGAACTGCCCGACCCCCTTTTCTCGACTACTATTCACAGCGGTTGAAGGTGTAGAAGCTTATGTAGTTATGCTGTTGATGGTAATACATCATGCATACGCTGAAAGAGTCTGGTAAAACCTAGAGTCTCGTTCGTAACATTGCGGATCATGACGGAGTTCTCTGTTGCCATTATTCAATCCCGCGTCTTTCCAACCACTTTACTAGCATGGCCTTCTCAAAATCCCCAGCCTCTGAAAATGTTTGGATATACTGGCATGGGGAGTATTGCTTCCCAGTCTTGTCGGTGTATGTATATTCCTCATACCTAACTCGGCCCGTGCCCTCCATTGCTCTCACCATAGCCTTGGCCACTTCGGGGCCATTGTCCAGCGCGACATGGAGGGGCAGCTTTCCCCTGCGTCGCCAGTCGGCCTTGGTTCTGGGAACCAGGAGCTCCATCGTCTTCGCCAAGCGGACGCTCCACTCAAACTCTCGGTTAGCGACCCTACACCAGGGGAAGGGCTTGGAATGGCAGGCAAGTGCCAGCGGCACCATGGAATCATAGGCCTCTGCCGGGTGGTTTGGGTCATGCCAGTCCAGGAGCCAGCGAACGAAATCGGGAAGTGCCAAAATCGCAGCGAGGTGCAGCATGCCGTCGTTGGAGACCTTACCGGACTCGAGTAGACGGAAGGCTCTGAAGTTGCCTAGGAAGACAGCAGCTTCACGGGGAGAAATCTCGTCGTCATCACCGAAAAGGGCGGCAGGCTCCTGATCGCTTTGTGACTTTTGTGGATATGTGGCCAGAATATTGAAAATAGACCCGGATATTGTGCTGTTGAGCGTGTCGGATGCTTTATGAGCCAGGAGAGCCTTCAATATGGGTGTCCGGGTTTCGTCGATCAGGCTAAGAAAAACCGCCGATACGTTGGTCCGTGGCGTCGAGTAATCCGGGACGGCTGTTAACCTATTAGCCAAAGAAAAAGAAAACGACTAACGAGAGTTATTGAGAAATATGACATACCATCCTGCCCCCTATCGAGGAGATGGAGGATGACGTTGTTATAAACCCTTGGTTGTGAATGTAGACACCAGATCAATGCCGTGCATGGCTCTAAGTCCCAGCCTTCACAAAGTGAGAGATCAATGTTGGCTGCGGCGGACACACCATGATCCAGAAGGATGTCCAAGAGCTCTGTGCCTCGTGGGAATTTGCGTAGGCAGTCGAAGAGTAGTTCGTCCTGTTCAATAATGACTCTGCCCGGTTGCTCTTCGATACATATGCGTAACCACCTTATGACATCTGATTCCTCAGAGAGAGAGCTTAGGAGCGCTGATAAAACTACCAGTAGGTCTGCATGCTTGCTGAGAGCCCGAAACACAGCTTCAGACCCCTTTGTGCAAGCCAATATAAAACAATGAGCCTTGTCTTGGTTGGGATCATAGCCATGTGTGAGGAGCAGTTGTATAATAGAAACATTGGGATCCTCAGCTTGGACTTCGGAGACGAGAGCATCGTGGAGCGACGCTTGACTGATGTTGCAATTGAGAAGTTTGGCCAAGATGTTGAGGCGAACATCTGCATTAAGAGACGTATTCTTGAACACGTGGTTAAATGCAAGATTCGCCGTCTCGCCATCATTTCCGGTGGTTAGTGTCTTGCTCAAGAGAGCCATAGTCTTGCTATTGCCTAAGTCGCCGATCATGGTTGGTCCCATCCCATTTCTGGCCCCAGCTACAGCGCTATGCTTTAGAAGCATCTTGGCAATTTTCAAGTCGTCAGTTTGGACCATGAGCGATTCAATAAGAGCTTCAGAGAGCTCCTCACTGTCTATAGGGACACCTGTGTTCATGAGGCACTGGTAAACACAATACCTCTTCCACGTACTCATTCTAGATTTTCGAGAATACTGGAATATTAATTTTGCTGTCAGGGGATCGGCGATGGCGTTTGCTAGTACTTCAAACATATCCTTCCAATAAGGAAACTTTTGTAGCACCATTTGGAGTATTTCGACGCTGGGCTGGGCACCGAATGCTACCAGTGTCTTTGCAAGATCTATGTCATCTGGATCGCGTATCATGGAGATGATGAGTGATCTGGAGATGACATCTGGTGATACCCCGTGTCCAGTACTGACCAAGCGTCCAAGAATCTCCCCTTTTTCACGTGAGCCTATGGCGGAAGAGATTCCTGCGAGGAATGCCCTGTCAAGAATCTGGCTGCTTGGTTCGGAAACGAGTAGCATGTTCACTACTAGAAGCGACCCTGCTTTGACTGCTGCAAGAAGCGCCTTTCCACCATCAACGTCAACCGTTGCTTTATGGCGGAGGAGCAACCAAAGGCCGGATAAGTCACCAGCCAGGGCAAAATGTGTCTCCTGCAAGAGAGATGCCGATTGCCCTATCTCAGCCAAGGCTGCACTCTCCAAGATAAGTTCCATAATCTCGAGTTTGATGTTTCTAGGCTCGAGGATGCTTGCATCCTGAAAAGCACGGGGTAAATATTCTATGCTTGAGGCTCCAGAGAGGGCTTTTCTCACAAGAACCATGTTCTTGCTTTGTATGGCGAGGCTGAGTATTGACCCATCGCCGGTGTGGATATTTGATCCATGCTGAAGGAAACACGAAAGGATCAGGGGTAGACTGGGGTGGCTGCGTAATAAGGGTTCGATTCCGGTACTCCACGAAAAGTTGGGCTCTATAACAGATGGAGATCCCCCAAGTAGAAGCGCTAGGCATTGAAGGTTGTAATACTGAGGGCCCATAGCCACAGGGAGAACTGACTCGAGGCTTACTTGCCTAGGTGGGCACCCAGCACACAATATCCCAAGTAGCTCCAAGTTTCCCATTTGGATTGCAAGGGTAAATGAAGCACCCGAATTATGGTTTGCATTGGCGCCATGCTCGAGTAGTAGGCGTACAATGTCGAGTTTGCCCCTCTCTGTTGCTTCCTGTAGTGCTTGATCTACCGGTGGCCCCACGGCCCCCTTTTGGAGCAACAGCGTGACCATATCCAGTGCCAGATTATCTCCAGAACTGTCTATAGAACTGACGGCAACGGCAACGGCAGCGGCCAGGGTTTCAACTCGTGCCGACGCATCGCACAACATTTTGAGCACTGATGTGTGTCCTCTCCGTGTGGCAAGCGAGACAGGGTTGTTGTTAGCATCGTGAAATATGTCGACGGGTGCCCGGTGTTCGACAAGTAGGCGGATCAGTTCTTCATCTATGTCGTCAGGTCCAGAAACCAGCTGGTGCAGAAGCATGGCTAGCTGCTGGGGGGAGACCCCTTTCCTCAGGATGGCTTTCATGGCCTGTAGTCGAATAGAACGCGGTACTATGGCCATGGCTGTGGGGACTTTTGCTGAGAGAATCTCTGGAGAGCAGGGACTTTGAAGTAGCAAGTCTAGCATGCCTGTGTCTGTTGCCACCAGTGCTGCCTGTATGCTAGCGGCCTGGCCAAACTCGACACAAGCTCCCTGGTCTAGAAATATCTGGACAAGACCGTGCTGGCCGTTTCGCACTGCTCGAAGTAGGTGCGGGTCAAGGAGCCCTCCAGTGGCTGAAAATGGGCCAAGAATAGACATGAATCGCATCATGGCTAGTTCCGACGTCGAATCAGGCATGTAGTTAAGAGCAAGTGAGATGGGAGAGACCAAGGTGCCGTTTTTGAGCAAGTCCAACACTTCAAAGTCCAGCCGTGAGGAAGCCCAGTGCAGCCCATTATGCTCTGGGGTATCGATCGCGACGCCAGCATCGACGAGGATTTTAATCAGTGGGAGATGACGAGCTTTGACGTCCCTCACCAGTTCCGCGCGGGAAGCTGGGTTGTCAGCCACCAGTCTAGCCTTGTCAAGTAACATGAAGAAAGCTAGCCGATACTCGTCGTCATGAACGTCGGAGGCCAGTTTACATGCGCGCTCGATTATCCCAGTCTTCCCAGAGAACATAAACTCCCCACTAGAGACCGCATAGGCTAGAAGAATCGCCGTGGCCTCGAGGCTCTGAGACTCCAGTGATCCGAGGAATAAGGACTCACAGACGGTATCAGGACGGTTAGCAACGCACATGAGAAAAATGTTGGAGGGAATGCTCTGCCCAGGACCTGGATCCGGTTCTGACGTCGTGGTTGGATGATTGAGACACTCCACCCAAGCGGCTGTGCTCATAGAATTTGGAGCTGACAACAAGAGTTCCACAAGGCCAAGATTTCCGTGTCCCATATAATCCCTGATCGGCCCATTATAGGAAGATGCCATCGCCCCAAAGCTAAGAAGCAGCTTCATTGCGTCGATAGAGTATGCGAACAAGGCGATGCCGAATGCCCTGGTCAAGGCCTCTTGGCTTATTCCAATCTGGCACAAGAGTTGGATATAGTCTAAGTTTAGGTGGACGGTAACCTTGTCCAGCCATGTCATTTTGGGTTGGGGGAAAGACGCTGCTTGACTCGATGTGCCGTGCCTGCTCGACCCCTTGGTCTTCTTATCGAGATGTGGATCTTGCAAGTGGCCCCATAACTCGTCCAGCGATTTTGAGGTGGAATGAGATAAGAGCGAACGTGCAACATCAACGGGGGCGAGTTGGTTGTGGGAGAGAAGGGTATCCAAGACCTTGGCGACCTCGTGGTTTGTGAAGACCCAGCTGTCCTTACTACATACCGCCTCTTTTTGCTTTTTGGTCCTGAAAGAATGTCTTTTCTGTTGCTCCGGTGGACTGTATTTGGGGTCTCTCATCCGTCGTTGGATGAGAAGCAATCTTGCTTCATCGTGGCTGCTTGTTGAGAGCAGAGATGTCAAGTCTGGGGCCTGAGGTTCGACGAGACTTGGAATCTGGGACGGCGGGTGAAGATTCACTCTGCTAAGGAACCACTCGACCCGATGTGTCTCATCCATTCTGGCTTCCTGTATATTTATCTTGGTCGATGGTTCTGTTTATGGTTGTAGCATTGGTGATGTGGGGCATGATATTTGCGCCTTCATTGATGTTGAGAGGGGATAATAAAAGACGTCGATTTAGTGAAGGAGGTTGACATGAATGGGTGTTTGCTACATGTACCTATTCTTGGATACACCTATCAGCCTACCAGAACGCCAGAAACATTGAAGCCTTGCACATCTGCAGGTGACAGGTCAGCTACTCCCCCAAGGGCTGGCATACTTGGTTTTATCTAGCGTCCCGGGCGTCGCTTTGCAGCCTACTTATGTTAGTTAGTACGTACAAGCGTACAAGTACTTGGCGCAGGCAAACAGGACCTAAGGAAATCAAGCGAACACCCAAGAGCGAGCATGGGCGTGTACCAGGCAACCCCAGGCTGGGCAGACGGATTTGCACTTTGCGAACTTGGGCCTCTGCACTTTACGCTCTTGGGATTCTGCACTTTGCGGGGAAGGGGTAATCCGGCGGAACATTCAACCCTCGTCAAACCAATAAATTGTGATGTGTTCATCACATGGAGAGTTAGGCTTCCAAGCAGGCCGACTCATGTCAACGACGCCTCGGAAATAACAGTACCTGGACAGGACGCGGGGTATTTTTGAGCTTCAAAGAGGCGTGGGGTTTTGAATCTGTGAACCAGGTGCCGTATTATGCCGACAAAGTACTTATAAGAACGTGGTTCCGGGGCCCCCGCCCTGTCTTTGCTTCGGCCTTGGCTCGTTCTTATCATCACAGTAAGTAATCTATGACAACCTAGAATATAGGTCGTTCCTAAGCCGTAACCTTTCCAGACCCTATTCTTCAATTTCTGGCACCGAGGTAGTATCACGACTGGCCTTCTATATATTAGTATTACTGCGGAACTCCCCCTTATTCCCCAAGATGGACCCTCCACCGCCGTACACTCTGCCGACGTCCATTACACGTTCAACGACGTCTCCCAATGATATCCAGTCGTTGGCCAATGCCATGCTTCAATCATCCATCTCTCCCACGGCCAACCGTGGTGACCAGCCCTCGCCGACAGACGAAGTCAACACTTCCTCTGATCTCAAAACCGATACCATAACTAATCCAAGCGAGCTCTCCAGCGACCTAGGCAATACGCCCTCCGTCCTCTCTGATTCACAACCACCCAGTGCTCGGACCGATGACGCAGCAACCACCTCCAACACTCGCCAAAAACTTCGCGAGATGGAGGCGGAGCGCAACGAGCTGCTGCGTGCCGTCCAGGAAGAAAAGGCCCGTGCGGCAGCTGGGCGTGAGGTCGTCGAGCGGCTTAAGCGTCAGGCCGGTGCACCTGGAACAACTACCAGCGATGCCAAACGACGAGTTGACGAGCTCAAGCGTGAGGCAAAAGTGGAGGGCTCAAAACTTCCACCACGCTCCACTAAGGGCTTATTCAAGGATATCTACTCGACCGACCTGCTGTTTCTCATCGATACCACTGGGTCAATGGCCCCCTACATCGAGGCGGCCAAGAACCAGGCCAAGAGCATAGTGGAAGATATCACCAAGGCCTTCCTCAACGAAGCCGAGGTACGCATTGCCGTGGTCAGCTACAGGGACCACGGAGATGACGTCAATGTCCAGTCTCTGGACTTCACCACTTCGACAGATGAAGTCCACTCGTTTATCGACGGCCTGACAGCTGTCAAAGGATACGATATTCCCGAGGACGTTCTCGGCGGCATCCAACAGGCCACCAAGGTGTCCTGGAAGCACAAGACACGGTGCATGGTTCACATTGGTGACTCACACCCCCACGGCCGCATATTCCAGATCTCACCTGAGGTTCATGACCGATACCCCGAGCCTGGAAGCGAGCCACATAAGCTCACCTATAAGCCCCTATTGAAACAGTTGATCGACCTCAACATCAACTACTTTCTGCTCCGTATTCGTCCCAGAACCGACCGCATGGCCTACATGTTCATGAAAGAGTACGCGTCGGGATCCTCGGACTGTGAGCTGCACAAGTCTAACAAACACTACGCAGAATCACTCGAGGTTTCCTCCACGAGCTCACACTTCGACAGCAGGAAGAGCATCAGCCTCTCCGCAAAAGGCGGCCCTCTGTTTAGGGAAGCCAAGCTAGGCACGTCGTATAGTGCGCTGCGCCATTTGGTCGTTAGCAGTGTCACTGCTTCGGCGTCGCGCACCGCGGTCGGCGTGTCTTTGTCGGATTCCCGGACGGACGGGAAAGGGGGCATCGCGGCCAAGGTCAGCCCTTCCCTCTCGGCCGTCGAAGTGCAGGCGCTGGAGAGCATTCCCCCCAAGTGGGATACACCTGGATGGCTCGATGAAGTGCTTGTCGCCGAAGGCTTTTCCCCGGACGTCCCAGTGCATGGCGCTGGCACGCTCGGCGACATGATGGCCACCGACGACGATATCAAGCTGAGCGCCATGAACCTGACCATCCGCAAGCGCTCGCAGCCATTTGCGCAGGGTGCCCTTCGTTTGGCCTCGTATGCCTGCACGGCTGTCTCGACAAACCGCTTCGTGGCCAAGTCGTTCAAGCGCAACGGGAAGAAGCTCCCACATCTGGCCGAGGACATGAGAATACAGGCACTGTGCAAGGCGTTCGCGCTGGAGTTCAATGCACTAGTAGACACAGAGCACTCAATCGACTTTATCGTGACAACCTCTCTACAGGGGAAGTCAGCGTCGGCGGCGTCATCCGACGAAGCTGAATTCATATCTCTGGAGCCCTACATCGACGGTGCTCATATTGCGGACGCCTATGTCAAGTACAACAACAACACCAGCTACGTCAACCGTGAAATCCCGAATGACAAGGTCAACATGGCTGCGCAGGCCTTTTCCCATTTCACGTTTGAGCGCTCGTGGGGCAGCTTGCTCGTCTGCGACCTGCAGGGCGTCGGGCGCGTGCTGACCGACCCGGCCATCCACACGCTGGACCGCGAGAGGTTCAGGCTGGCCGACACGAACCTCAACGAGGACGGGTTCAAGTTCTTCTTTGCGGCGCACGAGTGCAACGACGTCTGCCGCAAGCTGGAGCTCAGGAGCAGCGCGTCCATGTTCATCTCGGGCGTCTTCGAGTACCGCGAGCTGTGGCCCACCATGGACAACACCGTGTGCTGCTCCAACAAGCTGTGCGGCAGGATCGTGCGCGCGGCCAGCGCCAAGCGGTCGGATGAGTTCCCGGGCTGCCACTGGTGTGAGACGTGCGGGCCGCAGCTGGGCGCGACAAAGGTGAGGTGGGTGTGCACTGCCCCAGGTCCGGATCACCAGTTCGACGTGTCCCGGTTCTTCTACGAGTCCCAGGGACGATCTATTCCGAATAGGTGTCCTGAGCACCGCGAGAGAGACGAAGTTGTGTCCAGAGCTGCCACGGCGGGCGAGAGTTTTTTCTCCAAGCTGAAATCCACAAACAAGGCAAAGTACACCTCCGGCAAGGCATGGTAATATGCTGGATAGGGACTGTTATGTAGTATGCTTGATGTTACGTGTTAATCATATGCTTTTCGATAACAAATGGGATTCTACATATAAAGTTTGGTTTCTTTCTATAGGTAACCTAATAATTACCTTACTATAAGGAGAGCCGTATGCCATACAATCTACTCTACGGCTCAGGGGGTATCAAACTTACGTTTGGGCAAGTGCCACAAGTTCAGACCCCAAGAGACCTCCGGACCCATCCTGACCTTCCAGACTCCAAGATAGATGTATTCTTTGCCAATGAAACGTTAGTTTACGCTCTCTCTGAGATGTGTAAAGGGAGATATATCCCTCCGCACCCAAAGACTTCCTCTCTTCCCACTCTGTGTTGTATAATTTAAATGAGGTCACCTCTAGGTTATTCCAATGAAGAAGTAGCCCTTCGCAGTAAGAGAGGAGTGAAAAGAAATAGGCCCGTAGATAATCTGAGACGTGAATATACTCGTGTCTTAGATGTGTGGCTACTCCGTAAAATTCAAACACAGCCTATGTAATGTGGCCACTCACTCAAAGATGACTGGTTTTTGTCGAATGGACGGGTAGTTGTTGTCCGTTCTACCATCACGAGCCGCCTTGAGACAACCGGAAAGCTTTCCATACAACAAAGCGAATAGGAACATGAAGTGGTGATTGATTGAGGCAGCGGCTATGCTGCTACTACAAGGAATACCAGGTACCTACCCACTCAATATACCTAGGTAGGGGCTAGAGTCTCAATCAGTGTCTTAGACAGCCGTGCAGTCCGGGGCCCGGGAGCGCCAATTCGCGGCATGGCAGGTACCCTTCTATACTTGTGAAAAGCAGTTGAGCCATCTAATGCAGCGTTCAACCAGTCTAATCAATGTAAATTAATTAGGACTCAGAGGTTACGCGTTATAATTATCTACCAATCGCATGAGCCCGCTGATCGGCAGCGGCAACTACCTGACCTAGGCTCTTAGCTGCCTCCATACGCAGCCTGCAGTTCTTTGTATTATCAGGTGGGTAAGCCAGGCGCCTAGTCTGCCGTCAAACCCAGATATAATGTCCGATCGATCGTAGCAGCCCAATCACGTCGGCCGAGTTGGGGGGGGATTCGTCGGATCGACGGGGGCGGCGGCTGCTGCTATTGACACGGGCCCTAGCGGGAGGAACAAATGTATAGAAAAAAGGAAGAAGGCAGAGAGGCTACCATCGGCTCTAAGAAATTAGTTGTCGTGGGTAGTAGTGAGGCTAACGATGCCCTACCTACCCCGATCGCCCCTGTTGCGATAAATGCCGTGTATAGTCACCGTAGGGCGGTTGAATCAGAGGATCTCTGAGACCAGCGGCTCCGGAGGACGTCACGAGCCCCGGGAGGATGCCATACTAGGTGGATTATGACAGCGAAGAAGGTTGCTGCCACTTGTCACACTACGTATACCGCTGCGACCGTTGCAGCAGAGATGCTTCCGGCGGATAGTCGTAATCAACTAGGGCCTATGCTCTACCACCTATGCGATAGAACCTGCAGGACGCTACACTTAGACGTTCTAATGCTTTAGGAAGCTGAATTGTTACCATATGCCATGCGCCAAGATGGATGGGAAGATTCATAATTGAGGGAAGTAGCTGCAATTATGCTGCTGTCGACTCAATAGAGGCTAGACTAGTGCCCCAGGTAGCCCTTAAGTCATGGGCACGACAGGGCCAATTTCCAGCATCAAAGGACTCTAGCTAGTATATAAAAATAAACTACGGGGAAATACAAAAAGGTGTAATTTGGTATAAAATAGCCGATCATTAGAGTTTAATATATCCTCCTGACAACTATCTAAGCAGGGTAAATTATGTTATGTGACGCCGCATTATTTCTTTCGACTATGTATGAAATGATACTTCTGAGCGATATTATTCTATTGCTTAGATCTAACAATGTATACATAAGGTACTATAGACAAAAAAGGGAAGACCTTCGGTGTTATTCACTCTATAGATTCCAAGGCATGTACATAACATTGAAACGTACACATATCAAAGTGATATTTTCAATACATATACTATCTACTAAAGATCATTGTTTCCTATCAGTTCGATGATACGAGATGTCCTGCAGCAAGTGCGGGCAGTACAACGCAGATACGTGCATAACGTTTAATAAGTAGGTAGTGTGCAGACCGTAGGTAGCATACACGGCATAGATAGCTCGCTAAAGAGAATGTATAATATTATAGGTACATTGAGAAATGCAACTCTGGGGTGAATATGTTGGTAAATCATTGCCACCGTCGATCAACTGGATTGAAATGAGAGGGACAGGTGTATCAAACAATGGATATAAAAACAACGAAGCCCGCCACTATGAATAAGGTGTATGATGGGAACTATATACTGGATATCTTCCTGACCCGCGCTTCTCCTATTAGCTCAAACTTTACCAACCTTTAAGATGGCTCCTTTTAACCCTATTCCTCAAAATTCAACTGGAAGTCTCCCGTTAGACTCAGTCACTGAGCCCCAGAACAGTCTCGAAGAGCCCTCGGTTGCTCAATTCGAAATCACCAAATCACAATACGAGGCCCTGCTGAAAAAGGCACTGAAGAATATTGGAGTGACCCATCCACCGGAACAAAGGCCTTGTGGAGAACTTGAGAGCCTGATTTTCTCTCGGATTCACGATGTGATCCCAGATCCGAAGATGGCTGAGTCAGTATCCAAGTTTGGCGCTCTTGTTGCCGTCCATTTCTATCCTATGCACAATGAGCGGGATCAGTTTCTGGCGGGTGTTTACACCGCTATTTGGGTGACCATGGATGATATTGGCAAGGATATGCCCTTGGACCTTGGACAATTCCGGCAGCGGCTCATGGCGCAGGAGAAACAGCCCGCTTTTTTCAGACTGGAGGCCTGGCTGTTTTCTGAGATTGATAAGGCTTTCCCTTCCATGGTGGCGAACAAGATCGTGGCAGGGACTCTCAACTCAATGGCGAGTTTTGAAGTGGAGTTTGACCAGTCGA
This sequence comes from Amphichorda felina, assembly GCA_016490725.1. NCBI lineage: Eukaryota > Fungi > Ascomycota > Sordariomycetes > Hypocreales > Bionectriaceae > Amphichorda > Amphichorda felina. The sequence continues at coordinate 311,558 of JAEMHR010000005.1, read as the reverse complement.
CCGAGTTCAAGGGACTAGCATCTCCCGATTTCCCCAAATATTTCCGCAACATGACTGGAACCTCGGAGGCTTATGTGTATTTGCTTCTTACCAACAGCTTCTTTAGCAAGTCACGCATGAAGCACTTTCTACAAGCCGTGCCCGAGTTGTGGAATTCTACAGACGAAGTCAACGACCTAATGTCCTTCTATAAGGAGTCCATTGTGGACACTGAGAGGGACACCTACGTATACCAACAGGCCGAGTTCAACAGGACGTCTGTCAGAGAGGTTCTTCAGGGTCTGGGGGAGAGTCTTTGTCGTCGGGTCAAGCTCATCGATGAAATTTTCGCGGGTGACGAGGTCCTACAGAAGCTAGGCAGGGAGTTTGTGATGGGGCAAGTGTACTTTCACCTCGCCTCAAAGCGTTATCGTCTCGAAGAGCTACAGCTGTTCTAGTCGCATACTTTTGGGAGAATAAGGTGCTTTGCAAATCAGCTGGGAATTTGGGTTATCACACTGCAAAGTGCTGTCTACTATCTTTATCCATCTTTCAACGAGAATGAAATCGATGCAGATGCTGGCGGTTCATTTTTGTCTGAATGTGAATGAAATATAAAGCCGTGACCGCGTGTGCCAACTACCCGTCGTCGCTTCCGGCCGATTGTATCCACTTTTCCCGACCGGCGCGTGGGGTGTTTCGGAGCCGGCGATCATCGGGCGAAGTTACAAAGAATCATCCTTCATAAAATCGCGGGTCGAGATAAAAGTTGTATCGCTGAGGATCATGGACCAAACACTGGCAAGAAATCAATTCATCTGTTATTGGATAAATATAGCCAATCGGTGGTTAAAAACCAGGAAAAAACATGACCCAACGCACAGCGAAGTGCATATATGGGAAACAAGCGAGTATCTCTGTCAAGTTCCTGCGGTGGTGCACTCAACACCATAGCCACTTTGATGTCGCAGAGATTGTTAATAACGCAGCAAACGGAAGCCTGGATTGGTGCTTTTCTACAACGTTGATCTGGCTCTGTGTTTTTCACGGAGAACGTCCTGTGGGATTTTGTTTGCCAGAGTGGACGGTGTATGCAATGATCAATGCGTCAATAATGCTTGCCGGGTAGGTGACCTGCCAAACCTGCATCAGCGGATGGGATTCTAGCCGTCTTACATGGAACTAAGACCCTATTGAGAGCCCTACAGAGCGCCCGGCAATTGAGGTCTTGGAGATAATATATTTCCAATTGGTTCATTGTGCTGCCGGAACTCGTACCCGGGGAACCCAGCCATTCCGTTCCAGGCATGTGAATCTAGCCCAGCCAGCCCTTCAAGATTTTATCATTGGCAGTGCGCGTTTCTCTGCCCAAGTATGGAAGCGCATATAAACCTCATTACCCCACGACGCTTGTCGTCCGTCTGGTAAAGCGTTTTTCAAATGATTTATTTCTCCATGGTTCAGCTCGTCTGCAGTTCTGCCCACCATGCCAACGTCCACTAACAGCGTCGCAAGACGATACGGCAACATCGCCCAGCTGGAGAACTCGAGACTGGCGGACCACCCTATGGAGAGGGAAATTACTTTGCGCACGATTCGCAAGGGTCTAGCCTCGGACTCACCCAAGCGCATTGCAGATATAGGCGGTGGTCCTGGCAAGCTGGCATTCGCCCTCGCCGACGAAGGACACAGGGTAGACCTCATCGACCTAAGTCCCGACTTGATGCAGCTCGCTCATGAGGAGCAAAATGAACGCAAGCTAGTCGGTGACAAGCCGCTCCTTCAAAGTATCGCCATTGGAAATGCCCTAGACAAGTCGGATCTCCAGGATAGATCTTATGACGCGGTATTGCTACTGGGACCTCTGTACCATCTCCTTGAGGAGTCGGAGCGCGTGCAGGCCGTATATTCATGCCCTCCAGCTCGCAAAGCCGCAAACTGGTTTGATCTTCGTCGCTTTCGTTAGCATTAGCGCCCACCTCCGAGATATCGCCATGCGTAACCCAGGAAAGATTCTCGAGTTCAAGGAGTTCTACGAAAAATATGTCTGTACCACCCTATGTCTCCATGGGTATATTGCTGATGGCTCTTTCGCTTATAATAGCTTACGGACGGCCTCTACGAGAAATCAGAGTTGGGAGTTGGGATCACCGTGCAGTCTTTCCACACGCGCCCCAACGACATACGCGCGTTTTTTACCAACAACTTCTCTAAATCTCTCGAGCTCGTCGACATGCGCTCTACGGAGGGGATTTTGGGAGGTGGTCTGGACTCAGTCCTGGCAAAGTCGAGCCATGAGCTGGTCCAGGCCTGGGCCGACCTCCTATTTGACAAGTACTCAACTGCTGAGGAATACCTCGGCTGCGCGGACCATCTTCTCGCCGTGTTGCGCAGAAAATAGCAGATGCGGTGTTGGGATAAAAGGCCAGCACCGCTGGAATGATTAAGAGAGTGTTCAGGCCCACAGCCGTATATAGAGGCAGAAATGGACATTCCTACTACCAGGCTGATCCATTGATACACCTGGCCCCAGTCTTGGATCGCTGCCTCTGGTATTGAGAGATATGGTATGATATTATACTCGCTGGTTGGGCAACTGGCCACTGTTGTATGATCTGTGTAATAACCTTCTTCGCAGCGGCCTCGGGCGATAAACATGGCGGCTTGGCTACCTCCAACTTTACCCTCTATAACAAGGGTCATTGTGCCACTTCTTTTCAATGAGTCCTGTTTATATCCCGTCTATGCACGGCCCTATACAATCCCATCCTGCTGTACAGGTAGCTACAGCCCACCCTAGATCGTTTCAAGTGTTTTCTCGGCATTCAAATAGCGAAAACCCCGAAGACAACGAACCTGCAAGCTGCGCTGGCTGCGCCCCACCTTGGTGATGATCTCAATTACAATGTCGACTCAGTAAACTCCAACATAACGTGCCCACAATGGGATCACATTCACCGTATACACGACATGGAAGCTCCAGAGCTCACAGCCATGTCCTCCAGGGGCCAGCAGGATGACCAGGTATCCTACTCGTAGTGTTGCGGAACTGTTGCATGTAGGACTATCGTCATAACTCATGGGGGCTGGTATAATTTGAAGCTGATCGCTAGTCACTCATTGGTTAGCCAGACCAACAGCCTTTCATTGATATATCTGGTATAGTATCTGCGGATATCACCGAGGCTCAATTGGCAGCCCGCCTGAACTAATAGAGTAGTGCACTTGATCCTTCAGTCTTCAGACCCGTTTCGTAGGGCTAGGCAGTGCCAACAGGCACAAGTGTAGATGGCGTGCTCAGATCCTACGAGTCGCAGATCCACAGGCGTACGCGGAACCCAGGCCTTGCTAGGCCCCAACTGGAAGGTCGTGCTACGGCAGCCCCCGAGACGATCCTCCTTCACACGCAATAGTGCAGATCGTCCAACGTTTAACTCAAAGCACACTCCCGCCACGAGGTACGAGTAATAGTTGCGACGATCAACATCTACGGAATGCCTCTTTAGCTTTACCGTCTACATAGGGGTCACGGCTAGACAGTGGAATAGTGCCTCACCTTTACGGGGCCCCGCAAAGCGCTCCTCTAAACGCGGATAACCGGCAACTGCATCGTACTGGCATGGAACTCCTATTCGAACATTACGTCACAACTATAATGCATAGAGGTTTCAAAGGGACTGGAGATATTGCAGTACTATTTGCGTAGAAGAGGCAAGGTCGAACATAGTCATTGCACAAAAATCATAATCATCAGGACCAGGGATTGTCTAACTACCTGGTACTCAGTTGCTTCTGGAGTATAAGTACACCCTTCTCTCCCGCTGGTGGCAGGTAAATCATCATATCGTCTCTATTCAAACCACAGTTTCTACTTCAACATACCATCCGCCACTATGCGCGTCCTCTCTCCTGCTTCACTCCTAACCCTGGGCGTCAACGGCCTCGGTGCGCTGGCTGGTCCCACGTCCCTGAGCGAGAAAGGCGTCGCCAAGCGCCAGGACGTTGTCCAGCACTGTATCGATGACAACGTGGATGCCCTGCCGACCACGGGCAACCTCTACTGCTTCGACAGCGAAGGCTCTGACCTGACCTGCGACCAGTGCCTCGGCCTGAACGGCAACCAGCCTGCCAGCCAGGCCGGCGGTGCACGCTGCTACATCTCCGAGGGCGACCCTAGCTCGCTCGGCCAGCAGACGGCCTGCCCTGGTGACCCGGCCCCGGAGTTCAACCCCGACGGGTCTCCCGCCAGCGACGTCTGGGATGGCAACGGCTTCATGGACGCATACTGCGCCGTGGCGGGCTCCAACGGTGTATTCGGATGGCCCAGCTTCGCCGTGTGCTATGCTTATACCTTTGCTACGGGCTATGGCGGCCCTGCCGAGCAAGCCATGACGGGAGCCAAAAGTAGGTTGAGAGACAACGGCAGAGCAATACTGCGCTGGAACTTGTTACTGATATCGCTGTGCCCTAGCTCTCTGCAACATCTTGACCGAGGGCCTCTGTGCCTGCATCGACTCGGGAGCTTGCCCGACGTAGGATCTGCAAACTACATGGCTACTTCGACGAAAGTATTGGATATGCAGTTGATGAACCAGCGGAATGAAGCGTACCTAAATATTAGAGCGGATAATTATTTCAAGTGTTGCTCATGTATCCATGTCATACAGGATATCCTAGTTTCCAGTTTGGTTACGAATATATTCAAGCATCATGTTGCGGTGCGAATCTACATGCAATCATGAGTGTTGGTTCGGTGCGCCGCCTTTTTCCGGTCCGGCTCTCAAGCTGCCAGGTTGTTATGTTCTCATCTACTATGAATGGTGTCTCAAAACCTGACTAGCCCCTCTGCCTCTTGTTATTCTGTCAACAGTCATCTTACTCTCGTTCAGGCGCTCAAGACTTGTTGAAAACCATGGCTGCCATCGTTGAAGAATACTCAGTACACAAAGAGATTGTCGAATTTTTTAACAAGACCACAAGCAGCCAGGCAGAATGCAACAAGCGGGCCGAGGAGCTCGTGGGAGGCAGCCCTGTCCCAGTCGCCGTGCAAGGCGTTTGCAGTTACTCGGTATATGCGGGGACCAATCTTGACTTTGTCGTCCAGTTCCGACTCAAGTCACTGGAGCTGAAGGTCGAGACTTCTGCGCTAGCCCGCTGTATCTTTGGGGAGTATGCACCAGAAGTCACTTTCAAAGGTCAATTTGGTGGCGAGGGCGATAGCGAAGGAAAGGAGCCGCTGCTCGTCTACGTGATGAGCCGCATCTGGGGCGTCAGTCACCTTGACTTCGTCCTGAGTCACAACATTCCCAACAACTCCTCCGAGTACTTCGCTCTACGGAAGAATTTGATGACTGATGTCGCTCGGTATGCTCTTTATCCCTCTAACTGGATCCCTTCCTTGCTGACTTGGTCCCTAGATTCTTTGCCCGTTCCTGGAACAATCCTGAACAGGTCAGTGCCGCTTTTCGCGATGGCCTCAGTCAGAGGTTCGAACGCGAATTACGGCTGCTCTTCAGTCTTCCAGAGCGATTCCATCCCATCATCCGATCCATTCAAGGATCGTTACCTGCCATACTCTCTCTCCCCATGGTCCTTGTTCATAAGGACTTTGGGGCTTGCAATATTCTCGTCGATGATGCCACTTTCAACTTGGTTGGGGTAATTGACTGGGCAGAAGCAGAGATAGGGCCTTTTGGCACAAACCTGCACTCTCTGCAGGCTTTGGCCGCTCACTTGCATCTCAAGAACGGCTGGACCAGATACGACGACTACGAAGACCTCCAGGATACATTCTGGGGCACGTTCTGCGACGAGGTGGGAGGCCTCTCTGATGAAGCGGTCGAGACTATCAAGGCTGCAAGGGTCCTGGGACAGATTTTATCCAGAGGATTCACAAGTCGTCTCGCAAACATGCCCGAGGCAGTCCCGATCAAGGATGATGAGAGTGGGCGTTACAACATGCTTTACTTGGATGGATTGCTTCTGAACCCGGCTACGAAGTTTACTTGACATAGGGTCTCGTTCGATTGGCAGACGCGCGGGTTGCCATCCGCATCCTCAAACTTCCAACCAGGAATGCGAGTTGAGACGCAGTTCTTTGTGGCGGTGGCGTCCAACATCACCGTCCCCTGGTCAAGGATGAGCTCAAACGAGGACTCATCGCCACATCCCAAGACCTGAAGGCCAATGAGGATCGTGAGGTTGCTCCTTCCAATGTAGCTGATGAAGTCTTGGAGAAACCCCTCGCCAACCTTGGAGATATCTGGAAGTGGACCTTCCTGGAACTCGTAAGCACGTAGTCCATGCTCTGTGAGGGCAAAAATGTGGCCATGAATGGTGGCCGCATGGATCTCGCCACTGTGGGTGGTCTTAGCCCAGCGACCAACAGGGTTGTGGAAGTTGGTTCCAGGCAAGACAGTGTTCTCCTGGATTTGGAAGTGGCCATGAGTCAGATAAATGCTGAGGACCTTGTGAGCATTGTGACCCATACTGTGATGTGTCAGATATCATCCTCCTGTTGGTCTCCAGCAGCGGCCGGCCAACTATATATCACGCCCGTTATACACGGGACAAAGACTGCTAGGATATCCGCAAGTGAGACTCGAGAGCACGCGTATAGACCCTGATGTTTTGATAACCAATCAAAGTTCAACACGTATTGGAAGTAGTTTCCAGCGGATCAGTTTTAGTTCGACAGTTCGGTGGTGCTACTCGCTACTAAGATGTCTTAAACTCGCAATCAAATGTCAGTTTGTTACACGTTGCATGAGGAAAATGAAAACTGGACTGAAGGGTATAGACATGCGCCTAGTATCCTTATGAAGTTAAGGAGGCCCACTACTATAAAAAGGAAAGCGGTGTCTCTGTGGTCCTCACTCCGGCGCATTATCTCATGGGCTTTTTCTACGATCAGATTCCTCTTCAAAGAAGGGACCTTTTGATGTGAATTATTAGATTGTAAGTAAGTAGTATGCTATGTAAGTATCATTTGATATAAAAAAGATCCGACGCTTGGAAACCCAAAAAACAGTACATGTGTTATGTTCGAAATGGCAGGGGGCCAAGTACCATCCCTGCCAGCATCATCAAGTCTCCCGTTCCACATTCTCCGGTTCGCCACTGCGCCAGTTTATCTAGAACACCACGAGGTGGGATGGAGGGACACCGCGCGCCATCGTGCGCAACACGTCCGCTTCATTACTTGGAGGCGATGGCCTCATCAACGAGCTTCCAGGTGTGATCAACCACCTTCTGCCTCTGCCCCTCGTCCCAAACCGCCTTGTTGTTGATCGCAAGCCCCTTGTCATTGATGAAGCTCCAAAACCTGCCCTGCTTCTCGCTCGCCGCCGCGGACTCGTATGTTCCCTTGAGGAGATTCGCGCCGCAGGACTCGGGCGTCACGCCCAGGACGCGGGTAAGACCCTCGGCCGGCCCCCGCATATACCAGGGGAGTTCACGGCCGAGGTTGGTCCTGACGAGGCCCGGGTAGGCGTGCACAAAGTGCCGCTTGTTCCCGGCGCGCGTCGCAAAGTACTGGACCATGGCGTCGTTCATAGAGGTGCAGTGGCTCGCCGCGTTGCCCAGGCTGAAGGTCTTCTTCAGGTCAAGGTCCTCCCAGTTGAGCTTGGACGGGTCGCCGGCTTTGGAGTCCAGGACGATGAGGACCTTGGCGTCGTCCTTGAGGGCGGGCGTCAGCTCGCGGATCAGCAGCTGGCGCCCGTAGTAGTGCAGCGCCATCTTGTTGTCGATGCCCTCGGGCGTCTCGGTCCTCCCCGCGACGGTGAAGATGCCCTGGGTCAGGACAAGGAGGTCCAGCTTGGGCTCCTGGGCGGCCTTGTAGGCGTCTGTGTAGGCCTTGATGGCGCGCATGGAGGATGCGTCGAGCTGCCGGAACTCCATGTTGGGAGGGAGGTTCTCAGGCTTGCTGCGGCCGCTGATGATGACGGTGGAGGACTTGGCCTCGGCGGCGATGCGACCAGCGATGGCATGGCCGATGCCACTTGTTCCGCCGACCACCAGTGCTCTTGTGACGTTGGAGGGTGACGACATGTTGTGTGTGATTGAAGAACGTCTTGACGGTCTTGTGCTCTCAGCTTGCGCAGGTGATGGAGACGAGAAGGATGATTTTAATGATGCCCGTTCGGTCTCGTTCAGCGGCGAGCAAGCAAATATTTAAAGCCCATGCCCGGAGACAACGGGCGCGCCCTCGGGTGCGATGCGTATTCAGGCAGCCTCAGCCCTGCGCGTTTAACGGAGTTTACGGCCGGATATTGGATGACTTGCAGCAAAGTGGTATGACGACCAAGCTTTGGCGACTGGGGCTAAGCCACGAGCCAGGGTGTCGTAAATCGTTTATCCAACCCAGGCGAATTCTGAGTTCTGACCACTTATCTGGCTCGGCAGTTAAATGGCGTCAATCAATCGGAGAACTGGAACATCGCGAATTAGGCTTAATACCGGAGCGGAGCTAATAAGCCACGAATATATATCTAGCGCTGTTCTACATAATGCTGTTGATGATGGCTCCTGATAAGCCTGTGTAAACCCCCACCGGACCGCGACAGGCCTAAAGAGGTAAGGAGCAAACAAATCCTGGCGTGGGTAACAATGCTGTAGTGTTGAATTCTGAATCAGAATGCAGGTACGGAGTACCATTCTGCAGGAATCCCCTGGTCTGGCATTTCTCACCCTAGGAAGTGAAGAAGCAACTTCTTGTACCCGGATATGCTATCGATCAGCTCTGGCACGCTAATGTGCTCCATGTTTCCATGCGCAACCATGATTGATCCAGGTCCATAAAGCACTCTTCTGTCACAAAGCTCGTCCCTGAGGCGCGGGATGTCCGTCCCAAACGCCACCGGAGCGGCCTCGAAGCCGTCAATCTCCCACTCCAGGAGCGCCTCGGGGTACTCGAAGACGAATCTCAGCTCCACGTCTGGATGCCGCGAGACGATTTCGGCAACCTTGGCCTTGATGCCAGGCAGATCCGAGACCATGCGGACCTCGCAGAGCGCTTTGGCTGACGGTGCTAGGATGTTATGCGCCTCTCCGCCCTCAATCTTGCCGATGTTGAAGGTGGAGGGACCTAGAAGGTCCGATTCAGGCCAGCTTGCTGCCGAGAGATCGTTCAACACGGCAAGAAGCGCAGAAGTTGCACTCTTGCCACGGTGGGGATACCCTGAATGGCTGTCGGATGTTACATCAATTCGGCTCCTCAATAACGATGATGACTCCAGAGAGGGAACTCACCAGGCAATGCCTTGAGCAACTACTTCAAAGGCGTACTGTCCCTTGTGACCTTTGGCCAGTTTGCTGTCCGTCGGCTCGGCAAATATGCCAGATTCCCATGTCAGTCCCATGTCATTCGCAGCAATCATGCCATGCCCGCCATTCTCCTCGCCCACCACAAACAGCAATCCCACATCCCCCTCTCCCCGGACCTTCCCCTCCCTCCTCAACTCCTCCATCGCCATGACCTGAGCCGCCAACGGGCCCAGATCATCGGCAGATCCCCGCCCACGGATGAGATCCCCATCGACGGTCAGCGGGATATGCGGCGGCACCGTGTCTATGTGCGCTGTGAGTAGCACGCGCGTCTTACGCAAGGACCCCAGGTAGGCGTAGACATTGTGGCGGTCGGATCCCGGGGCAATCGGGATGCGCTCGACGGTGTAGCCAAGGGCTTGGAGATGCCGTTCCAGAAATACGCCAATGTCATGCTCGAGCTCGGATGTGCTGACAATGGACATGAGCGACTTCAAAAGGTCGACCACCGGGTGGTCCATGATGGTAGACGCCATGGGTTCAATGTTCTGGTGTTGTTGAAAAGAAGAGTTAAAATATCTCGGTCCAATTCCGAAGTCATGGCATAAACGGCCCACGCATCAGCGCTTTTATCGTCCCCTTTGAGTAATGGCCGGAGCGTTATCCTCAATTGGGTGAGTCATGGCTGCATGTAATGTAGTCAGCAATGTATAGACTGTGGAGAGCGAGAACACTCAATTGTAGCATCATGGTGGTAAGTGTTGCAGTTGCCCGATTTGGACTTCGGCTAAGACCCGAAGCACCAATGTCCACTCCCTTCCCTTAAACATAGATGAGGCACGGCGCAGGATATTTAAAGAAAAGCGTTGGAAATGTAGAGGAATTTCTACCAAGTCTGCTATGGCGGGCTGATAATCGTAGGAAGCCGCAAGTCAAACGGAGGCGCAGGACAATTGCGTATCTCGGGCGATCATCTAGGTACTCCCAACAGGATAAGGAAACCCATCTGACCCCTTGGTAAATCTAGCTTTTATGCGGCGACCATCTCTTTGGCCTGGTCGTTCATCAACCCCTCGGCACCGTCGATTCTGTTTGCAGCATCCACGCCAGTAGCAATAGCAGCAACCATACCATGCGCAGTCAGCCCACGTCTGACCAGGTTCGGCACGTACCCGCCGATGGCGTCGGTCCCAAAGCTGTCCAGGTTGATGACATCCTCAGGGTGCGCATCATCTTACGGGCGCGGATGCGCTTGAAGGCAGCACCGGGCTATTCAGTTATCAAATGCGCCGAGATGAGCACTGCTCAAGGGCATGCAAGTTACTGTCTTCTTCACAAAGCAATAGGCGTCAAATTTGGGCCCGAGCTCAATGAACTTGAGGAGATGGCGTATCGATGCCAGTATGCTCTCGCCGATGTGGCATCTGTGCTGATATGAACAGGAGAGTAGCAAATGCAATAAACAGAAAACGAAGACCTGTCAAACTTATCGCCCTCAAGGAGGACAACATAAATTCCATGACGAGTCAGGGCAGCGGCGGCGTAGGAAGGTAGACCTGGTCATCATGCCCAACCCTACCGCCATGGTAGAGATGAAGCGTAGGAGGGGAACCTGGCAAAATTGTCTCAGCCTAGTACAGTTCAAAGTCCCCTTGATCCTGTACAATACTGTTTGCAAAATCAAACGACAATATATAGACCGTAGACACCCTACAAAGTGCCGCGTACATGTGGACCAACTCCCTTCTTTTAGTCTCTCCTCTGGACAAGCCAGGTTCGTATCGACTGAGTCCCTCCCATCACACATTTCCGACCGGTATATGCCAGGGTTGGGACTCTGGATACTCTATAGGTAGTTTTAACTATTGAGCTTTACGAGTGGATATCCAGAGCAGCGCTGGTTCTAGCCTTATTGCTTTTTCTTGAAGATATTGTGGATATCTCTATCAAAAAGTATTGGTACGCGTAGGCACATGTGCAACGATTAGGCTGATGCCTAATAGGCCGTGTGCCTTGAGTGCTACCAGCACGCCAATTGTAAATAACTAATAATAGAATGCATGATGTCCCTCAATGCTCACAGAAGCTGTAAGAGACGTTTGCCCAGTCCGAAGTCGTCTCGTCCTGAAAGGCCGTTCTCTCCGTCATCAATTTCTGGCGATGCTCTTTGGCCTCCTCCATTGTCATGGGAAAGGCATCATGGCAATCCTCCCTCACCAAGTTCATGAGCTCAGGAGGGAGCTTCGTATTTCCAAGCCTGCCAATTACTTCCCCAAAATCCTTGGTGGCAGCGGGGGAGATATTCTCCTGAATGATGTGTGCTAGATCCGCCGCAAGAGTTGGAGGAGCATCCACCACCTCTTTGGGCATACTCGAAGAAAAGACACCCTCAACCCACCAGTCCTGCTGCTGAGGGGGGACGTTGGCCGTGCTGATGATGCGGGTCAGAGGGTCGACGAGCCACAGGGCGATGAACCGACGATGCCCAGGCTTGGTGGGATCCACCAGCCGGAAGGGCGAGACGCGGTGGTGAAGGACATTGGGGAAGGCGAGAAGCCTGCCTTCCCTGGTCTCAACACTGCCGTAGTTCTGTAGACATTGCCCGTCATCAGCACTAAGACGAGTCCCGTAAACCCGTTCCATCCACTTGTACTGGTCTTGCTCAACATTCTCCCATTCATCGCTTTCGTCCGAGTTGGTTTGCATGCGGAATTCCAGACGGCTTGTGGTGACGTTCTCCGAATCCAGATAGTACAGGGCTGTGCCAACAATATGCTCGTTCATCTGGCCTTCGACGTGCCAGCCGCCTCCTGCATATTCTGGCCTGTCTGGCGTCAGCTCAATCGAGGCCATCTTGACAATCACCTGGAGCCCCGAGTCCTTGAACCGCTGTCTGAGGGTGTCGCCCGGCCGAATTGAGTAGTCAGCTGGAGAGAAGGCTGGGGCTTCAGGTTGGACGGCCTTCCGCATGTGCTCCCACGCCTCCTGCTGAGGGTCTTCCCACTTTTCGAAGGATTCATCTGGGTCGAACTCATACCCTGCGTCTTCCTTGGATGGCGGATCCCAATTGTCATTGTTTTCATCACTGTGGCGTCTCGTCAGTTATTTCAGGATGGAGTAGATTACCAGGAAAGCCTGTGGTTACCTGGGTTCTTCAGGTTTGGGAAACCGAGGGGTCAGCCTGCCTGGTCCGTCGAATTTTACCCATCCTACGCACTGAGGAAGACACTGGTCCCATATTGGGAGCGTAGTCTCGATCAGCTGCTCGATTGTGCGATATGCCTCTCGGTACCTGGAAGGATGTAGGTTGTTGATGTAGCTGGTAAATTTGACACCACCATCCTCGAGGAACTGGACATTGGACGGCAGCCATTGGTATTTCTCGGACCAATATGACGCAGGGACACCAAAGCGACTATAACCTTGGCCCCCAGTGGATCCTTGGTCAAGCCGTGGAAAGCCAGAAATAACCTGGCCCTTTCCAGCCCACTTGTCGATGGCATCCTCAACCCCGACGACCTCGTCGTTAAAAACGCGGCTCCTGCCGTATACGAGGGGGTGCATGGACGGGTGCACAAGGTCCAGGACCATGTTGTTGGTTCCAGGGTGCCAGTCGGGCGCATCCTTCTGATCACGGAGGAGCTTATCAAAGGAGTCCCGGAGTGCATCGTGAAGGCCCGGCTTGACAAGGACATCGGACTTTGCAACAGAGGCGGCGGCATCTAGCGTGGGAATAATGCCTGTCTTGTTGAAATGTTCAGCCTTGGAGCGGAGCTCTTGAATGCACTGTGCCAGAGAGAAATCAGGTTAGCGGGGATAAGCTACATTGAGACGAGGGCCATGAAATCCGGACATACGTATCTAAGACATCCCTCGTCCAATATGGGCCCCAGCAGCTCATGGTCATTTTCATAAGGGTTGACATATTTTCTTTGAGCAATTTCATCGTGGAGCTGTTTGGGGGGGATTGCGAGGGCCTCTTCCGTCCACTTGCTAACAATCTTATCGTCAAAGACCTTGCGATGCCAATCAGGCTTGTCCGTGAGGGTATCCATGACAATCATCATGGCGACCTCTCGGACGAGAAGCATCTGCGAAATTGAACCGGTGCAACTGGCGTGCATTCCTAGTGGGTAAACGGGCGTCTTGTCGGCATAGTGGCGGAGATTGAGCCCAAGGCCAGGGTACTGTGGCATTTTGTTCTTTGTCAGTGGGGTAGGACTCGGGAACGAGCGGTTGACGAGTTGGCCGAGGAAGAGGGCAGAGGCTAGACTAAGAATAGTTCAGCAGACAGAGGGAAGGGAGTCCGAGGGATTGAGAACATGAATTGCGCCTGGAGAAGTGCTCCCTTTTAACCTTTTTTTTTTTTTTTTTTTTCAGAATCCAATTGCACGCGACCATCACGAGCGGAGTCGACGCAAAAACGTCACTAGGCCAACAAATAGTTCCATGTACGTTTAGAGTACGGAGTACACCAATATCAATGGCAGGTATTACCGTGCCTCGCGATCGCGGCCAGGGCTGAAAATTGTAGGCCCACGCACGTTCAGACGCACGCACATATACTCCGTACAGTCGATAACTAACCAAGTGGGACCAGCTAGGCAACCAACGCCGCCAAGACGGATAGGACATTGCAAGTGAATCGTGACTGATTCTTCAATGTCATCTTCACCGCCTGAAACGATAGCTTGAACGCCATCTGGATAACAGCTCTCTCACCTCCGCTCCATCCGAAAGGAAGCTCTAGCTTACATCCAACCCCCTGAGACTCTCCAATAATTCATTTGCCGTCTTCTCGAACATGTACCTGTCCCTCTGAACCTTGGATAGGTCTTGATGGGCCTGTGCCAGCTCACTGTTGAACTCGATTATTTTTTGCTGAAGTTCATCTTCCTCGTGCCTGAGCCTGTCCAAGTTCTCTTCACAGACCTTGTGGACATTCTTATTGATGTCGTGACCAACCAGCTCATCTTCTCTCCTCTTGGCGAGCCCCAGAAGTTCATTCCTCCTTTTCTTCGTGAGCTCCGGCAGGCGGTCGTTAACCCAACGTACCGTGCATGTAATGTGATTGCCCGTGGCCGCGGCGCTCTGATGCTCGGCATGGGCTTCGTGCCAGATTTGGCTGGCAATCCCGATCTTATCATACGGCTTCACGTTGCTAAACCGCTGCCACTGCCTCACAATATCACGGGCATTGTCGACAGACATCTCAAACCACTCTATGTGGTTCGTTTCGCAAGCCTTCTTCCTGCAGCGCTCAACAGTCCGCTGATGCTTATGAAGGGTCCGGTGTATGAGTTTTTCCATCTTGCCGCATGCGCACGGCATGTAAAGTGCGAATTCGGTCTGGACCTCAAGAGAACAATCCCTGACCCATTTCTCGATCCGGTCCTTGACATCTGTATGCTCCTGGGTATCCATGTTCAACTCTTCTTCAATGAGATGAGGCTCGTAGGACTTCGTGGCCGCGGCCCACCCAATCTTCACGTAGCCAGGAGCGGACTTCTCACTGAAGCAGTAAACAAAGCCTGGTTTAAGCTCTCTGGCGGGCGTCGTCTGTTGCATGAATTTCAGCATATTCCCAACATGTTGATACCGAGGGGACTTCTTCTTTTCTGTGCTGAATATCAACCGTGGCCGCACAGCAGCCCCGTTCGCTTGAGGTGTCTGTGGAGGGTCCTCTGGTTCCGACGGATAGTTTTGAACCTTTTCTTCAACCGAAGGAAGAACTTTTGCCGTCTCATTTTCTCGTTTTGTGTAGCCCTTGAAAAGTTCTGCAGTCTTCAGCCTGCTTTCTGTGTGTGAATCATGGAACGACTCGTAGTCCTTCTCATCTGACATGTAGGACGCGGTATATTCATCACTGAGAGTATCCAGCCTCTCCATGACTTCAGGAAGAGCCGCGCTTCCTTTTGAAGGGCTCGTGGGGTATTCTTCTTGAGGGAGCAAGTCTGGCTCGGAATTATCATAGGTAGAACCAGGTGTGTAAGCTGTTGCAGGGGGGCTGAAGATCGGTTCGGATGCAGGTGAGGATATAGACTCGGCAGACGGCGATCCAAGGTCCTGGTGAGTCGGTTGGAATGAGGTCTCAATGTCGGATTTTCCTCGAGATGATGAGCGCAACCGTGAGCTGACTGGGGAAAATCCGTCATCCGACGTTGCCGTCAAGTAGATGTCTGGATTGTCTCCTCCATTGCGTGATATTCGACGTCCTCTGGGCTTCTTCGAAGGTGTGATAGTGTTTCCAAGATGTTTAGCTGGGGCGCCAGCAGGCGCACTCTGTCGTTTTCCATGTGCCTCTGCATTTACAACTTTAGTAACACCGGGAGGCGACATATCTGCGTGGTATTGCTCAACAGATTTCTGAAGAGCCGTGGTAATAAGAGGTAGGGGGAAAGAGATGGAGGAGGAGGACGGACCTCGAAAGACACTTTGTGAATAGGCAAATGACAAAAGGATATACTAAGTACAGAGCCAACAGCTCGGAGGAGCCGAGATACTTGTAAGGCTAAGCCACGAGAAATTGGGGAGGCGGGGTCGGCACCGATGCAGCAAGGATGCAGCGAGACCAACAACTTCCACTTAAGGTGTCTGCAGGACATCCCAACCGTCTTAGCGCCAACAGGTGTTGGCATGCTTTGTTTAGTATTGGCTTACTGGAGCCAGGGATCCATCATGAGACAATGATGATACAGGGTGCCCATGAGAGCGGCTGGAATGGTGTGTAGTATTTCGAGGACGCGATCTGGCACACAACGGCGGAAAGCCCATATTGGGAAGATTTGCTGCACCATCAACCGCCTCTTTTTTTGAAGGATGTCAATCCCAAGCAACCTGAGATGCCATCCATGACCTCAGCTGAGTATGCCCCCCTCTACCCCGACCTTAACGATGCCGACCAGAGATACTCCCATCGTCGGATAAGCAGCCCGATTCCTCAGGTCACGAAAAGGAAGCACTGGGAAAAACAAAAAAAAAAAAGAAACGGCCTTCTAGCCCTTGGTACTAAAAGCATGTGGGAGATAGATGTGGAGTACTCCGGGAGGGTAGGCAATGGGGTTTATATGTGAAGACAGTCGGAGGCAACGGTCCTCCAATTCTCCACAACCTCCGGCATACCGGAGTCGGCGCCGACAATATATGGGTCTCGGCAAGCCCTCCGACGAGTCTAAAATCCCCGGTTGACGGGAACCCGAGCCCCTTCTCTCAATATTAAAACACTAGACGATAACAGGTAGGTCGGCCAAGAATTGCGGTTGCCGAGCGGCAACTTATTATTTCCCGAATTCCCCTGATATAAACCTCTTCCTGCCACATCCAAGCACATACGACCATACCTAGTAGAAAATACGGGATCCCGTCCGCTCTCCCAGAGTCAAGCCGCTAAGGGGCTGATTAGTAGTTGGGTCGGTGACGACTAGCGAATACCGGCTGTTGTATGTTTTTTTTGCTTGGTTTTGCTATTTTCTGGGGCTAGATATCGTGTGGTTTTGGTGCGAAAAGGAGCGGGCCGGAAATCGGAACTATGGAGACAAGATGGGGACACTATGGGGACACTATGGGGATAAGATGGAGCCCCAAGGGGTCGAAGATATCATTCAACCCCTCCTAGATCAACTCTCCTGATTCCCGGCTTCATGTCTACTATAAAGTGCGGATCTTTGCCTTTGCTCCGTACTGCACATCTTTTCTCTTTTTCACGGAAAAGCTGTGTGTTTTAGCGTCTAGTCTTCGCCATGTCCCACACCGCCACCATCACCACGGCCCTTGAGACGCTCAAGACGGGCCGAGAGGTCCGTCTAGCTGCTCGGGCCAATACGTGTACCACAACGTCAGGGCTTGCTCCAGGATACCTCCAGACAAACCTAATAGTCCTTCCATCTCGCTACGCTACCGACTTCCGTCTTCTGTGCGCTCGGAACCCAGTCCCCTGCCCCTTGGTGGCCGAGTCTCGGGCTCCGGGGTCATGGGGCTCGTTCAAATCATGCCTAGAGGGCATCAACGGCGCAGAAATGCTGTGTGATGTTGATATCCGGCGTGATGCCCCCAGATTCAATGTCTACAAAGACGGCATTCTTGTCAAGAAGGATTGCCAGAACATCACACCAGAGTGGACAGACGATCACGTTGCCTTCCTCATCGGCTGCTCGTTCAGCTTTGAATCGGCCCTCACTTGTGCCGGTCTTCTACCACGCCACACGCTCCTTGGGCGGAATGTTCCCATGTACCGCACGACCCTGCCCCTGTGCCCCGCCGGAGTGTTCACGGGAAGCACATTTGTCGTCTCCATGAGATCCTACCCGGCCTCCAAGATCGACAAGGTTCGACAGATAACACGGGCGTATGCCTCCACCCATGGCGAGCCCATTGCCTGGGGCTGGGACTCCCTGAAGAAGCTCGGTATCGAGAATGTGGACGCGCCGAACTGGGGTGACGCCCCACTGTGCCTAGACGGGAGACCTCTCAGCGCGCTCAAGGGATCCCCCGAGGACGTTCCTGTGTTCTGGGGATGCGGTGTCACACCCCAAGAAGCTGTGATGAGGGCTGGGTTGGAAGGTGTGGTCATGGCCCATTCGCCAGGTCACATGGTGCTCCTAGATATTGAGGACGCGGATGTTATCACGGGATGAAGCTTGACTGAGACCTTTATCACTACCTCGGAGTGGGTACGGTGTCCAAAGATGATGTTCTTTTGTATTGCGGATCAAATGTGACCATTGGGCCTCATATATCCTTACATTTGGCTAGTCTGTCAATTCAAATGACTCGGGCACAAAAGGACGAGGACCGACTTACGTGGGACTAGACAATAGACTTGTAGTGCAGCATTTGTATGTTGCACCCGGAATTAGAATGAGCTTACGACATCAATGGCAACTTAAAACCCTTTTTTATTGCCATGTCTAATTAATCTAAGCCCATATGTAGCAACTATCTGCCAGGATATGTAGATCACTATCGCGGGAAGGACCTATGTGAAGTCAAAGCGGCTCCTAGTAGGTAACCGAATACGGCATTGACCCGCAAAATTGGCTGCTTAGGCACTCTATAAAATGGCTCAGTTAGCTTGGTGACTTACCAACGTTACTGTGGCATTGAAAGTGTACACTGTTTTCGATCCAATCGCTACACCAAGTAGTAGAAGTCTGTTCCTAGCACGGAGTAAAATCAACTGACGTAACTTTGGTGGTGCGAAGGCAAGGAGTTTCGAAGATTCGTACAGTATACCTCAAGCAACTCGAATTCAACCAGATACAGTCAAACAGCAAACTTACAAAGTTCATCAAAACGAACCTAGCCCTTCATAAGCGGAAAAGATTTCCTAGGTTTGGGCGTTTTTTTCGAGGAGGATCCACCGAGTAGCGAGAGATCTTTGCCATATTGGGTAGATATAATTCCTGGATACACTGGTCCTAAATGGAAGTTTGATCACTATCTTGATGGAACTAATGAAGCTAACCGACATACCATTGAATCCAAATACTGCATCAATGCCCATGGCCTGGCTATTACTGTTGATCAACTTGAACTATCAGTATGAACTGCTACTGTCGATCAACTTGACCTATCACTATGACCTGCTACCGTCGATCACCTTGACCTATCATCACTATGAACTGCTATCATCAATCAACCCGACATGTTATCAACTGCCACCGCCAATCACCATGGCCTACTGCAATTGGAGGTTAGTGTTAGTTACTTTGGTGGCCCGTACACCAGTATCTACAACAACACTAGCCGTGATGGGACCAATCGTAGTATCCTTTTCGGTTCCCTACCGATTGATCAACGGTAGCAGTTGACATTCAATGATAGCGCCAGAGGGTGATGAAACAAAACTTAACCCCTGATTATTGAGTTTGTGGGAAGTGCTGACCCCTCAAGATTTAGTTTTAATGGCTGGTTCCCGCCTCCCCGGACTCTGGGAGACGCCTAGGCTCAGCTCTGTTCCCATCTGCACCCAACAACACCCAACTGTCAACACAAAGCCTCTACTAGGATCTACGTATCTCGCCACATAAGCAGCGGAGTTCTGGACCTCAATCATAGCGATGTCAAACCAACGATCTTCCCTGACGCTCGACCAAGCTACCGCAGTCACCAAAATTGACGCAACCATCTATGAAGCTGATGCTGACCCCTCATACAGCATCGGAATTGGTATGCTCTGTAGAGTCCCTAATTTTTAGTCAACAAATATTAACATCACTGTCCACAGTCCCCCATGGAGGCTATCTCGCGTCCATGTTCCTGAAAGTTGCCAGCACTCATCTCGCCTCCCTCAATCAACCACACGCCATCTCCGCCCACTGGACCTACCTCAGACGCACTGAAGCAGGGCGCATGCTCTTCCGCGTTTCCGCAGCCAAGATCGGCCGGGCTACCTCTGTCCTGCACATCAGCCTCCACCAGCAAGGCATCCTCGAGCAGAGCCCATGGATCCCACCGGACTCTCGGCCTACCGTCGCAGCCTACATTACCAACAGCAACCTCGACAGCGAGTCCGGCATGTCGATTCCCCTCGGGTGGACTCCTGAGCATCCCCCTCCCCCCGTAGACCTGGGGAAGTTGGCCTCGGGCGTCGACCCAAACTGGTGCATGATGGATATACCCTTCACCCGCTGGATCCGTATCACGGCCAAGCTCCAGTACTACATGCCACGGTCCGGGCCCGCCACCCCCATGATTCGCGACTACTGGGCCCGTCTCCCCAACGGGGAGCGCTTTACGCAGGCATCACTTGGGTTCCTCATCGACAGCGGGTCGCCTCTCATTGTCGAGTTCTTCCGGTCGGCTGGGTCTGGCGGGCCCATCCCCGAGGGTAGGTTCCCGTTTGAGAAGAAATACTGGTATCCCACCCTGACCATGACGATGGATATGCGGCGAAAGCTGCCAGAGGAGGGACTAGAGTGGGTGAGGTTGAGAGTGGCGGGGAAGGAGGTGCGCAATGGGAGGTATGACGCTGAGGTGCTGATTTTTGACGAGGGGGGCGAGATTTTGGCGTTGAGTAATCACGTTTCCTTGATCTTAGATATTGAACGCGTGTACGGAAGTAAGCTTAGAAGGGAGGGGAAGATGTAACACTGGAAGGCTGGCAGTAGAAGTGCCTGACACTAGACGAACAGCCCATGCCAATACAAGACTTAGTTATCCAAGCGAAGGTCCAAACCAGACGACATACCAAAGAACGACGTGGCCCAATCAGAGACTGTAAGAGAAAGCGTACATGCTTCTCTTCATCCCTCTCAGGTAGCCTCTAAGAGCCAAAGGGCACCGCTCGATTTCCGGGCACCCTGCCACTTGAATCTTTCGTCCGCCGCAGCAAACAATCTCTTCCAGTCCTCCACCTCCCTCTCGGTCGCGTTGCACAGCATCTGCGCCATCACGTCCATCGACCGGACGTCCTTCTCCACGAACCTAGGCACAGTTCCCGGCTCCGTGAGCATCAACTCGTTGATGATGATCCTGGCTCGCCGGCGGAGAGTGTAAACCAGTGCCTGGAGCGTCTTGATCGCGTACTTGTCCGACATTGTGTGGAACACGAACCGGAAGAAGTAGGCGTCAGCAACGACAGGCTGGGGTGTGAAGCAATTGTGGACTGTCAGGGATACGCAGTCTCGCAGGTGCACCGGAACAGCATCGTTGGAACATTCTGTTCGCATCGGGGTCAGGTCCTGGACGATGAAGGATAGGGATGGGTACTCTTCCGCTATGGCCATGGCCACAGCACCATCTAGGCCGCCAATCTTGATTGCATACGCCAGATTATCTCCAGCTGTCTCAATTCTGAGTAACTTACACCTACCACCGTAGCTTGGCCGAGTTCGGCCCATGGGTAGCTCTTGACGGTGTGCGAGAATTCATACCCCTGACGGGACCCATAGGAACGTAGCATGAATTCCAAACGCCTTTGTCGGGCCGGGTCAATTCCAATGTGCTCAAAGATCGTCATGTTGTGATTGAATGCAAGGTTGATACTCTAGTATGGCTTGTTATTGGAGTTTCTGATCATAATCAGGGATTTGATGATCGCCGTCTCGTCGGGTTCCTGGCAAGCAGGCCAGCGTTGGAAAGCGGCCAACGCATTGGCACAAGCGGGGAGCATGTCGGTGGGAAACCAGCTCATATAGCTGGAGAGCTCCTCTTCCAGCAAAAGCACAGACGGAGCAGCTTACGCAGGACGGGCACCCGAAGCTTGCTTCCAGTGCGCTGTGCAACTTAGGTCCAAAGAGTATGTCATGTAGCTCTCTTGTCTGGGTGACGAGCTCCTCTCTAAGCTTGAGGCCATCGTTTCCCATCTTCCCCAAAGAAAATTGGGATGGTCCGACAGCATCGGAAGTCGGCACCTAGAGCCCCTCGGATTTGAGACTTGTCGTGAGCAATCGCATCTTCTCTGCGATATTCTCAGAGAGCCGCACAATTTGCTCTCCAGATTCATCTGGAAGCGTGCTTGTAGTGGGGGCATTGTTCAGGGTGAGTGTTAACTTCATGGTTTGCGTCATGTAGGAACGTTAGGAGGAAGAGCTCAATAGAAAAAGGGTTTTTAACGAGGAATAGGTAGTCCCATGGCTACTACAGTGCTGTCGAGGGTGTGTTTCCTTTTAAAGGCCCCTTGCGAGCCCACAGATGGCAGCGCAAGTTACGCAACAAGCAACGAGCAACAAGTTTATTAGTGGCCAACGACCAATAGTCATGACTATGTGCATCACACCTCCTTGCAGATAGATAACCAACAATTGGAGCGGATTTACTATTTAGTGTCATTGGGAGCCCAGATGCGGGGTCGGAGCCCAACGGATGTCGACATGTACGGATACTCGTAGAGACTAGGCCTCACGAACGGGCCGCTGCGTGCTCGCTACGGAGTAGCAACCAGACATTTATTTCTGATTAATATTATCTGGGCCCGGAATCAGTTCCGCGCCAAGAGTAGGTAGAAACCACTGATAGTTCTGCCGTTGAACCCCCGCGAGAGATTGCTCTACATCAAGTAGTATGATGGTCATAAAGATGGATGGTCGGGGAACTTGCCCATGCAGAGCCCATGCATAACCCGATTCCAGAGCACTGGAGTGGGCAAATTCCATGCCCAGACCATTTCGTAGTCTCACCGAGGTTCCCCGGAAAATTCTGGATTACAGGTAGGCAAACAGCAGCTGTCCCCACGGGTTTTGGTATCAACGAGGTACTATTCTTTGTCCACAAGCTGCACATAGCAGCAGGTTTCAATACCAAGGCACCCACCGTCATTGACCCCCATCACGATGCTTGGCATCTTCCCAACTGGGGGATTCTGCAGCACCCCCCCCCCCCCCCCCCCCCCCCCCCCCCCCCCCCCCCCCCCCCCTGCCATTTTACCCACACTGGTGAGAGGGGTCGCGCGGCTCGCGCCCCATGGCCATTGGGCCATGATGCTACGCCTCAGCCGCAATCCTTCGCCCGCCAGAGGCCTCGCATCTCGCGAAGAGCTTTGCGCAGCCTCGTCAGGCACCGGGCACCAATGCCCCTTCTTTACTACTCCCTGACTGCGCCAGTGACCAGGAGTCCAAGTCTCGATGCGACAGAACCGCCTCACGACCACCACATGACCGGCTATGGGCTGTCTTGAACCCGCGCCCCCTCTTTCCCAGCTCCCTCAGTTCGCAGCCTCACGGGCTCCCACTGTGCCGTGATTGTGGCCTCGCCCTAGGACAGATATCACGACATCCGAGACGATTGCTCCCGAAGAAAGCCCAGCCCACCATGTCTGATGACGATCGGACCGAGATCATTGTCGCTACGGCGGCCCTGGTCGTCTCCTTCGTTGCCTTCGCCGCGACTCTGATGCAATGCCTTCAGCAATACTACGCCTCAGCCCGCGGCTACTCGGAATGCAACGAGAAGGTCATTGGCAAATGGGCCACGACTAAGACTCGTCGGTTTTCCATTGAGGAGCTACGCTTCGAGGTGCAGTTCGATGCCCCCGTCATCTTTGTGTGCCCGCCAGCCAACAAGAGGGCACCTGTCCCCGATGCAGACATGTTCAAGCTCGACGGGACCGTCAAGAGTCTCGAAGACACATGGACGTGTCCTCATATGAAAGAGTTCAAGGAATACCGAGATAAGACGCCCAAAGAAAGGATACACACCTCTGATAACGAGCGTGCGTCGTGGACCATCCTTCTGTCTGCTGTGCATAACATGGAGGCCAAATCGCGAGAGTGGCACGAAGAAGTGTTCAAAGGCACCGGACCCCCCCGGGATGACATGTTCACGAGACATGGACTACCACGAAAGCCTCCAAGCCTCGAGGAAAGCCACACGCTTGTCGTTGCCCTGCAACGGAAGCGCAAGAGCTGGGACACGATGCCTGCGACCGTCACACGACCCTATGCAACGACGACAATGTGCCACCTGGTCGAGATGCTGGCCGCCATGAGCATCTACTGGAAAGAGTTCAATCGGATGACCGACCGTTATCGCGCCGAGGGCAACGGATTCATGGTCTTGGGGGAACGAGTCAGCGACTTTGGGCTCATGTTCAACTTTCAAGTCAATGGCCGGTCGCGGTTTGAGAGAAACCGTGTTATTCCCGTTGATGAGATCAAGGAGCTATGCTTCGGATGGGTTCCTACGATATACCGATCGTCGCAAGACAAGAGTAGGCTCGAGGTCCCCATTGACCTCGTGGACCTAAGCTCACTCCAAATGGGCTCAAAGAGCGAGATTGCCGGGACCCTGGTTACTATTGGTTGTAACAACAACACTGTGAAAATGTTTCAAGAAGAAAAAAGCCGAACATCTCATCTTTTTCCAAGTAAGCCAAGGCATAGACTTCACGTCGCGTTGCGAACTTTACATAGACCGAACCTGACATTCGTATAGTCTCCTTTGAGATCCTTGGAATGCTCAGCCAGACCTTCCACATCAAGGACACTTTCTTCACGTTCATACCTAACCCGACGCCCGACCGCTGGGACAGCAGGTCTGTGTCCCTTGTCAAGATGATGGAGTCCTTCCGAGATCTACTTGAAACATCGACACCGGAAATGGAGAGGAACCAGCGCATCATCGAGCGACTCCAGCGCCACATGAACGACGTACTTGGCCATGAAAAGGATGAGACTGTGGAAAAGCTCCTCCGATTCAGGGCGTTGCACGCAGCGCTGGACGACGCAGATGAGATCCTCACCGGCAGGGCCAAACCGGTATTGGCTTCTAGTGGCCATGCTCCAGAGCATCTCAACGGCCCTCAAGTCGACCCCCGGGAGCCGGACCTTACAAAAAGGGCAATGCGGCGCTTTACGACAATGGTGGGAATCCAGAGCTTCTCTTCTAAGCCCAAAGCAACAGAAGGCAATACACCGGCAAGCGAGAAGGACAAGGAGAAGAAGCCTTCGCCCGATCTCAGTCATGAAACCCCAGCGCAACGCCAGCGAAGGGTGGATGTCCAGAATGTGCTTCGGCACCATATCCAAGCAGTTCTCCAACTTCTCAACGGGCGTGAGAATAGCTCTGCAGATCTGACGCTTCCTGTTCCTGTGCCGTCGGGGCCCCGCCGACAATCTCGGTCTTCATCATGTCACTGCGAAACTTCCACTATGGAACAGGTGGATGCTGCTGGGCCTGAAGATCGCCAAAGGGAACTCATGAAGCTCTACTACGAGAATGTGCGGAAGCGAGCCGTGAACAGTTTTGCTCAAGCGTCAGATCGCCCGGCAAGGCTCCAAACAACATCTCATCGGGTTCCCAAGCCCGACGACGAGGGGAGCCCAGGGAGCCCGGTATCCCCAACGGATGTGGCCTGGCCTTCCGAAGCCGCATCCCCATCACAACCCTCACAAGTAGTGCAAGGAGCAGGTCCCTCTCAAGCTGCTGCGGCCTCAAACGAAGACAATACCGGACAATCGGAACAAACCGAGGAACCGCCATGTCCCCAGAGAGCGCTTGCCGATGAACCGGTGTCCAATGACGACATCTGGTGCACCCTCGTTTTTCGCATGATCTGCTGGCTCATGCTGCACGATTTCAATAAGCTTGATGTCCAGGTACCCAAAAGCGAGCTTCTTGGAAGCCGGATGCCCGTGTACGTGGCCTGAGGGTTCCGAGCATCCCTGGTTACCTACCCCGTACCACCTAATTTCGCCAGTCATTTCAAGTGGATATGTCCATCATCTAGGACAGGACAAGATCGAGTAGCGTGGGAATTTCTCGGAGTCAATCGTCGATATAATCGTATTTTAGACACAGATCGACAGCCTTCATGCTGGGATGGATGTAATTTTGTGTAGGGTATATATATAACTTAGCAAGCGCATGATCCATTATTCCAAAAGGTTCTTGAAGGAAACCAGGTTTTGACCACTTATAGATAAACAGAGGATAGGCTAGCTTTGTACTGATTTAATGAGACGGAAGCCTGGCGCTTGAACGATGTTGGGTTTCTAGATCTAAAGGCTCGTCCGCCATACGGATATAACTATGAACAAAGCTAATGGAATGGCAGAGAGAAAGAGCTGCTCAAACTGAAGGCTAAAGTCGAAAAGGACATAGTTCATCTGGACCAAGCCCTCCTTGTCTTCTGTCGAGAAGGGCATTTCCGTCGATAATAGGGAATTCTTTCCCCTCAGCCTTGAATCCACTGTCATCGATGATGGAAGATTCCCGTTATTGTGGTTTAGAGTCGGTCGGTCGGTTGGGGCGGTGGTGAGTAGTCGCTTCATAGGCGATTAACAGCTTTGCACAAGGGGGAGAGCTGCATCTCAGCCAAGAATACGGAGGTGCCTTTCAAAAGTCTTATCGCTCCCCCCCCTATCAGGAAAACGCACCTACCCACATACTAGGCAGGGAAGAGGGTACGTATACTAATTTACTATATATTAATTCCTACCCACTGATTCTTCCTTATATCTTGATTTTTTTGATAATATTAAAGCCGACGATAACGACGGGAACGGCCCTTTAAGGCGTTATGATTACCCTTAAGGCCCTAGGGTATATAAATATAGAGATCACGAAGATAACCGGCCTCTCGGCCTGATCGATCTAACGAGTATTTGCGAGGGCTATTAATTATAGATTTAATCCCTCTTCTTAACCTCTTCGACTTAATAACGCCTTTTTCGCTAATACTAATCGTTCTAGAAGACTAAAGAAGTAGACTAATAATATTAAAGGTTAGGTCCTTTAGCGGATTCGATTTAATTATTATAGCCGCGAAAAGACTTATACTAACCTCTCTACTAAGCTTTCTAGCGAGGGGTTCTTAATCTTACTAATAACGATCTAGCGGGTCCTCTAGTCTATAAGGCTTAGGAAGACGAAGCCGACGAGGAAGCTAGGCCTAATAGTAAAGATAAAGAAGGAACGCCTTTAATAGTATCTCGAACGAAGGTATTAGACCCTTAAAGATTAGAAGAATATAATTTAGTCTAATAAGACCTCGGTTATCTTAAACCACCGCCGCGGCGGCTATCGAATCTAGCGCGCCGCCGATAAACGTTTACTTAAAAGCTATATATATAAGCGATAGAAAGGCGCCTCTAAATTTATATTCTAAGGCTCTTTTTCCTATAATTAGATTAATCCCTACTATTATTATAATCCCGAGACTATTACTAAGAAACGCGAATCTATAGCCGCGATTAAAGAGATAAATAAACTACTTAAGCTATAGAAGAAGCTAGAATAGGAACTCTTAATAGGGGTTAAATAGATAAATCTATAGTTAAGGAGGCTAGGCCCGAAGCCTACTTAGCGATAGAACTAGAAGATTAGTATATTAGGCTATTCTAAGAAGGGAGGAATAGATTAGTATCGGTATTAGACTAAGGTTTTAAAGCCGTTACTTATTCTATTTACGAAGGAACTATAGAAGGTCTAGCGAGGTACTATTATTTAAGAAGATAAGGCCCCTACCTACGCTTACCCGATCTAATAATAAGTCTACGATCTTTATCATATTTAACGCCTCTTATAGTATAATAATAGCCCTGATCTTAATCTAATTAAGCTTTGCTAGCTATATATAAAGAGGAAGATTATATATAAAGGTACCCCTAAGACCCGGGCCTCTATAATTAGTATATAATAGTAATATTAGAGGGAAATTCCTATTAAGAAGGTTAGGGCTTAGATTAAACGGATACCACGGCATATTAAAGAGGTTATTAAGTTAGAGGGTAGAAATAAGTATAAAGAAGGTAGGGGAATTCGTATATAGTAATTTAGTACCGTTATTCTCTTTTTAGCTTAGCGCTGATTTTCCCTGATAGGGGGGGAGCGATAAGACTTTTGAAAGGCACCTCCGTACAGACTATCAACATCCACTAACCAGCGCGAGTAGTGCGTAGGATAGATCTAATAGGGTCTAGGAATGGGGTTGTGGGACGCCCAGTGGCTGAGAGTGGCACGGTTGTGCCAAACCCCCATTGTTGTTGGCATTTGACAGGTTGCGGCGACTACATGCATTCAAGAGTCCCTGCATCAACTACCTATGTACTCATCACAGAGGGAAAATATTGAGGCTAGTTCAAGCGAGGCAGTGCAGAACCAACAGTTCATGACTGCTCTTTAGAATTTGTACTTCGTATCACCAGCATTAATGCAATGTGCACCACACCACACCACCAGGTGCCCCTACAAAATCTAGCGTTCTAGCCTCCGGCCACCGAGTTCAGCCTCTCACGTTGGATGCACTCCGCCTCCGCGATTCCGGGTTCAGGCTCTGATTCGTAGCACCCTTAGATGCGGGCGCGAGATGCCAAGATGCAGAGGTCCTTTGCATCTTGGGGGCCAACCCCCGTGCGCGAGCCCCGTTCTCCCTGTGTTCCGGCTAATAATAACGGAGAAAAACGTCGCGTAACGTAGGTTGGTCCGAGCAAGTCTCCGAGGTCACTAGCACCAGTTGATAGCAGGTCTGAAGATCAACAGCAGGCTTCGAAGCGGACAGCAGGTCTCAAGGAAGGCCGCGGTATCTTCCTGAAGTCTGGATGGCGGGGAATGTTGGACGCGGGGACAATGCAAATCGCGCATAGGGAATCTATGTATGTAGGCCCACGAGATGCAAAAGACCTCCACATTATCTACTCTGTTGTCGAAGGTTCACAACATAGTTGAGTCGCGATCACTCTCAGCCAACAATCCTGTTCCTCACAGTCCCCAGACTCCCCACTACCACCCAATCCACTCAACACGTGGGCGAAATCCCCCTTGTCTCAGCTCAGGGTCCCAGGATTCTCCATCAGCTTTTGCCTAATGCAGACCATGTCTTCTGTCTTGTTGCTACATGTATGCATGCCCATAAGTATCATCGACCATGCTAGCCTACAATCCTGTTGTAGCGTTGTAGCCCTGTTGAACGAGTAGGGAGCTATCCAGGTGGTCATATTCTGACCAAATTTAGGGCCGAATTCCATGAAATGACTCTTTAGCTGTTCAAATTCACAGCCTGTGACGTATAACCAATGCCGGCACCAGTAGTTCGGCCGCTGAGTGCCGCGCCAGTGACAAACTGCGTTCGACTCATGATATCACCAGTAGTAAATACATGGGGGGCCGACATCCCCCCAAATGGCTCTGTTGTTTTTTCGTACCCCGACTCCATGGTCTATAGCCCTAGTTGCTCGGCGAAGGGCCCGTTGATTTCTTGGTTCGGCGTGTGAGCCTGGAACATCCAGACGTTAGTGGGACAGAGTATACATCAATGCCTTTTACTCTCATGACGTTTGTGTGAGCCGAACTTACCAGAAATCCTTCCACTATTTCGGTCCCATCTTCAATGACGACTATGACGCCTTCTTCCTCAGGCTCCGCCATCGTGGTTCTCGCAACCTCCAGGGTTCGTACACGACTCGTATTGAGTCGCCTCCCAAAGCGTCCTTCATCTCAAAGACCAATGCCTCGTCGCCATCTGTGTAGATGGTGATGCTACGCCCAAATGTTGCCGCCCAATGTGCAGTTTTGACCTGCCACGCGTGGAATGGCCGAGGCCCCAACTGCCAGCACGTCCTCGTAACTGTGGCATAGCGGGCAGTAGTCTAAACGCACCTCTTCATAGGCCACGGTCCAGTGGTATTCCAGTTGACTCCTGGCCATTGTGATACCGTCTCTAGCCGTCTCTATGGCTGGGCGCCGTGTTGCTTCGGAATAGCTGGATCCCGACGCGGGCTAGAATGGGGTACCTGGAGCCTACACTCTTAAGGTGCCTGGGACTGATGAGCAACTTAGGTCAAAGCACAAACAGTCGAGAGCGTGCCCGACAGACATGTTACTACCTAGGCTTTGCAGGTGACACGGATGCGAACCTACCCCGCTCAGCATTCTGCCTTTTATGGTTCGCATATCGCCCAAGTCGGCCGCTGGCATGCTGTATCCGGGCACTTCCGCATCTCGGTAAAACAAAGAGATCCTTCAACCAACGGGGGAGCGTCTTCTATCGCGGCAACGGGTGGAAAGAAGGTCACTGCAGGTGGCTACAGCAGCCAATAGCCACAGAAAATGGTTTCGGTGTTGGGTCCTCCCTACCTACGAATATTGCGGTCCCACCACTGGTATGAGTCGAGGCCCCCGAGGACCGAAGTAGGCGTCTTGATTCCGGCTACGGTCATGTTTGCCTTACGTCTGTTGTGGATGGAGCGGGATCATGGAAGAGAGTATATACGTTGGAGAACCCGGACGGTAAGACAGACGATGTTTATGCAACTCGTGGCTCTCTATAAGTGGTTCATTGCAATCCAACGATGGAGGCAACCTCATGGCCTGGCTAGGTTTGACATGTGAAAGTCGATACCCATGGTACTATATAATCTATGTGCAACGCCAGGCGTCAGAGTAGATATTCCGTCCAAAGTCCCATTGCTTTAAAGGATCCTACAGTTACATTCATTTTCATTTACAAGAACCAGCCAGTAAACCCTTCTTCATATTCGTTCTACTCCGATTTGGTACCAACACGTCAAACAGCACTATGAATGCCACCAAGATCGAGGCAATATATGCCGATATCCAGAAAAAGGACAACGAGATCCATAAAACAAGAGAAGAAATATATCGGTGTTCTATGAAAATATCGGAGGCTGAAGAGAAACTTCACTACAAAATGGAAGTTGAGCTTGATAACAAAAGAAACGCATATGATGACTGGACTTCGGGAGAGAAGTACTGGGAGTGGACGAATCAGATGACAGAGAAAGCGAGACAACTAGGGGAACAAATTGAAAAGCTGAGAAGTGCGGATCGATTCCATCCAGGGCTCTCAATTCTAGAGGTATGGATCTATTTAACCCCGATTCTTCATGGAATCGAAACTAATAAATTGATGAGCAGATGGAAGGTAGCCTACATGATGAGGAAATCCAAACGAGGGACGAGGAGACCCATTTGCAACAAAGAGAGCTGGAACTTCTGGAATCAAGAAAAGCACTTTTCGAGAGGAAATTACGAGCAATGGAGAATCGGAATGGATTTCTAGAGCATAAGGTTCAGGTGTTGGAGCAAGAGCGAGATGAACTAAGTGGCCTAGTGGATAGCCTATCTTCTTAAGATAAAGGCAGTATAAAGAGCTCTACTAGGATAGGCGGTTACCGAGACGAATGTTATTATCTCACGTGAGCTATGGATATAAAGGAACTATATGGGAATCATCTTTTTATATAACTAAGTGATAGTATGTTGGTGGTGGATGCCTACGCTCGTTGCTTTTCCTATCAGGGGACCTTTTCAAGTGCGTAATGCACCCTGTGTGACCCTTCCATTTCGCAAGTCGTATCACACCGCCGTCCATAACGTTGGAAAGATCGGCCTATGGGAGTTTTAATCATGTATATTAGGCAGGCATCAATCGCATAGCTGGTTGATGCCATCACCATCATCCTTTATGATCAATTTATGCGGTTATTGCCATCTCTTGTATGCTGCCTTGTTGTTGCGTGAGCCGTGACCTGGGGGTCAATCCAGCCATCCGGCCATGATGACGGCCTCCGATGACTTTTCGTATGCACCTATCATCTGTATGAGCGATATTGCACCTAGCCCAGCCTATCAAAACCTCAGAAGGTTTATTTTATTATTAGTGGCGTTGTGGTGTTGATGGCTTCCTTTGTCACGACGGATCTCATTGAGCCCCACGTGGTTACGAGGCCCTCGAGATCTTTGTTATCTAGGATCCTTTGTTCGTGCTTATGTGCATACCAGTCTCCCTCTTACTCAATAGTTCGTGGTTTCGTAAAGTAATATATTTAAGCTATTTTCTTTCACGTATATAATGATTAAATCACCTTTAAAATACATTACGTGTTTGACCTTCTAACTCCTCCGTGATCTTCTTCACCTTACATACCCCATTATACGTCATTCTGTCTTATACTGACAAGGCATAACCTTTTTTACGGTGGTGAGCTCCGCTGCTACCCAGGATCTACAAGCTGATCCACCCTACTCGTACACGGCAAGTCATCATCTAGAGTCCCCAGGTCGAATCAAGCAAGCAACTAGGTATTATAGAACTAAACAACGGCGCCGACGGTGGATCTATTGTTACACACATAGGTAATATGAGTATCAATAAGCGGGATAGGTAACCGCAAGTAAAAGACTGTGGGGTCGCCGTTAGACCCCGCTTGCCACGCAGAGTGTCTCAGTCGTCTGCCCTGTTTTGTGATTCTTGATGTAGATCACGAGGAGCGTTCAATAGTCATGTCGTCGCCCGAACTTGTCATATTGCAATAGTGAACACTATCTTTGGAGAAGCGAGAAGTACTCATACGTCACGAATACCAGCACTAGTGAATTAATCTATGTTACTGATACCAGACCGATCCCTCGGGTGATGGCCTCTAGGGTAAGTGTTGGGTGAGTGTCGTGACAACGGGTTGAGAATGAACCAAAAAAAAATGAGGTAATAATATCACCTCCTCGAGGTTGTCTCAAACGAAATGGCGGATATCCGCCTGTCAGTAAGAGAGCGGGTACAACACGGAGTAAAGTCCGAGGCCGACAGCGACTCAAGTGGCGACAGCCAGAAGTGGTTGGGCTAGTGGTACGAAGTATCGATAGTGGACACATGTTTGTAGCCTGGTCACGTGCCCTCGGTGGGTGGCACCAACCTCCTTAACCAGCCACTATCGGCACCAGCCATGTTTTCCCGCAACCGTGCTGGCATTCGGTAATGCTCGTGGTGCCGAATGCCACGGGTATTTGTACATTACTACTATTCACTGCCGTGGATATGTTGGACATCCTGGTGGTCGAGTGTTGTGCTCCGTATTCGTAATGTAGTCAGCTTTTGACGATAGAGTAGACCTCTGGCCGTTGAGATGGGTGTAACAGCCAAGGGGTTGACAAGTTTAGAAATGGAGAGCACGCATGTTAATAAGCCATATGCCTTCGACACACACATAGATGCAGCCAGCTCCTATTATCCGACGTGAAGGCCACCATCTCCATCACGAGACCATGATTCCAAGATGTTCTATATTTGTTCATGACGGCTCGTTAGAACTTAGAAGTGGCGTAATACCAGCCACATTTTCGGAGGCGGCGACCCGCCGACTCCGCGACCCAGCCGCCATGTCTCCAGTGCTCCACTGCAGCCAGCTCCTCCAAGGCGATTGGATAACTCCGTGGCGGTCTTGGTTGGAATTTGGGACTTGGCTCCGTGGGCCACTTAGGCCATGGGCCGCTGGGCCACTGTGCTA
The DNA here is from genome assembly GCA_016490725.1 of Amphichorda felina. NCBI lineage: Eukaryota > Fungi > Ascomycota > Sordariomycetes > Hypocreales > Bionectriaceae > Amphichorda > Amphichorda felina. The sequence continues at coordinate 278,634 of JAEMHR010000005.1, read as the reverse complement.
AAGTGGCTCGCTCCGGTTTCTGACCCTCCTCTTCCAACCCGCGCCGTTTTTGCCCACTCCATCCACCCCGTCGCATCATCCCAAGGGTAAAGGCCTGAAGCATTTCACGTCTCCACGTCTCCGCTCAGAGCCATCCCCTCCCCTTCATCGCCAGAGCCGCCCCTGCATTGTTCTCCGTTGTCTCTCTTGGTCCTTCCATTCAGCATTGCTTTGGCAGGCGTCATCCTCGCGTTGTTGTTCCGCTCTCCCTTCCGTGCCAGCCCTGGTCAGGCCATCGCCATTACCACGCGTGAGCCTCACCACGCCCGGCGTTGATCGCCCTTGGTTGGCCGTTACCACTTCGACTCCTCCTCCATTACGCCTCGACCGATCTATACCGCTGCGGGTGCGGGACAAATTCCTTGTCACTGATTCACGGTTCTCATCCCCGCCGACTCCTCAGTTGGTCAGCCTCTGCATCTCCGCTCTCGCCCTTTCTCACCATCACCGCTGCCAGGCGCCCTCACCTCTACTAGCCATGGCGTCCTCGCCAGGCAGCCCTGCCACCGAATCACGGCAGGGAAAGAATCCATCGCAGATGGTATCTGTCAACATCTCCGAGCCGAACCCGGACACCCCTCATCGATTCCACCTCGAGGTCAGCGAGTGCGTTGAAACTAGGACCATCACCACTACTACCCGCCTCACCCGGAAATTTCCCCATGTCTTCGATAGCAATCCCACTCCTCTCGAGTGTCTCGACACTAAAGAGTTTCCCTTGGCCATGAAGCCGACGCCTCCGGAGTTGCTCGCCTTCACCTACAACATGGCCACCTCGCAAGACCCTGATGGAGACTTGCACATGGCCAATCCGGTAAGTTGCCTACCCCTATCCACGCACCAGAGAAATCTGTCATGGCATAGTATCAAGATCATTGACGAGTATCAGCGTTTGCAACAGGTTAAGGAATTGTCTTCCGACAAACGCACCCCTACCGCCGTCAAGACCGAGCCTGCACATCACGACACACCATCACATAGCCGTGCCTCTCGACGATCCTCGCGTTCTCCATCCGAAGCCTACCCCCGACGTTCTCGCCAGACCCGATCGGCAGCCGCCAGTGCATCGGCCTCGGCTGAACGGTCTTCCAAGGCCCTTTCCGACAAGCTCAGGCGAAGTCTCGCACACGAAGCCGCCAATTCCTTCGCGAATAGCAACGGCTGTTGGGATTCGTCAAGTCAATCCCGATCTACTTCGGGTGTTCTTGCAACCCCTGACGCGTCTGAATTGGTAGATCTCGGTGCCGATCAACAGCTGACGTCTCGCCCGCGAGTCCTCCAACTCGACCGATCTCGAAATGTCCAAGATGCATCCCCGAGCCAACCAGTGTCGAGCAGTCGAAATGGTGCCGCTAGTCCTATTGATAATGATTCTCAGACCATCTTTGGGAGCAACGTCGCCACCCCACCCATCACAGATGCCGATGTGGAGCCGTTTGCTGATACCGAACCGACCTACCAAAACGCTCGGTCTCAGTTGCACCAGCCCAGCAGGCCTAGCATCGATGTCGCCGCTGCCCAGGATGCCAGTCTGCCTAGCCCTAGGCTATCGCCCACTCTAGCCGCCTCTCGAGCGCTCTCAGCCGACCAGGAGGACGATGGTGATACCGCTGAGTCCAGTTTCCAGACAGACACTACGGGTCTAGCGTCCTGGGCCGACGAGTCCCAAGGTTTAGATGACACGGAGGCTCTGGCCTTGGCTCTCTCCGGCTCGCAAGACTCTTATTCTCGGGCTCTAACGCGCCATCCTCGATCTACTAATGACAAGCCCGTTGTCGACCCACACATGCTTTTGGAGGCATTTGACTCCATGAAGTCCGAGATGAAGACTTACATGATGTACCAGTTTCTGCGGCGCTGTGCTCGGCCTACTCTGCGTGTTGTGGCCAACGCGGTCAACCCAGCTCTTAAGTGCGATTTCTTTTCTCAGCTGCCTTTGGAGTTGAGCTACCACATTCTCTCGTACCTGAATCACCGAGACTTGTGCCGTGCCGCCCAGGTTTCCAAGCATTGGAGGAATATTGTCGATCGGAATGAGACGGGCTGGAAAGAATTGTTCGACCGCGACGGATTCACCCTTCGCTCTGGAGAGCTGGCCAAGGCCATAACCCAGGGCTGGGGATGGCAGGATCCCGAGGGAGCGACAGGATTCGAACGAGATCTCAGCATGCACAGTCGCCTCACGTCGTCGGAACACGAGCTTACTCGGTCCGTCAAACCTGACGCCACGTCACGACCGAGAACCTCGAAAAGGAAGCGCGGCGTCAATCCGTACTCAGCATCCGAGCGAACAAAGCGACGCGCAAGTGCCCAGGAGGCAGTTTCGTACCGAGACGATAAGATACAGGCCGGAATCAAGCAACACAAGAGCGCGGGTCCGTTGTCGGCTGCTAATGCCGCCGCAACGACGGTGCCCGACCCCCATCTGGGCCTGCCCAGCCTTCGGCAACTGCACCTCTTCAAGTCACTGTATCGACGTCATCATATGATACGCCAGAGCTGGACAAGTGGAAAGGTGAAGCCGTCGCATGTTGCCTTTGCAGCCCACCCCCGCCATGTCATCACTTGCCTCCAGTTTGATGAAGACAAGATTATCACGGGTAGTGACGATACTTTTATCCACATTTACGATACGAAGACGGGCAAGCTGCGCAATAAGCTCATTGGTCACGAAGGTGGAGTGTGGGCTCTGCAGTACGAAGGCAACATTCTTGTTTCTGGGTCAACTGATCGCTCCGTCCGCGTCTGGGATATCGAGAGGGGAATTTGCCAGCAGGTCTTTTACGGCCACACTAGCACTGTCCGTTGCCTGCAAATCCTCACTCCCACCCAGACCGGGACTTCTCCCGATGGCCAGCCCATCATGGAGCCGGAGAAGCCTCTGATCATTACGGGGTCGCGAGACAGCCAACTCCGAGTCTGGCGCCTTCCGGAGGTTGGGTCGAAACGCTACATACAAAATTCGTTACCGTCCCAGGAGTCCGAATGCCCTTATTTCATCCGAGCACTGTCCGGCCACACCCATTCTGTACGGGCCATATCTGCCTACGGCGACACGCTGGTTAGCGGCTCCTACGACAGTTTTGTGCGAGTTTGGCGCATCAGCACCGGCGAATGCCTCCATGTCCTGCACGGCCACTCTCAGAAGGTTTACTCGGTGGTGTTGGACCATGAACGGAACCGCTGCATTTCTGGGTCCATGGACTCACTGGTCAAGATCTGGGACCTTGCCACGGGTGCCTGTCTGTATACACTCGAAGGGCATAGCCTGCTCGTGGGCCTCCTTGACCTCCGCGACGAGCGTCTTGTCTCTGCCGCAGCGGACTCGACCCTCAGAATTTGGGATCCGGAGACTGGCCGGTGCAAGAATACACTCATGGCCCACACTGGAGCCATCACATGTTTCCAGCATGACGGACGAAAAGTCATCAGTGGTAGCGAGAAGACTGTTAAGATGTGGGATATCCAGACCGGTGAATGTGTCCAGGATCTTTTGAGCGACCTGGGCGCTGTATGGCAAGTCAAGTTCGATGGGCGCCGGTGCGTTGCTGCGGTGCAGCGAGACCAGATTACGTACGTTGAGGTAAGTACATTTCCTCTTTGTTTCCGGCGGAAGAGCCCTCTGCAGCCGAGTGACACACATATGCTGACCTTGTTTCCTATAGATTTTAGATTTTGGTGCTGTTCGAGACGGCCAGCCCCCTGAAGAGCTTGGCAGACGAATTCTTCTCAATGAAGACGAAGTCCAAGCGATAATTGAAGAAGAAACTTGAGCGAGGGACGACACTGGATGGGCCCAGCAAGAAGAAGAAAAAAGCCATTATGAGTCAAAGCATGACCTGTATTTTCTGCATCTGTACCTGTTTCTGGCATGGGATATCCGAAACGGAAGCCCTCGGCGTTGCATACTTTTGCGAGCAGCAAGCACGAGGTCTGGGGATGGTTGGCGTTCCTGGAAGCACTGGAAGAGTGCTCTACACGACTGATTTTTGGCGTTGCATTTGATATGGGCTGTCGGCTGCCCCTGCTAGCTTCTGAGGAAGTACAGGCGGCAGCCCCATGATGCCCGTTTTATACGTTGCCTGTTGTGCAGTTCATAGTCGCGAATGGTGTTACTACTCGAGCCTAACTCTGTATAAATGAACATTGTCAATATACGAATATACAACCGTATTCTCGACTGAATGCCTCGTGCTGTTGACGTCGCGCGTGACGGATCGCTCGGTTCAAATCTGAGGGTTTCGAACTTTGGAGTTTCTGTCGCAGTCACTTGCCCACGAGTAGCTCCCATTGTCTCCCGCCAATAGATGATCCCCACCCTCGCCCCTTCTTCACTAATTTCAGCAGCAGCAGTAGTTCACTATCATCCAGAAGAAGAAGAACCATCATCGCTATCATCCACCAAAACTGGGGGATCCAGTAAGCAACCTATCGCGTCGAGACTGGGCTCGGGGTCTCTGAGGCTGGACCAAGCGCCGAGAATGCCGGCAATAACGGGCAGTTCGCACTTCTTGCAGTACTTCGCTATCCGTTTTTCGATGTCGGGATCTGGATGGCCGATGGCAAGCTGGCGGCGGCGGTTCGTGATGAGTCGCAGGCCGGTCGGGATGTGCCTGGTGCTCACGCGGACCTCGACAATGCGCTCGCCGCCTCTGCCGTCAATCTCCAGTGTTTCCATGTCGCGGTGACGGGGCCCGATGCTCCGCGATGGGCGACTCCCGTACGTGACGGTGAGCCCACCAAACTGGGCATCGGCGATGACGGATGTGATATCAGCCAGCTCCTCCTCCGTCGAGCCGAAGACGAGCGCCTGCATGGGAGTAGTCTGATGCTGGAAGTTGTGAGACCAGTACCCGTGGGTGATATCCGTCGCTTGAAGCCTCGCCGGCGGGAGTTCCTCGTGCCACAGGAATTTCTGCGTGCCCAGACTATGGACGTTCTTGTTCTCGTACTCGAGCCTCGACTTATCCTCCTCAAATCTCTCAAAGTCGGAATAGACCAGGGTGATCCGGCAGAGGTAGCCCTCTTGGGAGGTATAGACCCTGAGCCCCAAAATGCAGCTGGACTCGTCCGGGGGGTAGACGAGGCGCTTGTCGCCTTGCATGACGCCCACCGACTGTGGCTGTCGCTTCCCGAACAGGATCTGGATGCCCACGGGCCGTCGAAGGGACCCCTCGTCACCCCCAGTAGCCTGGACCTGCGTGGCGACGATGAAGCCGACCACCCAGTCGTCATCTGGGATCTCAACCCTCTCGACGCGGGAAGCTGGAGACCTTGGGCCAGTTCCAGGGTTATCGTTGAGGCCGGGGTGCTCGTGGTTCTCAGCACCAAGCCCGCAGATCTCGTCTGCCGCGTTGAAGTAGACGAGGAGCTCGACCCTGGCTTTTGCGAGTGTCATCTGGCGCTCGATGGGCGCCAGCGTTACCATGGCGACTTTGGTATCCTGCGGCTCCGGGTGCACGAGCTGAGCCACTTCTGTCCGGAAAACATATTTGCATGCCCGCAGCGTCGCGGACGTGTTGTCGCACTGTTCGTCCAGCATCTTGTAGTAGAGTCGGGCGATCTGTGGCAGGGTCTGCGTCCAGAGCCGGCGTCGGTTGGCGAGGCCGCGGATGACGGACTCGGAGGAGGGCTTGGTGGCTTCGTCCAGCCTCTCGTATATCTTCCTCCAATCGAGGATTATGTGCTTCAATGGTTCTGGCAGGTCGTAGAGCCACGGCATGTCTCTCATGATCTTGCCCTTCCAGAAGGAGTTGCTCAGCGGGACAAGACTTGCAGACCCGGATGCATGCTGGAGATTCTCCATGTCATGGCGGCCCAGCAACGACATGAGGTTGCTCATGATCTCGGGCGCGAGGCGAGAAAAAGGGTCCGAGCTGTTCAGTGATCGGGGTTCCGCGGCCTCTACTTTCTGTTCCGGATCGTACTCTGGCAGATTCGCATAGTACTCCTCCAGCTCAGGGATCTGCAGGGGATGGTATAAGCACCACTCTCCGCCTCTCACGGGACACCAGTACGAATCCATTTGCTCGGTGATGTCGCCGTAGTCGAGCTCTGACAGGTAGCAGTAGTCCTCGCAACCAGCCAGCTTCTCGAGGGCCTCGAACCAGGCGTAGGTATCGAGCGTGTCGGTGCCCACGTATTGCGCCAGGAGGTGGTGGCAGTCATCATGGAAGGGGACCGAAAGCGGCTCACTGCCCCCAGTTATGTATCTTTGGTGTCACCCGTCAACTGCACAAGTTGGAATAGGCGACAGGGAGGGGACTGGAGGAGCTTCCTCGCAGTCCCATAGGGACTCAACTCACACTTGCGGGTCATCCCAATCTTCTGGGACCACGTCATCTTCCGGGGACTCCAGCATGGCGCTTCCCCAGCAGCTTATTTGCATGCCTGGTCCGGAAATCCAAACACTGGTTGTGATACCGACGGTGTCAGTGTAGATAACCCCATGAGGGCGATGACATTACGCCGCTGATACACACTTACCCTGGAGGACCTGTGCCTTCACGATCCCAGGCGCCAATGACCCTCCAGTTCCAAAGCCAGTCCAACTCGGGGCCAAGAAGAGCAGGGTCGTATCCTTCCTCTTCTACGTCCCAAGAGGGTGGTCTGAGGGGACCACCGCACAGGGCGCAGTAAACTTCCTCACTCATAATGATGGCCAAGGGTGGGGCAGAGAGTATGGGCAGATGAAGGAAATGATGACACGATACGCCTGAGGTGAGAGAGTATAGCGATCGACTATCCGATGGGAGTGCCTCGTTCTATTTATCATTCACCGCCTCGACGCATTTGGGGCGGTATAGGGACAGTTTGATGGGCTGCAACCAACCCATGTACTAGTAGATACCATCATGTCGGATGTACCTTGCTTACAGGCACCACCCAACCATGGAGCCAACTCCGCTGGTGGAACTTGGGGGCGATTCTGCCTGCTCTAGAGCCACGGTCCTCCTGTATCTTACTCTTCACTGCCGTTCACGATGAAAGGTGGCAACTGGAGCGTGTGCGGTGAATCGTTGTGTGCGTTGATCTGTGCTCCATTTCCATGAGGTACCTGCACCTTGGTCTGCAGGGCCAAAGTGGCATCCGGACATTGCCTGATGTGGAAAATGGCGACGGCGGCAGCAATACACATTCCGATGTCAACCACGTCACAATCATCAATGCTCGATCCAGGTCATTGAAAGAGTTATTCAGTTCTATTCAATTTGCATCTAGTGCAGCGTCTCATAAAACGACGACAGACCTCCCAAAGGGCCGCCCCGGCTCCCAACGCCAAAGCCTGGTATATCATGCGGTCCGGCTTATGCAATCATGAAAATGCGTTAACAGTCAATGTCGTCCCATCGACAGGACAACCACACCCAAGCAGGAAACGACAACAGAGAAGAAAGAAGCAAGGCACGAGATCCACTCAGTTGGTCGACGTCCGCGCAGCAATGGTCTGGTGGCCCAGCTCGGACAGGCCACCGCCGCCAACCTTGATCCCGCCGTTGGCCGGCGCAGGCGACGCGCTGGCACGCGACGCGAGGGCCTTGCTCAGCGAGCCGCTCACGACGTCGTCGCGCGTGGCGCCCAGCATCTCCTCGGGCAGGCCCATGCTGCGGAAGAAGCGCACCGTCTCGGCCCACTCGTGCTGCTTGCGGGCGTCGTCCCAGCGCAGCTCCTCGGCCATGACGTCGATGACGCGCGGCAGGGCCTCGAGGGCGCGGCCGACGTCGAGGAAGGCCAGGCGCGTGCGGCGGGCGATCATGTCGGTGGCGGTGCAGGCCGACTCGGCGCGCACGCCGTGGCGCAGCTCGGCCTCGACGAAGGGCAGGTCGCGCACGAGGCGCGTCGAGGCGCCGGGGGCGGCCAGCACGGCCCAGGCGCGGTCGCCGTAGTTGCTGGCCAGGTGGGCGGCGATGTCGGCGTCGACGCCGTGGGCCTCGGTCAGCTGGGCCGGCAGCATGGGCGAGAAGCCGTGGGCGCCCACCAGGGGCGTCGTCAGCGTGCAGCAGCGGCCGGTGGCGGCGAGCCCGGGGAGGCCGGCGCCGCTGATGTCGGGCAGGAGGGCGGGCTTGGGCTCGAGCTTGAAGGTGCGGACGGCCTCGTCGACGGCGTCCTCGGCCATCTGGCGGTAGGTGGTCCACTTGCCTCCGGCGCAGGTCAGGAGACCCGAGGGCGACACGGTGACGAGATGGCTGCGGACGAGGGACTCGGTGTTCTTGGCGTTGGGGTCCTTGACCAGGGGGCGGATGCCTGGGTCGTTGCTGTCAGCATCACTCACACACGGAAAGGGGTTCTTCTTCCACAGGCAAACTCACCGGACCAGCTGGCCAGCACGTCGCTGCGGCTCAGCGCAGAGTCGGGCAGCAGCAGCTTGTTGACCTCGTGCAGGATGAAGTCGACGTCCTTCTGCAGGGCCACGGGCTCACGCTCCACCTCGCACTCGTTGTCCGTCGTGCCCGCCAGCGTCTTGCCCTGCCAGGGCAGCACGAAGACGACGCGCCCATCCGACGTGGCCGCGTCCAGCAGGCCCATGCCGTTGGGGCACAGCTTGCCCGGCAGCACCACGTGGGCTCCCGCGGCCGGCACGACGAGCGGCTTGCGCGAGCTGTCGTCCATGTGCTCGATGGCGTCGGTGAAGGGCCCCGTGGCGTTGATGACGCCCTTGGCGCGCACGGAGAAGGGCTTCGCGTCCCCGGAGGAGTCGCCGCCCAGCACGTCGCGGACCTTGGCGCCGCAGATCCTGCCCTGGGCGTCCTTGTCCAGGTCCGTCACCTCGACGTGGTTCAGCACCGTGGCGCCGTACAGCGCGGCCGTCATGGCCAGCGACACGTTCATGCGCGAGTCGTTGTGCTGGCCGTCGTAGTACACCAGGGCGCCCACGAGGTTGTCCCTGCGCAGCAGCGGGAACTGGGCCAGGGCCTTGCTGCGGCTGACGTAGTAGGAGCTCTCGAGGCCCTGCGAGCCGGCCAGCATGTCGTAGGCCTTGGTGCCCACCCACATGTAGGGGGCCTGCCACCAGCGCTGCAGCGGCAGCAGGATGGGCAGCGAGCTGGACAGGTGCGGCGCGATGTTGAGGAACGTGCGGCGCTCGCGCAGCGCCTCGATGACCAGCTCCAGCTGCGGGTAGTCGAGGTTGAGGACGGCCTTCTCCAGGTAGCGCACGCCGCCGTGGACCAGCTTGGTGCTCTTGGAGCTGGTGCCGGCCGAGAAGTCGTCGCGCTCGACCAGGGCGACCTTGAGGCCGCGCGTGATGGCGTCGACGGCGATGCCCGTGCCCGTCGCGCCGCCGCCGATGATCAGCAGGTCGTACTCGGCCTCGTCCGAGGATCCGTCGTGGCGCCGCAGGTCGGCCAGCTGCTCCGTGCGGCCCTTGACGGCCGGGAACGTGGGCGCGACGATGCGTCCCGCGCCGTCACGCTGGAGCGGCGCGATGGGCATCTGCAGCGTGTTCTTCCGGCGGTTCGTGAGCGCGTAGGCGGTTCCTCCGGCTGCGGCGACGGCGGCGGCGGCCATGGCCGGCCGCCTGAGAGAATGGAGGCGCGACGCCATGATGGCTCAGGGTCGCGATGTGGCGGAGGGGGGTTTGATCACAGGACACACGAGTGATCGATCACAGGAGGGCCTCTCTCGGAGGATGGGATAGTATTGGACAGGCCAGAATGGGTATTGGTGAGGCCCGGCTGGCAGGTGTAAGGGAGGGCGGATTGGGTATCAGATCAGTGAGGAAGAAATGTTGGATGTCGTCGTCAACCAGGATGGTGGACATAGGTTGGTTTAAACGGGAGGCTGCCGCGACAGGGACCTTCATTCGTGGAATCAGCAAGATCCGCTCGGTAAATGACCCGTTAAAAAAGCAAAGCAAGGTGCGCCATCTCGCCTGCTTTTCGGCGCCCGAGACGACGTCTGCTTCGCCGTCCGGACCGGCGTCTGACGTGCGTGAAACCCTCCCCCCCCCTTCACCCCAGCCCAAAGCCCTCGCCCCCAAGCAGCGTCATGCCCACGAGCCCACGCCGACTCGGTATGCGTACCCCGTGAATCTGGGTCCGACGGCCAGGGCACGGCGATTCACAGACACCGCAATGGGCCCACGTGCGGAGCACGACATGGCGTCAGCGGCCCTTCTCGCTCGCTTGTCATGTGGGCGCCCTCGGCATGGCCATGCCACCGTGGACGCTCTGCTGCGGTTCTGCTGGCGTCGCTGGTGGTTTGCGTGGGAGCACGTCGTCATGGTGGGCCCCCAGATCGCGCGCTAGGATATTTCCGATATGCATTTCGGCATGCCAACGCCGAGTTTCAGATGCCCTCCAGATGCCTCGTCGGGCCCGGCAGTGGCTTGGCTGGCCCTGTTTCTCCAAATTTCCACCGTGCCCACCGTCCCACAGCGGGCGGCCGCATGTCTTTGCGTCGGGTGGCTTCGGTACACCGACCCGAGCCCGAGAGAAACGGGGGCGTGCTAGCAAGGTGGGCTCGCCTGACTCTGTGCGTACCATGCTAGTTGTGTTTAGCAGCATCCGTCCTCCGTATATTTTCCTCTCGTACGGCTTGGGACACCTTTGGCGCCTTGGTCTCGCCAGCCGGCTGTGTCGGCCTCGTCATGGCTTTTCGTCTCCTCTTTCACGAGTCTCGCCCACGATCCCGAAACATGGGGGTGAGATCATGAGGGGGTCAGAGACTTGTCCCACGTGGGAAACCAAGTTTCTCCGGGGTCTTCTAGCGCCGTTGACAATACGGAGCCCCAAACCGACGTTTCCGGGGATGCTTCGTGGGGGTCTCGCACAAGATTTTCTTCGAGTCGCGGCCCCGGTGGTGCTCCGCTCCGCCGAGTCTGCCGGGTCCAGATCTCGCCGGCCGGGTAAATGGATACACATAAGACGGATATTTGCAGCAAGACGCGGAATGCCAATGGCAAGTTCGGCGCCCAGGGTTGGCGCTACGGGACCCTGAGCACGTTAATATCGACGACACTCCTTCTTCGCCAGTCGTTCTGCCACTCCCAAGGCGGCTACGCACCCTAGACACGAACGCCACACGGAAAAATAGAGAACAAGTGCGCCCTGTGTGCCGGCCATCGTGGTAATGTTACCGCGAAGTCCATCTCATTGCCTAAAGTTGGGCGCCCATGTTGCATGCAGTTCATATATCTCACGCGGACGTGGTGGCTTGAATGATTTCAAAGAATCGGCGTAAATATTGCCGTCGTAAATTACTATATCACATCCCAAAGCTATCAACCCAAACGGCGCCGGTGTTAACCAACGCCCTCAACTCCAGTGAAGAGTTCCTTTTTTCTAAACGGTGTTTTTTTCTCGTTTTTTTTCCTTTCCTCTTTTTCTTTCATTTACTTCCCCTTTCACCGGACAAAACACCCACTCTAGGTACATGCACCTCTTCGCCACCATCTAGAACACGACGCCTTGCCCATGGTATCACTAGGTTGTGCCACCTCTTTACACTTTCGAGTTCTCGGCCGCCTTGTACGTGTTGGACCAGACCTTGCGCGTCGGCTGCAGGAACCGCTTGAGGCCCAACCAGGGGGTGTTGATGGGGCTCTCGCCGGTGTAGATGAAGACGTCGTACAGGAAGCCGCCAAACGCAGTGCCGCAGAAGGGAGCAACCATGGGGATCTACCACTTGAATTAGCCTCGACGAAACTCGGATAGCGGGGAAAGAGATGGAGATGCCGAACTCACCCAGAAGTAGTAATTGCCCGCGGACCAGACCTCATGGGGGTAGCCGACAATGTACGACACCAGGCGAGGCCCAAAGTCACGAGCCAGGTTGATGGCATAGCCAGTCTCCCAACCGAAGCAGGCACCAATTCCAAAGATGAGGAAGAACAGGCAGAGAGGCAGGAGCGGACCGGCATTGCCGCACTTGGGATCGACCAGGGCGAAGATGACAAAGATGAGGAGAGTGCTAGCCATAAACTCGGACCACCACATGGACTCGGTCGTCATGAACTCGGCGGGGTACGTGCAGAAGATGCCGGCGGTGGCGGTCGGTCCCGTGACGGTGCGGATTCCAGCGCCCTCGAAGTTGTCAAAGGCATAGTAGTAGTTGCCGTACACGATGAAGGCACCGGCCATGGCGCCCATCAGCTGGCCCATGAAGTACATGGGGAACGTGCGCCACGGGTGGCCGCGGTAGAGGCAGTTGGCGAGCGTCACGGCCGGGTTGAGATGGCCGCCCGACTTGGAGGCGATCATGGCGCCCAGCATGACACCGAGGCTATTCATCACCCAAGTCAGCAAACAACGCACTCTGGAAAATCGAAAAAAGTCCACATGGGGAAATCGCGCTAGACTTACCCCCAGCCCCAAGAGATACTCTGGTAGTCACCCTTCTCGTTCTTGCTGAGCACGACCTGGGCAACGACACCGTCACCGAACATGATCATGACCATGGTGCCGGCAAACTCGGAGAAGAAGGGCATCATGTATTGCCGGATCTTGGACCACGGGAGCTCATCGCGCTCATGCTCGGACGGCAGCGACAGCGGCGCCGCCGTGGACGTCTCGTCTTGGGACATGGAGCCGGCGTGCTCGATCTTGTCCACGGGGATGGTTGCTGTTTTCTCAGCAAAGGGGGACGCGGAGACCGGGTCCTGGGAGACCAAAGTCGACATGAGTTCGTCTGTCCCGAGAGGCGGACAGTCGGACAGGGGGGGATTATTAGGGGGTGACGACGACGGTAATGAGTGAACGATGGGGTTGAAATGAAGGGATTGGGGGTGATGGACGAGGCGGTAAGAAGGTTAAGGTTGCACCCGACGAAGAGAAACTGGGGACGACGACTCCAAGTGACCAAAGTGATCAACACTGCAACTGGGGAACGAGCCGTATTAGTACGGACGAAGGGTCCCCACGGGGAGGGACGTTGAAAAATTCTTGGGAGTACCGCTGGGCTGGGGCGTTCGCCGAACCTGCAGCAAACTAGCAAAAGACCTGGAGAGAAGGCTGGAGGAAGATGGAGGGATGAGGGGTGTGTGCACCGGCCAACTGGGGGAGGGAGATGGGGGGAGGATGCCAAGATGATGGTTAAGAATGAGGGGACACGATCGCTCCCAACGGCATGGTGCACGGGTTGACCGGCAAGAATAAGATGGGGAGAAGAAGCTGACATCTCGCAGGCGATATTACTAGCGCCATGACTGGCCTGCGTATCCATGACCTAGGACCAGGACCCATCGGCCCTCTTCGCCTCGACCCTATCCGCGGACACGACAGAGGGGGACTGCTGGAGACAAGTTGGGGACTCCTCCAGTGCCGCTGCCCAGCGTCAGCGGTACGTATTGGCGCGGTGGGTGGATCTCTTCCGCTCCGGGCATCAAGTTCTGCTTCTGTTTTGGCTGTCAGATCCGCAGCGTCCCGAGTCAACACCAGTTGGCCGCTTGCACGGCCGCGTTGTTACCGTCCCTGAGCCATCTGGAGTCCTGGACCACCATCTGGGCCTCCTCCAATTGCGGTGGAGATCATCGGGGCTTCCGGACGAAGCCCGTGACATCCACAAATGTGGCACCCTCCCCGAGAGATGAAATCCATCGCACCAGGGATAGGCAGTTGGCCAACGCTGCAACCTCGGTGGCAGTACCGAACCTCTGCTATATACAGGCACCACACAGGCGGGCGTGCTTCGAAACACGGCTGCACGGGCGGCCCACGGAACCCCGAGAGCAGGTGACCAGCCGGTGGGACACTACTCGTACGAGCGAGGATCTGGACCATCGTAAATTGGTAAGTAATCCTCATAGTCCGACTCTTGGAGCCGGATATGATGGAACAGAAAATTATCGCCCCCAGATAGGAAATACGTCAAGGCCACCTCGCGACTCCGCCGGTGGACGGCGCCGTTCCCGCTGGCGTACCTGGCTGGCGAACAAATTCGCCTCCCGCTCGCACCGCTCCGGGTTTATCGCTCTGCTGTCGCTTTTCGCAAAACTCCCGGAGATGACGGGTGGTGCGAGTCAGTGCGCCCGCCAGAAGCAAGACGGGCTCCTCAGGCGATCTCCATGCAGGCCAAGGCACGAGGGGGCTCTGCCTGGGCCAATTCCAACCCGCGCTGCCCTCCCCGCCTTTTGGCAAGTCAAGCCACTTGGATGCCATGGCTGGAGCCTAGTCGCGGCTTCCCAGCGAGACAACTTGACAAGTTACAGAAGCTGCAGCGCTGCACTTGTCGTCACACCTTGCAAGGTGGCGTTGGGTCCTTCACCTTGTTCCCGGCTGTAGTGCGGTGTCGCTCCTGCCCTTTTCGAAGTTTTACATGGCCCCAGGCAGGGGTGGCGCCTGTATCTGCCCCCTAAACCCCCGGAAATAAGCTTCTCGAAGCCTTCCAAAGTGGAGTTCTGCGCCGGTCGTGGGCGCTTGTCTCCGCTTCTGCATCAGCCTTCAGGGCAAGCCACAGCGCGCAAGGCCAGCGAGTCTCAGTTGCGCTCTCGCGCCTCCCTCCTCCCGTCGACTCCACGTCGTCACCAATGCGACACGATATTTTTTTTTTTTCGTAAATCCCTCTTGCCGGATATTCTCGCAGATAGCTTCACTTTAGGTCAGTCTGAGGGGTTTTCATGATGAAGTGTCGTCACAGAGAAGAGGAAATTTCGAAAATTCCCGATCCAACGATGCCCAGGGGACCCCCGCTTTGCCCGCTTTGCCACCACCACCTCCTCTCCAACCATCCCCTCATGGCAGGACGTTGGGTGGACAAATGGAATGATTGTTGGATGTTCGGTCCAACAGACATGCAGCGTTCATGCTGCCATGCCGTATACGAACTGCCGCACATCCAGACCGAGGCACTGTAATTGCAAGTAGCACCTAATAACGCCTAATTATTCCTCCGCGTCACATGGCAAACCTGGGGTGATTCTGACGAGCTGCCCCTTCTCGCCTACGGGGGAGCCAGAGCTTAAAGCGCACCAGCCAACAATTACCACAATTATCACCACCCCCCCCTCCCCCCCCAAAGCCCTTTTTCTGCTAGTGCTCTCTGCCCTCCTGACATCGAGTCGGCCCGGGCGCTAAGGGGTCCGCCACCGTGGGCGACGAGGAATTGCCTGGGCCGAAATAGGAGAAGCCCGCCGTCTCGGCCATGGACATGTGGGACGCGGGGCCATTCTTTGCTGACCTGCATCGCCGCCACTCGGGCTGGCTGCCCCGAGTGCACCGAGTATACGGGATAATACCAGATTACCTCGATGCATGCAGGGCATTCTGGATTGCCTTGCGGAGCCCCAAGTGGGCTCAAACATCGTAGCCTCATACGTAATATGGAGCTTCCAGGACGAGTAATTAGCCTGCATCTCCATCTGGGGTCGAGCTACGGCCTCACGTTTCCGGGTCAGCTTACTTGGGGACGCAAATCTGTCGAGCCTCGTGCCAAGGTCCATCTCCACAACCCCGGGGTCCGGCGAGTTGGAGTTGAAGTGTGGGACGAGCTACGTACATGCGAGGCGTGGGCGCGCTCCGTCTGGAGGCCAAGACGGCGTAGACGGCGTGGGATGTGGGAAAAACGGCGCAACGGCTCACCAACCAGCCTGCCCAGGTCCAAAGCCTGGCCTGCAGCTCGCGTCGTTTCCCCGTGGAGGGGGCTAAAAGCATGGCAATGACATGGGCCTTCTCCAGCAAGTCTCCAGATGGGGAGACCTGGAGCCGGAATACAAATATTTTGCCAGTCCGTCATCGTGCACATGTGATCATCGTAGCACCAGCTCCTCATCCTCCCCATCTACCCCTCATCGCCCTCATCATCCTCCGCAGTCCTCTCCTCTTTTCAACTTCTCTATTCCCCAAGCCTCTCTGATTTTTATCTTGTGATTCTCCATT
The DNA here is from genome assembly GCA_016490725.1 of Amphichorda felina. Lineage (NCBI taxonomy): Eukaryota > Fungi > Ascomycota > Sordariomycetes > Hypocreales > Bionectriaceae > Amphichorda > Amphichorda felina. The sequence continues at coordinate 262,783 of JAEMHR010000005.1, read as the reverse complement.
GTCACTGTATGTTCCGTTCTCTGCTTCCAAGTAGATCAAAGAATACCCACAAGGCACACGACACAATGTCTCCCGCCGCCGCCCCCGAGATCTCCTTCGTCGGTGCCATTGATCAGGGCACCACGAGCTCGCGCTTCATCATCTTCAACCCCAAGGGTGAGATTGTTGCGGTGCACCAGCTTGAGTTTGAGCAGATCTACCCCAAGCCTGGGTAAGTCATACTGCGCGCCCACACGTAAGAGGGTATCATTGCTGATTACGAGTCTAGATGGCACGAGCACAACCCCGACGAGCTTGTCTCGTCCGTCGAGGCCTGCATTGACGGCGCCATCAAGCAGTTTGAGAACCAGGGCCACTCCCGGGAGCAGATCAAGGCTGTGGGCATCACCAACCAGCGCGAGACCACGGTCGTCTGGGACAGGACCACCGGCAAGGCCCTCTACAATGCCATTGTCTGGACCGACACCCGTACCCAGGACCTCGTCCGCCGTCTCAAGCAGCGCCTCGGCGCCAGCGAGCTGACGTCGCGCTGCGGTCTGCCCCTCTCCACCTACCCCTCGGTCGGCAAGCTTCTGTGGATGATTGAGAACGTCCCCGAGGTCAAGGACGCTTACGAGCGCGGTGTCCTCGCCTTTGGCACTGTCGACACCTGGTTGACCTACAAGCTCAACGGCGGCGCTGCCCGCAACGTCTACGTGTCGGACCCCTCCAACGCGTCCCGCACCATGTTCATGAACCTGGAGACGCTCCAGTACGACGACGACCTCATTGACTGGTTCCGCATCGACACCAAGAGGGTCAAGCTGGCCAAGATTGTCCGCTCGTCGGATCCCGAGGCCTACGGCAGCCTCGCCAGCACCGCGCTCAAGGGCTGCAAGATCACCGGCTGCCTGGGTGACCAGTCGGCCGCGCTGGTCGGTCAGAAGGGCTTCACGCCCGGCCGCGCCAAGAACACCTACGGTACCGGCTGCTTCCTCCTCTACAACGTGGGTGACAAGCCCGTCTACTCATCCCACGGTCTGCTGTCCACCGTGGCGTTTGACTTCGGCCCCGGCAAGCTCATGTATGCCCTCGAGGGCAGCATTGCTGTCGGCGGCTCCAGCGTCAAGTTCCTTGTCGACAACTTTGGCTTCATCGAGGAGTCCTCCAAGCTGAGCGCCCTGGCCGAGACGGTCGAGGACAACGGTGGTGTCACCTTCGTCACTGCCTTCAGCGGCCTGTTCGCTCCTTACTGGATCGACGATGCCCGCGGCACCATCTTTGGCATCACTGCCTACACTCAGCGTGGCCACATTGCCCGCGCCACCCTCGAGGCCACGTGCTTCCAGACCAAGGCCATCCTTGACTCGATGGGCAAGGACAGCGGCAAGCCCCTCAAGGAGCTGGCCGTCGACGGTGGCATGTGCAACTCGGATCTCATCATGCAGGTACGTGCAACTTACCCTAGCGTGGTGACTAGCAAAGGAGAAATGGCTAACAAGTGTGCGCGTGACAGACCCAGTCTGACCTCATCGGCATCCCCGTCGACCGCCCCGCTATGCGCGAGACGACCGCCCTGGGCGCCGCCATCGCCGCCGGCTTCGCTGTGGGTGTGTGGGAAAGCTTCGAGGACCTTGCGGCCGTCAACACCGAGGGCAGCACCATCTTCAAGCCCCAGATCACCGTGGCCGCCGCCGACAAGCGCTTCGAGCGCTGGGAGAAGGCCGTCCAGATGAGCAAGGGCTGGGCCAACTAAGGGGCGGTTTGCCTGTTGCAAAATAAACAAAGAAGACGGGGCGGGAGGTGGTTGAATTGCGGGGAGGCAAATTTTGGGCGCCGGTCGTTCCAGACTTTTCCCTGCGAGTGTATGATACCAATAGCCACTGCGGCGTCGAGCGATGACATGACATGAATTGATTTGGGAATCTTTCCTTGGAATCCGTGGTGCCTAGTCGTGAAAGCTGTCTACTACCTTAGTCAAGTTGACCCGTCCCAATGACTTGCCCGGCGACTGCCTGCCTCGGCGCAGGGCTGGCGATGAGTGATAAATGACGTTGCGACGTTGAGAGGTCTCTGTGGAGAATTTTGTGGTAGCGTTCAGGCCGAGTCAGGGAAATGGTGATGAGGTTGGTCGACCGTGGCCTATATCTCGCACTGTGCCCAGCCCTGCAATCTGTCCTTCGTTGTTGCTGGTGTTGTGTGACGAACAACACAGTGCCCAATTCCCGGTTTCGGCCCCGGCGGGGAGCACCTGCCTCCGTCTACGTAATGGTCAAACGGCGTTGACATCAAGGAAACGGCTGCTCGATGGGCCGGCGGCGGCAAATCTTCCTCCAAGGGTCTTCCTTTTCGCATCTCGAGAAGGGGAAGTGCATTTTATAAGATCTTCGTAGTGCATACTCGGGACGCAAAACCGACAACCCGACCCTCTGGACAATCGCGGTCGCGGTGGCAAGTCGAAATTCCCAGGACCCTGCTTGGCAGCGATTGCGCCTTCCGTTGCATTTGATGTTCGGGGGGGAGCACCGACAAAAACCCGAGCTCCTAACACTGTCCATCGCAACTGCCTCCCTCCCAACCTCTATTCTCGTACGGTAACCTGCCTGCGCAGACCCGCTCACCACCGCCTCGCCTCACCCACTGAATTAGCCGCTTATTACTTGCTGAGCTGGGAGGCAGCCCTCGGACCAGCGATTAAATCTCACTGTTGAAGGAAGGAATCATTTAGAGGATCGGCATTGTCGTCCATCAGTTCTCTCCTTCACTTGAACGCTCCTATCATGCGAGCCGGGGGATCCTGTTAAAAGAGGCCCCGCTCTGGACTAAGAAAGAACGGGCGTGGAGCTGCCACGAGTCCCACGACAAGCATCAATCCTCAACCCACTCTCGGAGACTCGGTCAGCCATCACCCGTCACCCCATACCACCATGGCAGGTTCAAATGCACCTCCGGCCGAGGATGACACCAACTCGGTCCTCAGTTACGAGGAGGGCGAGGCCACGAGCGCAGACGACGCGGCCCACAACGCTGCTTCGGAGGCCAACAACCCGAGGAAACGCAAGAGAGAGAAGTATCAGAAGACATCGTAAGGCAGACCTCCTATCCATCCCATGATAGCCATGTCACCCAACTGCTAACTCGGTATCCAAGATGCGAGTTGTGCAAGGCGCGGAAGGTCAAGTGTGATCGCGCTGAGCCCGCCTGCTCGTGGTGTGCGCGACACAACCGGACATGTGTCTACCTCGAGAGGCAGAAGCCCGGCAGCCGCATAGGCTTTGGCCTGGAGTTAGAAGCCAAGGTCAATAAGATCGACGCGCTCCTCCAGTCCCTAGGAAGGCGACTCGAGGATCACATCGAGTCTCATGGCATCGTCCCCGGCTCCTCACCTGGCGTTAGCAGCCAAAATGTCTCGCAAGCCGATGGTGCTCACCGCAACGGACTCCCTGGAGGCCTGACCGCATCGGCTGGCCCCCCAGGGGGTACCCCAACCTCACAAGGAACAGCGAACCTCTACTCGGGCGCATATTGGCCGGGTAGCGATGCCCCCGACGTATCACAGTACGGCATCCAGCAGCAGACGCCAGGCCATGCTCCCAGTAGCCTGCCTAATGCCAGCAACTTCAGTCGCCCTGCTCCATCCCCAAGCGTCAGCGGTCTCCAGCGACAAACGCCCGTGGCTGCCACGGGCCTTACCGACCTACCGCCTCAAGATGTCATCTACACCCTCGTTGACCTGTACTTTAAGCACTGCAACACGTGGTGCCCTATCCTCGACCGGAAAACGACATTTGGCATCTTCTTTGGTTCGACGTCGATGAACGAGGCGGACCGCGTCCTTCTACATGCTATTGTGGCCACAACCCTGCGTTTCCTACGAGACCCGCGCCTCTCATACGAGGCCAAGTTGCATTACCATGCTGTATCGAAGCGGACGGTACAGCTGTACGCGATGGAACATATCAGCATAGAGGCTCTCAAGGCCCTAGTAATCCTTTGTCTAGACGAGCTTGGTACCGCCAACGGACCCAAGGGCTGGAACCTTCTTGCTCTGTTGGCGCAGAATGTTAGACAGTTGGGACTTTACGAGGAGAGCGGCATTTTCCTCGTTGCTGATCCCGAGGATGCATCTCAGGCAGCAACCACACCGAGACTCACGACGGGCCGACCGGAATCCTGGATTGAGGAGGAGGGGAGGCGGCGGACCTGCTGGATGGTCTACCTCTTGGATCGGTACGCCGCGATTTCCACTGTCCACTTTGACTTTGTTCTCGAGGAGAGTTTGATGAAGCGGTTGCTACCTTGCTCATATGATCTATTCTCGAGGAATGTTCCTGTGGAAACACAGGCAGTGAGCTCGTCCAGCGACCAGCAGTCTGGACAGGATACGACATACGTTATCAACAAAGCCGAGAACCTGGGAAGCTTCGCATACCACTGCGAGATCCTTCGCATCATCAGCCGAATACATAGCTTCCTACGCACCCCGATCGATGTAACCTCCTCCTCCGAAATGGCCAACTGGCGCAACACCTACCGCACCCTCGACAGCTCTCTCGACACCTGGCTCCAGGGGCTACCAAGCGAGTACAGCAAGATCTCGGCTCTGTGTCATTCAGACCCAGCTAGCCGCGTGGCAAACTGGTTCATGCTACACAGCGCCTATGTGGTGGCCGTTGTGCGCCTACACTCGGTAGCGGCGTACCCGACAACGCGATCACACATCTTTGTGCCATCGCACTACGCTATGCAGCGCTGTCTTTCGGCGGTTCAGAGCCTCGGCGATATTGCTCGCGATGTCTACGAAGCTGATGGCCTGGACCTGCTTGGTCCGCCTTTTGCATTCTCGCTCTGGGTGGCAGCAAGGCTGCTTATTGTGCATGCTGCTACGGTCGGATGCCTGGTCGACCCCAAAATCGAGTTCCTAATCGAGACTCTCAACCACGTTGGGCAATACTGGGAGCTGGCCAACACCTATGCTAAGGTTCTCACAAGAGTTGTCCAACGAGGACGGCAGAATAGCGTCAATTTTGCTGCTATGAGGAAGTGAGTCGTTCACCCCCGAACTTTATTCGTTCAATACTAACAATATTGCAGGAGTGCCTACGACCTCTCGACTCTTGTCAAGCAAACTCGGCAGTCTGGTGTGGAGCCGATGTCTAACCAAGCGACCTCCCTTAACGAACTGGATAATCTCAACGTCTTTGACTTCTTCAATCTCCCCAAAACGGCTGACACTAGTGCTGGGTCTGCCAGTGGCCAGATAACCAACCTGATGGCTCAAGGCAGCAATGGCCTGGGGCCTAGCAGCCTGCCTGATCCAGACGCAGATTGGCTGCAGTATGGGACGCCGTACACCTGAGTTATATGGTTCCGAGGCCGAGAAGTTCCTAATTCGAACGCTTCGAATGGAAAGGGCATCCTGAAATACAGTGTGCCGCGCGACTCCGATACCGATATGCTATGGTGATCGATAACACGGCCCTAGCCATGGCCCATCCCATCCGGCCAGCAGAAGCCACACTTTGGGTTTATGAATTTTACAATCCAGCTGGGATCGAATCTGTTACGCAAAAGGGTACACCAATGCGCACCATCCGAACAAGGGATCAAGCCCGGCTCCATGGTTGAGCTGGCGTGAGGGTCAGGAATATCATACAGGTGCAATGGACCAGCCCCAAAGGATCACCAGTTGGACGACGGAGACTAGTGCGAACGTCTGTCCACAGGTTGCCTAGCTTGCTTGGAGAGAACAATTGCGTCATTTAGGAATTGCCGATCACATCGATAGCTCAACGCTGGCGATGTAGCAAGGTTCATGTCTATATACCATAATGATCTACGAAATAGGTACGATGGAGATTTAGAAGCGCTAGGGTTTTGTTTAAATGTGGTGGTGGACTGTAGCTGAGAGGTCTGGGGCTAAAAAGCCTTTACATAATTCGATACAAATACATTGCATGACATTTAAATACCCCAGGATCTGTAGTATGATATTCCTCGAGAAAGCTCACTCGTTGTATGCACTTTGTGAGAAAGAACATTGGGACTGCCGTCTAGGGTAACTTCGTTACCGGGCCCCAACTTAAGTCCCGGACAGAGAAGACACGCTACATAATGCCGAGGTCTTTCTCTGCCTAAGGTATTTGTAAAGCAATTTCCCATTAGTATAATTCTAGACTTTGTCTCTTTTTGTTCACTGCTTCCCTAGGGAAAGAGTTGTTGTATGAGTGAATTCACCGACGCCAAGCCCTTGAACATCTGTCAATTGCTAGTGGTTGGGAGGAGTTTGAACTTACTACTAGTGTGCTGGAAAGCAATAATTATTGAGTACTATGGTGTAGATTTCCGGGCTTGAATTATTATATGCACAATGACACATGGCGTCTATATCCAAAAATTTCCCTGGCTCTCTCAGCACAATCTGGTGTTGAATGTCCAAAGCCTAGACCTTGTTGCTCGGGTATAAAACCTCCGTTGTGGGCACGAGCTCCTCCTTGATAGACCGCATGCTGACAAATCGTGACAAAAGGTTCATGCTGCCCGCCTTGTCGTTTGTTCCGCTAGCCCGGGCGCCGCCGAACGGCTGCTGGCCGACGACAGCACCTGTGCTCTTGCAGTTGATGTAGAAGTTACCCGCCGCGTTGCGAAGCCTCCGCTGGAGGAGCTCAACGGCGACGCGATCCTGTGCGAAGATGGCGCCAGTCAGGCCGTACTGCGATGTGGTGTCTACAAGCTTACAGACCTTCTCGAGGGCGGCCTCGGAGCCACCTGCGTCGTCATAGGTGTATACGACAAGCACGGGGCCAAAGATCTCCTCCTTAAGAAGGTTGTGGCTTGGGTTTGTGGTGCGATATATGGTCGGGTGGACGAAGTATCCCTCGCTGTCATCATAGGTTCCCCCAACTAGCAACTCCATCTCGGGGTCGTTCTTGGCCTGGTCGATGAGCTGGCGGATTTTTTCAAAGGACCGGGCATGGATAACGGGCCCGATGAAGTTTTCGTACTCGGTCGGATCGCCGATCTTGAGTCTCTTGGTCTCCTTCACCAGCCGATCCCTAAACTCGGGCCAGACAGAGGTCGGCACGTAGGCTCGGGACGTGGCGCTGCACTTCTGGCCCTGGAACTCGAACGCGCCGCGGATGGTCTGCACGGCAGCATTCTCCAGGTCGGCAGAAGGATGAAGCAGGTGGAAGTTCTTACCACCGGTTTCGCCAACAATACGAGGATAGGATCGGTAGGCCCCGCGCGCAATCCCGGCACCTATCTCGCCATAGAGATATCGGAAGACGGCAGTGCTTCCAGTATAGTGCAGACCTGAAAACTCGCTATGGTCAAGAATTACCTTGGTAACGGTCTCGGGCTCTCCTGGAACCCACTGGATAACGTTAGGAGGAAGCCCAGCCTCTAGAAGGATGCGGTATACGGTCCAGTTTGACAGGATGACAAAGTCAGACGGCTTCCAGATCACCACGTTTCCAAGAAGGGCCGGGAGGACGGCAAGGTTGGCGCCGATGGCAGTAAAGTTAAAGGGAGTTACGGCGTAGACGAATCCCTCCAGGGGGCGATATTCCACGCGGTTCCATATACCGGGAGCATGGTGGACTGGCTGGTTCGAGTAAAGCTCCTCGGCATACTTGACGTTGAACCGCAGGAAATCGGCCAGCTCGGCCGCGGAATCGATTTCCGCCTGCCAGGCATTTTTGCCCTGGCCGAGCATGGTGGTCGCCATCACCTCGTAGCGGTACTTGGTGGCGATGAGTTCAGCAGCCTTGAGAAATATAGCGGCTCGGGCTGCAAAGGGCAGTGACTCCCATTCTTGCTTCGCCGCTAGCGCGGTGTCAATGGCCGTCTTCACATTGTCGGGGCTGGCCTTTGAATATGTTGCTAGAACGGTCTTGTGACTGGCAGGGTTGACTTGTGTACCCTGAGAGTCTGTGTTGAGCTGGGGGCATTGTAAGTGGCCATGGAATGACACTGGTAGTGGAGATGCACCAACCGCTTTGCCGCCGATGAACAGGGGGACAGCTTGAGAGGATTGGCTCTTGGCCTTTCGGATAGCAGCCGTCAGACCCTCTCGCTGCGCCGTGTTCTTCGCATAATGATGCTTCAGGATGAAGCTGTTAGCGATGGCGCCCATGGTGGAACTGTGAAGAAGGGGGCCTACGTTGGGTTCGTTGTTGATCTGGGGAACGCGGAAGTTTGCCATCTTGTCAAGAATATGTCGTAACGTTTTGACCGGGATAGCTAATGAACTGGAGAGACGTAATCACAAATACCAAAAGCAGTGACAGAAAGACTTCAGAGAGAAATGGGTTGTTTATATGATGTGTCCGGCGTAGCATTTGGTGCAACAAGTTGTTCCCCCATATCGTTGTTGTCCTCGACAACTGGTCCCATCGACAGCTTTCCGGAAACCTACACCGAGCACTCTTGAAGAAGCTTCCTACGAGAAGCAATAGTATCTGAGTGAAAACAGACGCCATCCAAGTGGGCGGAAGACGATGCCGCTCTGGTGTGGATGTGCCTGGTGCGGATGTCGTGTCCGGATTCCGTCCCTCCGAGCTCGCCACCAACTTTGCCCCACTACGTGAGTATCGGCCTCTGGAAAGAGAATGGGTGCGGCCAACCCTCAAGGCGTGTCGGTGACCGAGTTCGGAGCGCCTCCTGTCCTCGATGGGACAGCTGGACTGCCATGGAGGCGTGGGTTTTGGGTATCTGTGCATCTGTCATGTGCTTAAAACGGGTCATTTGATAAGAAGAGAGGCTCTCAATGAGGGAGAGCGACGGCAATGGAGGCTCGGAGGACGGTATTTGGGGGCGTATTTATTCGATATGCAGGCACAACAGTTGATCAGGATGGGCAGAGTTCAAGTCGCCCGCAAAAGCGCATTGATTCCATTCACACAATGCTGGATTAGCATGCAACAAGCTCGAGTCGGAATATTTGCCATCGATTTATTGAATATTCTGTACGTAAATGGATTGATTCGTTTGGATGGAAAAAACTGCAATCTTCTGTTTTATGGTGACTAGTAGTTGGTTGGGGTCACTTGGGTGGTTGAGCTTTGACCAGAGCGGCCTTCAAACCCCTACTCATACCACATCACTTTTAGGTTGAAACTGTATACTTCAGAGTGGAGGAACAAACCCCATCAATTTGCAGCCAACCATATTTTAGGATCTCACAATTGAATGAGGTTGACCAAGTGTGGTTGCAGTCCAAGGACGATGCCAAGTGGCAGGGGGGACGCCACACAGATCCCAGAATGGCATCGAGGTATCAAGCTTTGCATTGAAACTGATAAGTCCTGCTAATCAGAAGATGCACAACTCCAATCAGTATCCAATGCATAAGTCTCGACTCATTCCGGAATGTTACCCCGTAGTCCATATCCCTTAGCAGTGGGTGAACTGGGACATCCCAGACTTGCTAGACTCACCATGTGGGGGTCCCTTAGCACCCTGAGCCGCTGCCACCCCTCATCTCGGATCCAGAATCCGATGGCATACCGGTAACCGCGGACATTGAGAATGCTCGTGACCTTCGACCAGTGATTCTGGCTTATCGTTGTTGTGAACTCTCAAGCGCCTACGGGCGACTATTGGAAGAGTTATGTATGTCACTGGAGTAGCTGGCGATAAATACAATACATGTAGACGGTGGTGTAGAAGCTAGCCCCCCCCAAAACTCTACCTGTTCTCATTTTGCTTCTCAGAAAGCTAGATATCAACTTTGGCACTCTTATACTCGCTAAGATGTCTGCAATCCAAGCAAGTGACACTGTGCATGTCGCTCAGGCAAACGGACTGAACGGCCACTATGGCCCAGCCACGCCACCCCCAGACGGTTCCATGCCTCCCAAGCAGATGGCAGATTGGATTCCGCAGACGGCCACTCCAGTAGCTCCACGCCAGACAAGAGAGAAGGTAATTATCTCGGAACGGAGCATTAACGAGCCAAGGCCTCTGAAGGTGATTTACATTGGTGCCGGTGTCTCTGGCATCGTTGGGGCCATTGAGTTCATGAAAAGAGTACCTACCTTGGATCTCGTCATATACGAGAAGAACCCCGAAATTGGCGGCACATGGTTCGAGAATAGATATCCCGGGTGCGCCTGTGGTGAGCACCCCTATTATGTGTAACCTTCACCGAGCAGTTGGATCGCTGACACGCCTCTGCCTGCGGACGTCCCCTCCCATTCATACCAGCTCAGCTTCGAATCTTGGCCTAAGTGGAAGAGCTTCTTTGCAGGAGCTCCCGAGATTCTCGAATACTGGAAGCGCGTGGCGGCAAAGTACGACATAAAGAAGCGGGTGCGCTTCGAGCATAAGTGTGTCGGTGCGCGTTGGAGCGAGGCGGCTTCCAAATGGTTTGTCCAGATCCGCGACCTCAACACTGGATTCACACATGAAGACCACGCCGACGTCCTCATGACGGGAGAGGGGGTGCTGAATGAGTGGAAATGGCCCGAGATTGAGGGACTGCATAGCTTCCAAGGAACGCTTCTCCACAGTGCCAACTGGGAAGATCAGTTCGATCCAAAGGTAACAGGGGCTTCTCGGATGGTGCTTGTTTCCTGAGCTAATCATTTCTCCTTGCAGGACAAGTCAGTAGCTGTGATTGGAGCTGGAAGCAGTGGCATCCAGATTGTACCGGCTCTTGAGCCCGCTGTCAAATCCATGGACCATTACATCCGTGGACGTACATGGATATCCGACGGCCATGGTGCTGAGGAAATCAAGACGAGGACGAATGGCAAGGGGGGCAATCCCTCTTATTCGGATGAGGAAATGGACTTCTGGGACAAGAACCGCGAGGTCTACGTCGAGTACCGTCGCGGGCTCGAATTCGAGATCCAGAGCCGCATCGGCATCACATACAGCGGCAGCAAGCACCAGGCAGACGCCCGTGTCCAGTATACAGCTGATATGAGGCGGAGGCTGCAGGAAAAGCCCGAGATTGTCGAGCACATTATACCCACCTTCTCGCCCTTGTGCAAGCGTCTGACGCCGGGACCCGGATACCTCGAGGCGCTGGCATCGCCCAAGGTCAACGCGATAACCACCGCCATCTCACATGTCGACGAGAACGGAATTTGGACAGTTGACGGTGTGCACCACCCTGTGGACACCATCGTCTGTGCCACGGGCTTCCAGACGTCCCCTGGAGCCAGCCGCTTCCCCATCTACGGCCGGGGCGGCGTCAACCTGCGCGAGCGCTACGCTGAGCGCCCAGAGACATACTTGGGTCTCTGCACCGACAAGTTCCCCAATTTCTTCCAGTCGCTGGGGCCAAATGGATTCCAGGGCGCGGGGAACCTGCTCATCATGATCGAGGCGACGCACAGCTACGTCGGGCAGATTCTCGAGAAGCTCGCCTACGAGAACGTCGGCGTCATCGAGCCAAGGCAGAAGGCGGTCCAGTCCTTCACCAACTACTGCGACGAGTATTTCCAGCGCACCGTCTATGTCGAGGAGTGCGACAGCTGGTACAAGTCGTCCCCACCGGGGGCGACGCGCGAGGAGAAGAGGCGTGGGCGGGTGACGGCCATCTGGCCGGGAAGCAGCCTGCATGCTATCCGGACGCTGAAGTCGGTGCGGTGGGAGGACTTTGAGATGAATTCGTATGATGGGAATGACTTTGGGTGGTTCGGCAATGGGTTGACTGTGGCGGAGAAGAATCCGTCAACCGAGGAGATTGCGGCCTTTACCTGGTATCTGGACAATACTAATATCCTGAAGGACGCTTGAATACATGTATTAGTATAGCCTGCCATTCATTACAATCTACTTCTGCTTATGCGGTTATAGTTGACTTCTATTGTTGTTGCATGTATGGAATTTGATCTTGATGGGATACCATGTGGGGTTTGATCTGGTCTACTGAGAGTAGGTGTATAGCTTCAGGATTGACGGATTGTTGATAGACATGATGTACGGAGACAATTTGTTTACTATTATCATTGCGTTCTGATCGAACTTGCATCATTTATACAAATCCGCATTCATGCATAGATAATGATTGGTGTGGAGAGGGAACAAGTGTCAACATTCATTAACTCTGCAATGGGACACGAGAATATACCTGCATCATTGGGAGGTTACAAGCTACTTAATATTCTGCCAAAGTGCAAAACTGTTGAGCTCTTTCTTTTAATCTTTTAGGATAATCATTATTCATGTAAACTTGCTCATGTTTCTCATTCTATCCGCCGCCGTCATCAGGGCATCCGAGAAGGCGTACCGCACGCCGTGGCTCTCAAGCTTCAGCAGGGCCCTGACAGAGGCTCCTCCTGGGGAAGCAATCTGCTCGCGGAGAAGCGACGGGTGTGTTCCCTCCACGATCAGGTTCAGCATACCAATGGTGCTGCGCACAGCCAGGAACTCAGCGTCCTTGCGCTTGAGGCCCTCGGCGACAGCGGCATCAAGCAGCCCGTCAATAGCCAGGGCCATCAGTGAGCCAGCACACCCAACAATGGGACCAGCAACGTCGAAGCGCTGCTCAGGGATGTACTTGTAGTCGCCGACTTGCCCAAAGACCCAGTAGGCAATCTCGAGATTCTCGGGAGTGACAGTCCCGGGCGTGGAGGTCAACAAAGTCATGGCCTGCTTTATCCTGGCAGCCATGTTGGGCATGGCACGGATGACCTGGCAGGGATTGGTGGTGTCACCCTGGTTGATGACCTCGCCTAAGAGCGTCGTCGGAATCCCTGCCATGATGCTGATGAGGAGTTTGCCTCTCAAGGCCTGGCGGATCTCCTCCACTCCCAGGAACTCGTGTCTCTTGAACGGCTTGACGGCCAGGATGACCACGTCGGCTTCTCGGACCGTCTCCAGGTTCTGGCTCGCCTGGCGTGCATTGAACCTCTGCTCATGATGTTGGAGAACACTCTCGACACGCTTCTTTGACGCCTCGCTCTCGACAGTGGCTATGACACGACCACCGGCACCGGCGGCGGCAAGGGAGTCGAGGACGCCGGATGCAATGGAAGTCCCGATGCTTCCTGTGGGACGGATGAGTCTCAAGCGATATCAGCAAGCCACCGGAGGGATTGTAGGACATACCACAGCCGATGACGGCGACTGCTAAGTTCTTAGACATGTTGATAATTGTAGCGGGCAAGTTCCGAGTGAAGATAAGTAGGTAATAGTACTATTCCTTTGAACCACGAATTGGTAGGGTGCTCATGCTGACAAGCCACAACGTGCACGAAGACTTATACTCGGCGCACATGTCCATACTTGGCAGCGATAGTCGTGTACATTCATGGGATAGCAGGTACTAAGTGGTATCTCCGGAATCTCGCCCCGGTCTCTATCCACACCGGGCCGGCGAGCGTCATCACTTATCAGCGGGATCAGCTTCCGGCTGGAGATGCGCCTCGCTGCACGACATGCCGCACATCGACCATTTGGGACTTTTATGCAATCGTGACATGTCTTCAGTGCATCACAACTCACATTGAGCAGGCAAATGCTTCCCGCGCCCCGCCCTTGGCCACCACTCCCAATGCCGAATCGCCGATGACTTTGTCTCGGGTCTGAACTCCGAGCCTCCCCAGTTTCCCCGCCTTCACCGGTCCGGTCAATGGAGGAGGACCAACGCGCGGCTGGGTGTTCTACAGCGTTTGGGAAAGAACTGTTATTGCTACCGCCCCAGTGCACACCCACATACCTCTGCATTCATTTCCCAGTCCATCAATCTCCGCTGCCCTCAGGTTCTCCCCCTCGATACTACACCGCCAACATGGCTGTCGAAGTCAGAAAGTACCATCTCGGCCCGACCCAACTTGTCCCGAACTCCCCCAGGCCCCTCCTGCACTACAAGAATGTCCTAGCCAAGAAAGCCAACCGGTCCCACTGCGACCCGGCCGAGGTCTGGGACATGTTCAGCGGGAACGGATGGAAGGTCTCGTGGATCTTCCGCTACGGGCCGACGCAGGCCTCGCACTACCACTCCAAGGCGCATGAGACCATGGCCGTGCTCTCCGGCACAGCAACAATCCGGTTTGGCGTTGCCGACACGTCGGACGACCTAGAACAGAACACGCATGGCTCGGCGTGGGAGAGCGGCGAGGTCGAGCTGGAGGCGGAAGCTGGCGATGTCTTTGTCATCCCCGCCGGTGTCGCACACAAGACATACAACACCAAGCCGGAGGCCGATTTCAAGTTGCTGACGCCTGGAAACGGACATGGGATCGAGCTGAAGAACGCGAGGAAAGAGCTGGAGGAGATCCAGCTGGACGGGTACACCATGATGGGGGCCTACAATGGCGGAGACTGGGACTTCGTCGAGAGCGGCGGAGACTACGAGAAGGTGTGGGCTGTCCCTAAGCCAAAGTACGACCCAGTGTTTGGAAAGTCGGAACAGGGACTCGCCAGGCTGTGGTTGGGGAGTGACAAAGCCCCTCGAGCTCGTCTTTAGCTCGTCTCTAGATGCGATTTTGATGTGACGAACTTATCGCCGGCCAAGTTAACCTCGTATTAATAAATATTAATCAATGCCTTGAGTTTTGCAGCTGCTGAATTCTTTCGAGCGTGTGATATTCTAATCAATGTAGGGTCATTAACGAGACTACTAATAAGTCTGTTCCAGTGCATTGGTCGGTGACGGCCTGTTTTTGATATTGCGGGCGGCCAGAATGGCTAATGGGAAATGCGCTGTGAGGTCCATACGGGTGTTCACTTCTTGCAGAGAGGCATAAATCAATGGCTCTTGAGTTTAAGATAGATTGCATGATACGCACATTGAGTTTATGATGCCCAATACATAGCCCTCAGTGGATTGCCAGATGCTTCTAGCGGCTTAAACAGCCCCAATGCCCATGGCTCTGGCAGCCTTCCTCCATCCGGTCATGTCCAATATCTCGGTCCAGAAACCCTTGGGGATATCCTCGCACACTTGCTCGTATGCATCAATCTCCGGCTTCTCCCAGACAAGATCCGCCTCCGCGGGAGACACCACCTTTGTCTTCATGAAAATCTTCCAGCCAGAGTAGGTGATGATGGCGACAAAGACCATGGCGTAGTACGAGAAGAATGTGCCAACGTCCCAGGGCGTGAAGCTTGAGTACCCATAGAAGAGGACGACAAAGGACGTGAAGAATAGGCCGAGCATTGCGACATAGGGCTGACACCAGCCCGTGTACGGGAAGGCCTCTCTGTCGACTCCCTGTACCTTGCAGGCGCGATAGAAAAAGATGAAGGTGGTGCAGATGACAATGTAGTTGATGACACAGCCGGCTGTGACGAGATTGATGAACCACTGCAGGACAACCATGGATCCGTTTCCAAGCTGGAGGTAGGCCAGAAGCGGGAACGGCATCGTGACCGCGAGGCAGTAGAGCGGCACGCCGTTCTTGTTGGTCTTGGCCAGAACCGCGGGGGCTCGGCCCTCCAGGGCTAGACCGTGGAGACTGCGCACAGCGCAGTAGGTGTACGTGTTGCCGGCTGACAGAATCGAGGTAAAGATGAGCCCGTTGGTGATGTGCGGTAGGATGCCGATCCCGAGGTTGTTCATGGCGATAACGTAGGGAGATGCGGTCGCCGTGCCGCTCCCCTCAGAGGTAGCCACAATGTTCTGAAGTGTTGGGTCATTGTATGGGACGACGATGCCGGCGCACAAGGCTCCGCCGATGAAGAAGATGCCGAACCGGTAGTAGGCCGTCTTGAAGGCGGCCTTCATGTAGATCCGGGGAAGCTTGGCCTCTGCCGATGTCACAGACAGGTACTCGGGGCCGACGACCACGAACGAGGCCACCCAGAGGGAGTTAAGGAAGCCTTCAAAGCGGCCGAGGCTCCCCTCGGTGTGCCACTCTGCAAATGCTCCCGGCTTATTCCGATACCGGAATCCGTAGGCATCGCCCTGGGGATTCACTCCCACCATTGTGAAAAAGGTGAATGCGAAGAGGATCAAGACGAGTAGCACTTTGCCGGCCGACATCCAAAACTCAGCCTCGCCATAGAATCTAACTGCGAGAATATTCAGGCAGCTATAGAGCTGCTAGGCCTCCATCATAATATTCAGTTGTATGGGTGACATGGAGGGCTATCACTTACCCGTACAGCACGATGGTGATAGTTATGACTATGGCCGGGTGGATATCGTCCCTCCAATAGGTGAGGACAACATTAAGTGCGGTGATCTCAAAGGGGATCAGAATAGCTTCGTATAAAAAGAAGTTCCATCCGACCATAAAGCCCAGGGCGTCGTCCACCCATTTTGCCCGCCATTCGGATGAAGCCTCCGGCAACAGGCATCAGGGTGGCCATCTCAGCCATGCTGCTGTTGACGAGGGCAATGAAGAAGCAGTAGATGGTGAAGCCAATCAGCAGGCTTGCCGGGCCGGCTTTCGCCAGGCCGGTGCCGACATTGATGAAAAGACCGGTGCCAATGGATCCACCGATGGCGATGAGCTGGATCTGCCTGTTGCCGAGGCGGCGGTGCAGCTGGTTGCCCAGGGGCACCTCGTGGGAGGCATTTCCGGGGACGGCTGTGGGGTCTTGCACCATCGCCTCAGTGGGTTTGTCCGAGTTGGAATCACTCATCGTGATGAAAACGAAGACATAAAAAATATGCCAATGTGGTTGCTGTGGGGAGCCAAGTCCAAACCAATAGTGGAAATTTCGAGATAGGAGAATTCATATGGAGAATCTCTTACGAGATACACAACAATGCAAAGAGAAGTGAGGGGGTAGAACCGTTATAAAACCATCTTCTCGAGAGACAAAGCCCATGGGCCATAACTGGAGAACAAGCATTCCCCTCTCGCCCGGGGAGCCTTAGTCCTCCGTGATGACGGATGTGTGTGGATCTCCTGGCGATAACCCCAAACAAGGGGAAGGGAACTAGGGCAATGAGGCTTACACGCGGGGTTGTCCACGCGTGTCCTAGATATTCGGACTCAGACTCCGACACAATGATTGGCTGGCTCCGGATCTGGCACCAATTGTCTGGTTGTTCCCACAGGGTTACCCGCTGCTCCGACGTCATGAGTTTGATTACAAACGATCTGGGGTCGACCAAGGAAGGCTTCATTTTGCTCTGTTTGGAGAGCACTTGACTCGTTTCCATCAGAGATTCTCACTGGAAACAACTGAACCAACCACTCGGGCCGGCCTGCCCAGTGACATCTGGCCCGAAATTAGCTCAAGGGCACTCACACTAATGCCCCTTGCAGCGGGTTACACCAGGTGGTGGTATCTCTTCCCCCAGATTAACCCTATCCCTAAAGCTAGTCATGATCGGCCCGCAGCAGCGGGCAGAAGGTGCACATCATTGGACAGATGCCACTGGCCCTGCGTATCTGGAATCCAACAGAGGGACTCCAGGTCGAACGAGTGGTTCATGGCAGCCGCGACTGACCCGAGCGGTTTGCTCACTGGGAGCCCCCCGCAAGTCTGCACAATGCGTCCTTGGCACTCCGTAATTCAAGCCCGCTATCTTGGCTCCTTATCAATGTGGGCAGCAGGCGGACTGTTTGTACTCCGTAATAAGTACGTATTGTATTTGGGTACGCTGCGATGAATGGGTGCTTGCGGGATCGGCGTGGGGCAATTCGGCATCCGAGTGGGGCTCATCGGAATCGGAAGCCGACGGTTGTCCTCGATGGGGGGCTGAGCTCAAAAACTCCACGCTATTTGTGATGACCCAGGCCTCGATCCCTTATCTTGACATCAAAGGGGTCCTGGAGAGGGGTATATGTCACAGGAGTCCGCGACGGTCCGAAGAAGACGGGCCTTGACCTCCCAGATAGGCATTTTCCCCATCAAATGCCAAATAGATATGGCACCCGCATCGTGAACTCCCGAATCCCGACCCTCCCGGGCTCCGTCCATTAGATAGCCCCCCCTGGAAATTCTGCAGGGTTCGCCGTTAGCTTGAATTAGTCGGTCTTTACTACCCCAATAAAGGTCACGTTTGCTGTGGGCCACCCCAGGTTTGCGTGGAGTTACCAGGTTGTTCGGGACCCGAGTGCGCACGACTCCCCTCACGTCCTCCTCCTTTAACAATGGCCGGCGGATGGACCAGCGAGGCAATGACATGAAGGTCTGCTCATTCTGTAGAACCAACCGAGCCAACAGCACCGCCAGCCCCAGCCGCCTCCAATCCCAGCCATGACTCCGGTCCAGCCAACAAAGCGGCCCCGAGTGCCAAGACGGACCCCCCGAGCGTGCGTCAACGTCATGCCTTGCTTGAGACCCATGCCCACTCGGGCTCTGACACGGCAGCCAGATGCCAGCAATGCCGGGTCGCAAAGGTCCGCTGCTCTGGGGCGTATCCATGCACCAGATGCGCCCGCCGGGCAGACGAATGTGTCTTTGCCGAAGATGACCCCAAAGTATCAGTCTCAGAAAAGTACGTAGTAGTCTCAGCCCACTTGCTAGGGAGGTAGAGTCCTTGGCTAGACTCCCTACTAATCCATCATGCTAGATACCTGCTTCAGATCGAACAACAGGCTGCCATGGCAGCGGCGGCAGCGGCGGCAATCCCTAATAATCCTCCTACCCCTACTGGCCCTGTAAGCAGTTCCTCGACCTCAGCTGTGTCAGATGACGAAAGGGGTATGCAAGAGGCCGCCTCAACTTCCGATGTAGCATGGGATTCCTCACCTACATGGACTAGGTCGGAAACAAGCCATCTTCCAGGCGGCCATGTAGGCGACAAAGAAGGTGAACAAGACTCTTCTCAGTCTTGGAATGCTCCCAGGTTCGACCGCTAATCACTGTAATCAGAACACCAAGCTGCTCGACAGCTCGAAGCCCTCCGGGGCTCTGGGAGTGTCAATCATGACGGAAACGCCAAGGAACAGAATACCATCTTTACCAGTAACCCCCTGATAAGAGATGCAGCGTATTTGAGAGACCCTGCTGGTCGTTACCGTGCCGTCTTCCCCTGTCCAGGATGTAAAGCACCTCCAGGTCAGCTAACAGGTTTGTGCAGGCTTCATGGGGCCTACTTCTACATGGTCATTCGTTCGTCGACTCGTTGCTCTAGTCGAGCACCACTTGCCCCGGGCCCCGGATACCCCCCCGGACCCGTTCAACACGGACGGCACCGCATTCAGGCTGAAGTGGGCTCCGCTGCACCCCGAGGCAGTACCCGATGTCGATCACTTGCCGCCGGTTGATTACTCACTATACCTATTCCACACAGTCAAGTTCCACCTGGGGAACTTCTTCGACATCATCGACGAGCCGGTATTCCTGTCTCTGCTGGCCCAGTTCGAGACCAATGCACAGGAGACGGCGCGGACACACCGACTATGGTTTGCCGAGTATCTTCTGATCCTGGCCTTTGGGGAGTCCTTCATGGTAAACACGGGGCCAGGCATGGCACCGGCGGGGACCTCTTTTGCCACGCGTGCCATGGCCCTAATACCAGATTTTGCCCAGCTTCACGACGAAGGTCTCTTGTCAATCGAGGTTCTATCGCTGGCGGCATTATACTTTCACTCAATTGACATGAGAGTTAGCGCTTTCCAATATGTATGTCCACGCTCGTTCCCCTCCATTGAGAGGTGATTGGACCGATCGACTGACGATTCATTCAGATCGGACAAGCACTTCGTCTCTGCTACGTTGAGGGTATCCATCGAGAGTTACCCGCAGAGGCTTTTGGCGAGCGACTCTGCCGCCGCTGCAAGACGCTGTGGTGGACAGTCTACGTCCTTGACAGGCGGCTTTCTGCTCAGATGGGTGCCCCCAGTTCAATAAGAGATGAAGATATCACAGCAGGTCTACCATGGCTGGGTGACGACAGCACAATGGCCATAACCCTTACACTATCCATCAAACTATCGCGGCTGCTAGCCGCCGTCGTAACGAGTAAGGTCCCCGATCTCCGATAAATCTAATCAACTTACAATTTGAAGGTGTCTACAGGGTGCAAGAGAAGCTAGGGACATCTTTTGTTAAGAACATGAAGGCCGTCATCAAGAGCCTTGCTGAGGTCGCCCAAGAGGGAGACAAGATCATGTTCTCGCGCAACCGAAGCGCCGCTCCATCCCGCGTGATGAGTGCCATTACGCTTATGTATCACCACTGTATTCTCCAAGCCACGAGGCCACTGGCAATGTGTCTCATGAAGGCCTTTCTAGAGCCCGCACCACTGGGCATCGATAGGGAGATGATCTCGCAACCTATAGCATCCCTTTTAAAGACGTCTGTTGCATCAGCTCTGACGACTTTAAAGATTCTCTGCTCTTTGGAGAAGTAACATCTTCTTGGTACGTCATTGGGATATTCATAGGCTTACCCAAGAATTCGATATGAACTAACATGGCCCAGAGTCGTTTTTACCTTTTGACCTGGAATACGCCTTCTCGTCCGCAATCTTACTCTGCATAATGCAAGTCGTGCTCCCCGAATACGTCACCGATAAATCTTGGCGCGCCATGACAGATTCGCTGCTAGTTACGATGATGAGTCAGGGCAGCGTCGTAGCTGGACTGCGGAGATCTGAGCTCTGCTACGTGGACCAGCTCCTGGCACCACTTCTGCCCTGCACCACCACGGCCGTGGAGGAGGACGGGACTGCCATGACGCTGGTTGATACATCACAGTCGCCCGTCTTGGCCCAGGAATACCAAGCAGATGGCCCGCATTCATGGGACTTGATTATTGACACGGACCTCATGAACCCAGATCCTAATCAGCTGCTCGACTTGGCGTTTCAATTTGGTATACAGTCGGAAACAGATATAATTGGGCAGCTTTAATTCAATTAGCACTTGATTTTAATATTGATATGTTCATTTTGCAGCAGTTCTCGCTTACAACGAAGGTCTGTACACATTGAGATCCCGATAGCGTCCATTTCTAGACTACACGTACATAGGTAGACTGTTGTGTGAAGTTCATGTCCACGTGCCCATAGCTAACCAAGCAGAACGCACTCTATGCGATACCGACTCAGCTCGCCGGGCCGTAAATCGAATATGGGTCCCTCACAGATGCTTATCTCCAAGTTCAATGTTGATAGTGGGCGTTTCCAGCGATGGCTTCCCCGCGTCGGAGATGGAAACCGACCGCGACGGCGAGGCTCCGGGTCCGGGCTCAGCATCCGGACTCCGGATGGCGACACAAGAATCAATAAGTGTGCACGAGAATAAAGGCTTGTGACTCTGTGCAAATAAGAGTTAAAAATCCGCGCCAGTTTCCAAGCAGAACAGACCCTACAGACACTGCATATTGACGTAGCTGCATTCTCTGCCACATATTCCCACATCACAGTCAACATGCCTGGCCGTCTGGAAGGAAAGATTGCCCTCGTGTCCGGCTCTACCCAGGGCTTTGGACGGGGGATCCTGGAGACGTTTGTCCGCGAGGGTGCTGTTGTTTTGGGAATGGATCTGCAGGCCAACGACGGCCCCGTCGCTGGCTACACCGAGCAGCAGGCCTATCAGATCAAGGCCAACGTCGCTGAGGAGGCCAGCTGGGTCAAGGCGGTAAGCAAGACTTCCCCCCTGCAAAGGCCCGTGTACAACAAGGGGGGCTGCCGTTTTTTTTTTTCTACTTTTGGCGCTTGATCCTTGTTCCTGACCCGCGTTCCTTTTTCTAGCTTGAGACCTCCATCGCCCGCTTTGGCAGGGCCCCTTCGATCGTCGTCCACAACGCCGGTTGGTCGTACCCCAACAAGTCCGGCATTGAGGTGACCGCCGACGAGTTCACCCGTCTCTTCGATGTCAATGTCAAGAGCGTCTACCTGGCCTCCAAGATCCTCATCCCCGAGATGAAGAAGAACGGCCCCGGGTCGACCGTTGTCATCTCCAGCGAGAATGCCATCCGCCCCGGCGCCACCCAGACATGGTACAACGCCACCAAGGCAGGCGTCTCGTCGGCGACCAAGTCCATGGCGCTGGAGTTTGCCAAGGATCAGCTGCGCTTCAACACCATCTGCCCGACCTCCGGGAACACGCCCCTCCTCAACAAGTTTGCCGGCATCGCGGATGGTCCCGTCCCCGCAGATATCATCAGGGCCAAGTGCGCCGCCATCCCCATTGGCCGTCTCGTGGAGCCCTCCGACGTTGCCAACGTGGCACTGTTCCTTGCCGAGCCCGCTAGCTCCATCATCAGCGGTGTGGAGATCCTTGTTGACGGTGCTCGTTGTGTTTAGGATATGGGATTCTAGCTGCCGTCGCTTTTTTTCCCCATTGTTGTGTGTTCATGTCGGGTACCCAGGTAGACAGCTAAGCTCAGTCGGGATGAACCCGTATCGTGCAGAAAGGGCAGAGGGTGGATCTTCGGGGGCCAAAACACAAATCATGTCAATTTGAGTCACAAGACTCTCTCCCTCACGTTATGCTCCACTGTGCCTTTGTAAGCGAACGCTTTGCTTCAGGTCTATGTCAAGTACAGAACATGAACGTTATAAGATTGTATTGACCCTTGTAAACTACCGGCAAGGCGTCTCTCTCTACCTTTGCACAAATAAAGCTTGGGCCAGCGACTTTGGGCTTGGTAGGATTATGCTGTCGATCGCAGTAACCAACAGCAACCATTATGCAAGTGATTTGTTGAGTGTGAACTCACAACAGTTAGCAAGGTACTAGACTATACTAGTACAGCAATAGCACCAACAAGTACGGAGTAGTAATTACTAAAGGCGCCAGGCAGGACTTTCCAGCGAGTTCTCATTTATTATTGGCTCGACGGTAGGTGCCACTCTTGTTATGCGACACAACGCGTCAAAGACCGGACTCTGGTCCATCGTGTTATGTATGAGATGATAATTGGAAAAGGCAGCTCTGTTTGCACCGGGATTTAACATGAGTACGTAGCAAATTCTTGAATTAGGGATACCTCTGAATCGAAACTTCTCAATCGACAAAGGCCAGTTATAATACCCTGTGGTCAGAAGGTGAAAGATGGCATAATATTGTGCTGTTGGCAGCACATGTGGAACCAATATCCACCATCAAAGTCACTTTGTAAGAAACTATAAAAGTATTCACCGCCTCCTTGAGTATCGTTTTACAAAATCGTATAAAAATTGAGTCATCTGATTAGAAAATGGTGTGGTGACCATGCAGTTGGAGGAACTGTTGGGGAAGTGTTGACTCACCTCGCCATCCGCATTATCCCGGTGTTGGGCTCAGCTCCGGAACTCTCCCCGGTATCAAAGGCCCGAGTGACTTGAAGGATTGAGACCTTTCGGTGAAAACTCACGAGCTAGTGCGTAAATATTTAAGCTGCCGATGGTGCAAGTTCCTCTTGTGTGTTACCTAGATCCTATCACGCTGGTTCATCTGAGATCTCGATATCACGACAATGGCAGAAGTCGAAAGCCTTGAGAGGCAGCAGTCCTGCACGTGGAAATATGTCGCTATCGATTTATTTGCGGCTGTCTTTGCCTCAACTCTGATGACTCCATGCGTGGCTGCAATTGACAAGTGAGTATGCATATCTGTTGACATTGAAATCTGGGCGAATGTGAATGGCTGATGTTGTCTCTTTGCCAGAATCGTCTACAACAAGGTGGCAAAAGGCACCTCGACAGCAGATACTATGCGATCATGGTTTGCCGACCCCCGAGCTCTCATGAGGGCTTTCCCCATAGCATTTCTTGTCTACTTCGGAACCTTTGCGACGGCCAATCTACTGGATTCCCTCTACACTACAGGCAAATCTGACGATGGATGCGCCGCGTCATGGACAGCCTCGAACGAGTTCACCTCGGCGGCTATCAACATAGCCCTATGCGTGTATAAGGACGGATATTTTGCACGCCTTGCGAGCAAAACACCGGTTCCTGCCTTGTCTTACACTCTATTTGCCGCTCGGGATACAATGGCCATACTTGCATCTACCCAATGGAAGTCCCTGACCACATCGAAGCAACCGGATGTATCAGCCTCTAGTGGAGGTTCATTTTCAGCATCCCATAATGGCGGACCAAATGTAACTTGGTCGCAAGTAGCCGAAATGGCTTCGCCATTGGCCGCACAGCTGGTTGGGACACCAATTCACCTGATGGGAATTGATATCCACAACAGGAGAGGCCGGTTTTCGATCAAAAAGCGGCTTAGTGCGGTTCGACAGCATTTATGTTTTGCAACTTCTTTGCGAATGGCGCGGACTATTCCGGTATTTGGAATCGGGATCACGGTGAACGCAGGATGCCGAGGCTCGATGCTTAGCTGTATTGGCTGAGCATGTAGGGTAGCAACTAGTCCATATGACCTGCGGTGGTAGAATGGGTTCTAGAGCCTTGAAATGGCAGTATAATTCGGCTTCTGTGCTATTGTTTGTTTCTCAGCATCGTTAGGGAGTAAGCTGCCAGTTCGCCGGGTCCAGTAATCCCCGTGTCTGATGTCTAACGCAATCATAGGTACGCGACTGCGAGCATATAGCGGAGCTGCAATATTGTGACACATCTTTTCAGGGTTGTCAAGATTTTAGAGCAATAAACATTCTGATAAAACCAATGCTTACGGCATTTTGTTTTCCATCCCTGGCCATCAGTGATTCTTTCCAGGTATGTTTCAATTGCGTGGTTGTCAGCTCCTCCCCCGCTCATTCCACGGAGCCCCGATCCGGCATGGCCCCACTTTCCCCGGCCGGCAGCTGACATCGGTGTCTCGGGCCGAGATCGGTGTGACTACATGGGATCTGGCCTAGATCCCTCCCCCCTCTCTCTGCTCCCCCTTATCCTCTCGGGCGGGCCGACGCAGAGCTCCCTGTTGATCTCGGAACTTGGAAACTCTCGAGTCCCGGCCGTAATCATCCCAACCAGAGAATCCATGGCGCCGTCCACTGCCACTCCATCGAATCTACATCGTGCGCCCGTGTAAGTTGACCGCTACCCCTACTGTGGGCCATTACAAGGTGTTCTGACTCTCAGTTTAGCGCCTGCCTCAGGTGTAGAGCTGCAAAGGTCCGATGCCTCATTTCGCAACGACAAGACCGGTGTGACCGGTGCGCCACCAACAACACCGAGTGTGTCTTTGCCCAGCCGAAACGGGCCAGAGCCAGGACTCATCCATACCCTCGGCACCTGAGGCAACCATCTGCTCCACAGCAAGACCCTGTTAGGGAGACCGTTCTCGTACCGTCGCCATCACCATCATCGTCACCATCGTCATCGCCATCGTTACCGGGTCCTCAGGCGCTCAGGCCTCCCGCAACCGCCGGACACTGTCAGGATCCACCCATCACTGCCGAGATTCGAGCGAGGATTATTGCTACTTTAGCTACCCTGAACGGTAAAAGAGGGGCGCCGTTCAGCTTCGTCACGTCTGGAGACACGCCACCTTTCGGGGTTACGCCTGGACTGGACGCTCCCCAACGGGAGGCTTCTGACCAACCTCGACCACCGCCATCGTCACTCAAGTTGTCATGGCTTCTGCGGCCATTGAGATTTGGTTGTCAAGCGCAAGCTGCGGATGACGATTGCCAACCCTCGTCTCAGGCTGTCAGGATGCCCAGCTACGCATCGTCCATGACTCTCGGGCAGACCATCACAGACCCTATTGAAGATGGCATACTCTCTAGAGCGGCGTCTGTATCACTATTCAACCATTTTATGGTTGAGATGAACGCAAAATGGGAGTACATCCTTGATCCCCACCTTGACACCCATGACGACGTCAGGGGACGGAGCCGACTGCTCTTTGCCACTGTGCTCTTCTGTGCTTCAAAATTTGCTAGTTATGTGGACGGGAGTCTAGTCTCGTGGATGGCCGACCCTTTTCTCCAGAGCCGACTCTGCAGCCTGGCTCGGTGTTTAGCAGTTCGGACTTTTGCAGAGGGCGACCGGTCCATTGAGACAATGCAAGCTTTCTACCTTCTTGTCTGCTGGAAGGACGCAGACGATGACATCTCCTATCTTCATAGCGGCTACGCTTTCCGCATTCTCCATGACCTGGACATGGAACAGAGCGACTGTGACAGACGACAGGCAGCAAGACGTCGGAGAACTTGGCTAGCCCTGTTCCGGCAGGACAAGCAACAGAGCCTGTTCTTCATGAGGAGAGCGACTCTTAGCTCGGGGGACGAGGGGGACCCCCCTTTTGTTGGCGATCTGAATACGTGGCTCAAGATGCCGCACGCTCTGCCCCTAGATTTTGTCGCGTGTTGTAGCGCTGACCTGCGGCGGATTCAGTCTAAACTGCTTGCCATGATTCGAAAAGCACCGTCTACGATGCTTCCTTGTCTATTGGAGCTCATGGAGTCTGATTTGAATAGGTGGAGGCGGACATGGCAGAATCATCTTGAGGGAGAAGGTAGGGTACACCCCAACGACGATCTGTCTCTCGATCCGAGACTGCTGCACCCAGGAAAGAGTCATCTTGATACACTGATAGGACTCTGGGAGCATGGCATTCGTCTCAACGTTTCCTCTGCCATTCTTCGACAGTCGTTAATGGCTGCCGTGGCATCACTTCGTTCTAGCGAGCAGCCACCACCGTCGTCCCTTGGCCTTGACCTGCCTTCCGTGGGAGAGGTCTTATCTTCCGACATTACCGGCCTGGCAAGCAGCGTCCAAGGAGCATTTGGGACGCTCCGCCATCTGCTCTCCTTTCCATCCGATGACCTGAGACGAAGCCCTGATTCTGTCCTCCTCTTGGGGCCCAATGCCGCACTGTTCTTGTGCCTGCTACTGTGTCTTCCATGCAACGGCATTCTTGGTCCGTCGTTCCAGAAGAAAGCGATAGAAATTATCCAAGACGTTGCGAGGCATGTGGGTCAGTCAGTGCAGTCGCCGCAGGATACCCTGACCCTCCACGCCGCGTATCTGGACTCGCTTGTGAATCTACTGGGTCCGGCTACACCGCAGTGGCCAGCGAATATCAATTCGAACGCCATAATCGGGCCGTCTAGCTTCAACATGTCGCAGTCACAACAGATGGACGCCTGCGGGGTTCACACCGATGAGACCACAATACGGGCGGCTCAGGTCCTGGCCGGTGGAATGGGAGGACTGAGCAGCAACGCGGACGTCAACGACGCTTCATTTGGCGTCATGGCGGAACCAGAGCAACTATTACACATGCAGAGTCTGGCTAATTTGCTAGACACAAGCTTCTTTTGGGAGACGTCCCATATGGCTGTAGATGGCAATATGAACCTTGACCCACAGTTGGAGTGAGTTTGGAAACCCATGACACCTCATGTTAGGATATAGCAGGAGAGCTCGTCACTATTAGGTGATTTCGAGTCAAAGGCCCGCTTCGACTTGATTTGGTCAGCATTCGGCATTGTAAAGACCTACAGCCACGGGCAGTGGGTTTTATTGTGCCCCAATTTGGAGCTGCGCAGACTCGTGCAGATATACTGTTCCAAGGCGGCATCATTTCTCTAACAGGCCTTGAGGCTACTGAAAGGGTACTAGGGAGAATTCAGGACGACATGGATTTAGGCTACGGGGTGTGTCGTTTACTTCTTGTATTACTAAGGTAAGTTGCCTAAGGCGGAGGACGTGTCGAGGTCTGTTATTGCGATCTGGGATAGTATAGCCGTATTGAAGCATAGACGCTCATGTGCCTCACCATATCTCTTAAAGTACATAGAGATTGAAGCGGTGATACAGTGGCTTTTGGAGACATGGAGCGGATGTTAGGGAAGAAGCACAAGGACACGAAGGAGGCGGGCCGTATGCTTTCAAAATGTCGGTCGGTGCATGATAGTTGCGAGAAGGGTAAATAGCATAGTGCGAGGTTTACAACCAAGACACTCATCCAAAAATGGAATCTCGGCCCCCCCGGTAGATTAAGGAGTTCCCTCTTTCCCCCAAGTATGTCATCCTCCTCAACGCTTCACACACACATAGTGACCAGCCCACAGATTCTGACAATCCTTGCCAATCTTGGGGTTCCACGCATGGAACTTCTTCGCCGTGATTCCGTACTTCTTGATGATGCCCTGGCACGTGCTCCCCTTCTTCACCTTGTGCCACTTTTTGCACTTGCACACGGCGCCCGGCTGCGTGGGCTTTGGCGCGCCAGGGTTGCATGTCTTGGTCGGCTTGGGGGGCTTCGTTGGCGTTCCTGGTATACCGACGCAGTAGTAATATCCAACCCATAGTCCAGAGCAGGACTCTTCCACGGCAGGATTCCACTCGTGGAACTGGTCGAGTGTAAAAGTGCCGTATTTGCGGACGATCTTTTCGCAGTTTTCGCCCTTGACGGCCTTGTGGAAGCGCTTGCAGGTCTCGATGAGGCCTTCCTGCGTGGGACTGGGCTTGTCAATTTCGGTTCGGCTTGGCATGGTGGTTGTAGGGGCTGTAGAGGCCTTCTCGATTTTCGAGGTTATGGGACGAGGGAGACTGTAATTGACCTCGACACAGTACGAATTCCCAGTCTTCATACTCTTACATTCGTCTCCAATTCTGGGATTCTACAGTTTTGATTCTATTAGTGGCCAGATATGTTCGCAAAGATACGTTTGAGTGCACCGTTCCAACTTACCCAGGCTAGAAAGTCGTCTGTCGAGATACCCCAGGTCTCGGTGAAGTAATCGCAGCCATATGATTCATCTTTGGCCGTTTCGTAAAAGGTACAATCCTCGGCGGTGCCGGGATCCACGGGCCCATCTGGCTGACGATGCAGGCTGCCGCTGTCTTGCTGGTTAACTGTTCCGGCGCCGCTCTGGTAGCCGCTAGAAATGGAAGCCAGGGGTAAAAGAACGAGAACAGAAAGCTTCATGGCCTATGCAGGAGGTTCGGATATTTGTTGAAATATACGGTAGAGGGGTCAACATACGGGTGTTAGGCGTATAAGTTGTCACTTCAGCTGATGGGGCCTACTCTGTATAAGAGCAAAGCCCGGCATCGAACAGACAGACATCTCGATGAAATGCGTCAGTGTGTCCCGTGACAATCAACTCCAATAGCTTGGGAGTTGTAATGAAGGGTGCACACTGACACAAGCTGACTGTGTCGCGGCATATTTTGTCCGTCAGTAAGCCAAAGTTCCGCAGGCAAGGCTATTTATGTCTCTTGCATTCAGGCCGTGTCTCAACATCCGTACATGTACGGCGAATGAAGCTAATGATCTGCAGAGTGGATGGGCAGTGTCTAAACTACATGCACAGTGTACGTACTTAGGTAGTCATCTGTACTCCGAACGGGCTGAAACATGAATGTCACGATACATGTACCCGCAAGTCGTACGAATATCTGTCAATACTACCCACAGTCCTACGTAGTACTACCACTAAGTTGAGCCAACAACCTCCACTTCATCCGGCTCAACCATCATTCTGTTCACCCCCATCGGGCTATACACAACTACAGCTATCTTGTTGCCCATCTAACTATGGATTGGACTTTCGAACAGCGGTGATCCCACCAAATGCTACAATGACGAGGAGGTCTAAGCTGCTCAGGGTTTAGTCAAGCTGTTTCAGCTCGACATGCATTCTGATTCGGCACTTGGCAAGGACAAGACAATGGATGAGTGTGTGAGCTCTATAATACGGATAATTCTTTAGAAACTATCGAGGAAGACTTGATATTAGGCCGTGGCCCCTTCCTCGTCGCAGACTGGGACGTTTGGCTGTAGCTGCTGAGGGGACTTTTATCATCAAGTGTGTCGTTGCCAGATACTCTGCTGCGAGGGGTGTGCGTAGCTCATTCGTTTCGCAGACGTATTTTGGATGGATAGATATGACGGCGACAGAGATTCTGCCGCTGTGGGTTTGATTGGATAAGGGAGACCCTCTGGAGGATATTGCACCGTCGGTGCCACCGCGCCAGATGGGAACGACATGGGCCAGGAGGGATGAGTACTAGAGCTGCTAGTATGTACCTGGATGTAGGCCAGAAGCTGAAGATGAGTTAGTATTGTGTTTGATACAGTCATTTAGTTAATATGCGACATTCCGGATTGTGGGTTTGGAGATTGAAGATCGATGGATCCCAAGGGTGGTGGAGAAACTTATGCTCAGATAGCAGCACATTGACGCTTCGACGTAGGAAGCAGATTCAAGAATAGCTAGTTTTGTCTGTCTGCGAGGTATCCGTAACTCCCTACAAATCAATTTGTCGCCAATGACATCAATGTTGAGTTATTATCGCTCCCAAAATCACTAGCACTAATAGGGTTGGCTTGTCCGTGATCCGTAGCTAACTTGGCATGTAGTAATGCGAACCAGAGAATTGTTGCAAGGGATAAGGACGCATAGCAGCACTAGAGGTTGAATGCCTGAATTCGTGATCAAATTACATGAGATCTCCCCACTTCTGGCCCGAGAGTAGTGGCTGCATCTTCCTTATCTTCTCGGGCCGAGTGTACATGCAGGAATCAGGCATTGGAACCCTAAGTAGGTAGACTGGGGAATCCTTGGGCCTTGGAACGTGTTTAGTGATACCATGAATCGAGTGTGGGAAGGCACCGATTGGTCCAGAAGATATCAGTAACGGAAGGGAAATATCGTTCCAATTGCCTAGAAACATTGCTGTGAGCCTTGGAGAGTATCGAGAGCAGTCTAACAGGGGGACGTTTCATGGCCTTGGCCCACGATACTGTTGGTGCCTGTACTCCAACCGAAGCTCACATTGCTTTTGGAGATGCAGCATCCTCTGACCCCTCATCCGGCCCGAGCAATATGCCCAGCATGCACTTTTCGAAGAAAGGAAGTCGATTGTTTGGTGCAGACATGTTCCGATGAACAAGAAAAATAACCTGGTGCGCTCGTGGACCCGACGCTGGCACACTACTGAGGCTTCGCCTGCTCACCTGCAATAGTCAATCTCCATCTCCATCTCCATCTCCATCGCCCAACGGTCACTATGCTGGCTACGACCAGACAGCGAGCATGTATTGCGACCCAGCGCGCCCTCACTAGGCTTCCCCGGCAATCAATCCGACATGCGTCGACCTCTACAGGAAAAGCCAGCCGTTGGCAGAATTCTACATGGAAAGGAAGAAGGATGGCCTATGCCTTCGGAGGGACTGGTGCAGCCATCATTGGGCTGGTATTGCTGAAACCAGACGGAAGTCGGTATCCTGATGATCCACGAGACGTGAAGGCGCTCTCGACTGTACCCCTGGGCAAACTTTTGTCAGGTTGGACGTGAGTGTGAAGCTGCTCTACGCAAAGAACAATCGAGTCCTACGTATATACTAACAGCAGAATTCACAGCGCCTTCGCATTCTGCTCCTCTCCGACATGGGTCGACATGAGCGAATCTCTCTACAGCGTCGTCTCCCGAATCCCCATCGTCTCCTCGGTTGCACAAGCCTTGATCATGCGGACATTTTTTCGTCAGTTTCTCGGTGGCGAGAAGACTGAAGAGTGTGTCCCCAAGATTGAGTATCTGCGCCAGGGCCAAATAGCGACTCTGCTGGGTTACAATATCGAGGCCGAATTGGACGGCTCGAGTAAAGACCCTCAATTGATTCGCGAGCAGATACAGCACGTAATGGCTTCCATCGAGACCCAGGGAGAATTGGCTAAGAAGTACTGCCCTGACACGAGTGCTACTGGGGGAGATAACCGGTTCTGGGTCCGCATCAAGATAACTGGTCTGCTACCTGACCCCCAGGCGCTCTATCACGGCTCCAACGCAATCTTGGAGGCAAGGAAAAACAAGGGACTCGACAAGGACGTGCCATATCCAGGATTGCCGCAAGATAGCGACTGGGAGGCGGCGCTAAGTGGAAAGCAAGTCTCCAAGGGACACCGCGAACAGCTGCTCGGGCTGCGAGCTTGTCTAGAGGCCATTGCTACAAAGGCCCAAAACAATAATGTTCGAATTGTCATCGATGCCGAGCAGTCGTGGTACCAGCCAGTCCTTGATAGTCTGACAGACGAGCTTATGCAAACGTACAACACGCTGGACGGGCCCGCCACATGCATCGCGTCATTCCAAGCATACCTTCGTCGGTACCCGCAGCTTCTCGACCAGCAGATTCGCCGTGCCGACGAAAAGGGGTACAAGCTGCTATTCAAGCAGGTCAGAGGCGCGTACATGGTGACAGAGGCTCAAAGATGGAAGAAGGAGGGCAGAGCAGGCCCAGGACCCGTGTGGCCCACCAAGGTCGAAACGGATTCCAGCTTCGACTACGGCATCGAGAAGACGCTCTCTGCTGTGGCTGAACAGACAAAGAAGACGGGTCAGTCGCGGCTAAGCGCCGTCTTTGCGACGCACAACTCGCCGAGCATCGACCTCGGGATTCGGCTGCTGGAGAAGCACGGGCTGGCGGAGCGCAAGAGTGTCAACGGCAAACTGGTGCTGTCAAATGCGGCCGCTGGCAGCATTGCCTTTGCGCAGCTGTATGGTGAGACGCCGCTCTTCACCAGCAAATCGAATACGCTCGCATACTAACTTCTTTGCCAGGGATGAAGGACGATCTTACGAACAGAATCACAGCATCTATAGCCGCCGAAGGTGGATTCCCGCTTGTAGTTAAAGTGAGTATTGTTTCCGGACTCATAGACTATTGATTGCAGCTGACGATGGGTGTGACACAGTCCATGAGCTACGGTGATTTGAAGGAATGCCTACCATTCTTGGCTAGACGGGCTACGGAGAACAAGGCTGTTCTCGAAGGGCGAGGTGGAGCTATGGCGGAGAGGATTCGCTTGGGCCGTGAGATTCGCAGACGCCTGATGCCGTTTTTCTAATAGATGCTCAGTTATGATACCTAAATATTAGCCACTCTTGGAGCGCTTATGAGACTTGACATGCACTCGTCTGCTGTTGGGCCAATATTGTGACGCGTTAAAAAAGGGCGTGGTGTCTTGGGTGGCGATTGTCACGGATGGGAACTGGTGCATTTCGGAACCCGATACCGATCAGTTCCAGCTGTAGTTAACCGCTTTTATACGCAATGGTCCCATGATAGGACGACTTGGAGGAGCAGAGTGGGCATTTTCTCTCATCTCTCGGTCCGGCAAAGCTCGAGGAGATAGAACTCTTCTCAGGTTCCGGCCCCGGAATCGGAGTCCGGAGGCCTGATCCGACTATCAAGAAGCATTTGATGTTATTTATCTACGGGCCTACAGCTGCTGGACGTTACCTCCTGTCAATTCCATTCTCGCCACCAATACCAGTACACAGGAGAATATACGCGCAGAAACAATGGCTGCCATTCGATATCCCGAGCCAGCGAATGCCGATGGGGTGAGCATCTGCCATTATACCATCTTCAATCCTGGAGATTCCGACTAATGAAGGGTGCAGCTCTCTTATGCCCCCGGCTCCGAGGACAGAAAGCTCCTAACAGCTGCTCTAGCCGAGATGGAAGGCACCACGATCGAGGTTCCCAGCATCATCAATGGCGAGCGAATCTACAGCGGCCGCAAGAGTTGCCAGACCAACCCCTGGGATCGAAATGGACCTCCCTTGGCCAAGTATCACGAGGTGGACCGAGACACCATCGCCGGCGTGGCCATTCCAGGTGCGCTTGAAGCGAGGAAGAAATGGGCCAACATGTCCTTCTCCAACCGGGCCGCCATCTACAAGCGAGCAGCGAGGCTGGTAGAGACCAAGTACAGGTGGAAATTGATGGCTGCCAGCATGATCGGACAAGGCAAGACATGTGGGCAGGCTGAAGGCGACTGCGTCGCCGAAGTCATCGACACGCTCAACTACCACGTCTACCTCTGCCATCAACTCTACCAACAGCAACCCCCAAAGCAGACAGACTCAGCATACAACAGCCTCGACTACAGACCGCTGGAGGGCTTTGTGCTTGCCATTTCACCATTCAAGTTCACATCTCTGGGCCTGCATATCGCCTTCACACCAGCCCTAGTGGGCAATGTGGTGCTGTGGAAGCCATCCCCGATGGCCGTCCTGTCCAACTACATCATATACCAAGTCATGGAGGAGGCCGGCATGCCTAAGGGTGTCATCCAGTTCCTCCCTGCGGCCGATCCCACCATCGTCGTTGATCCCGCCCTCGCCAGCCCTCACTTCGCTGGCCTCCACTACACGGGCTCCTCCACCGTCCTGCGCAGCCTCTGCACCCAGATCGGCATCAACACGAACAAGTACAAGACCTTCCCGCGAGTGGTGGGCGAGAGCGGCGGCAAGAACTTCCACCTCGTGCACAGCTCGTGCAGGGACGACGTCGACTGGGTGGCCTCGGCGGCGGTGCGCTCCGCGTTCGAGTTCCAGGGCCAGAAGTGCAGCGCCCTGTCGCGCCTCTACGTGCCCCAGTCCATGTGGGAGCAGGGCGACCTGAGGGCGGCGCTGCTGCGGGAGGCGGCCAAGATGACGCATGGCGACGATGTCAAGCAGCTGCACCACCCGCTGGGGCCGATGGTGTCGCAGGCGGCGTTTGAGCGGTTCGGCGAGTTCGTGGATCGTGCGCAGAAGGATGGGCATCAGCTCATCTTTGGTGGCAGGTCAAGCGGGAGCAAGGGCTTCTTTGTCCAGCCTGCTATCTTTGTGGTGAACCAGTCCGACAAGGGTGCAGCGTCAGATCTCATGACGAGAGAGCTCTTTGGACCCTTGTTTGCCGTGCAGACGTACGATGATGAGTCGCCCACTGCGTTTGCCGATGTGTGCGATCTGATCGACAGGACGAGCGAGTACGGTCTGGCAGGCTCCGTCTTTGCGCTCGATAGGGATGCTGTGAACGTGGCCAACGAGCGGCTGAGGGATTCGGTTGGCATGTTCTGCATCAATGACAAGTCGACGGGCGCGGTTATCGGGTCACATCCGTTTGGTGGAGCGAGGTCGAGTGGCACAAACGACAAGGCCAACTCGATCAACGTGCTCCTCCGATTCACCAGCATCCGGTGTGTCAAGGACTCGTTTGAGAGTGAAAGCAGCACATTGGGGGTTTGCCATATTCCCGAATGAGCACAAGGCACAGGGTTGTATTAGGCAACGTACGGAGATGATGGGCGGCGAGAATCACTTTTGGAAAGCAGATGGCGGTTGGGACCGTGAATCGATAATAAAATGTGCCTCGTTATTCCTCACATGGTATGGACTGATCGTCGACGAATACTTTAATGTACCATGTCCCTGTTTCTGGCCGCATACGGGGCCGCCCACAGCCACAGGCCAGGCATCTGCCGTACTAGTAGTCCATATCCCTGCCAAGATTCGAGCTGAAAGCCTTTGGCTTCATGTATCTCCATGTGGTATTCTGCCACATGGAAGCGGCTGTGCTGTCATTACGCTGCTCTCCCAGCCTCCGATATTCGATTGGGCGCCACGGATGCAAGCAGCTTGGCCCAGGCCAATATTGATGCATTGTTTCGTCACACGCACGGCGCCAGCCTCGTTAAACATTTTTCTGCTTCTGCACCTTGAGATGGGCTGCATGATCCTTATGAGAGCCAATCTTTGTGGGCCAAGCTGAAGACCAGGGCATTCCATTTCCAAGGTACTTATTCGGCTGATGACCCCAACACCAGCCATGATTATCCCAATTCATGCTGCCTGCGTACATGCATTCGGTTGACATGCGAAGTCGGTTCCAGGCCCGCCCTCCGGGTTTGGACTCGTTCATTCCTAACCATGCCGAAGAACACATGTATCGAGCATGCATTGACAAAGTGTTTACTGCTGATACAAAGGCCCGGGTCTGGGACATAGACAAGCCTGGCAAGCAAGCCGATGTTCTGGATGACGCTGCCTTGCGGGCCCGGCTCGAGGAATATGTATTATGATGTTTCTACCTTCTCCTGATCACCGATCTCACCCATGCCACAGAACTCATATTGGGAAAGCGACGTCAAAGATTTGGAGGCCAAAAACTACAGACCAAAGCTGGTCATGGTGTGAGCAGACTCCTACAGGGATAGGTCTTCAAAATGGATACACCGTCTAACAGACACAATTGTTACCTTACCTACAGGACTGCCCCTGGCGACCCTGTAAAACGACATCGCGCGCTCCGGATGCATCACAATACCCTGTCGCATGTTATGACAGTTTTGGGCGTCTGTCACAAGGCAGCAGGGAGATTCTTCACCACTACCATACCGAACATCTACTACCACGTTCAGTACGAAGATGATGATACCCCTTCCTTTATGAGTGGGTGTTCCGCCGGGAGCCTCCATTGATATGGATTCTCGAGACCCAACTACTGATAGAGTCGCTGACTATTCTCTGTTACAAAGCCCTGTTCTTCCGCTGCCCAAAAAATAGCAACTGTGTTGTTTGTGTCGTCCGAGTCCAGTTATCGACGCGAAACTGCTTCACATATCTGAGCTGCCGCTACGCCGACGACGTTGACGATATCCTGTCACGATGCCAGGCAGGCATCGATCTCTTGCGGATCCACCCGCTGTACCTCCTCTCCTTCATCTACAACCACCGCTTCCAACGATGGATGGAATGGTTCTCCCAGGTGTGGATGAAGTTGGTCGAGCTGGAAACCATAACCAACATGACGCACCCCTCATGGAAGATGTCCACAATGGACGCCCAGCGCCAGCAGGCCCTGTCTACCGACGACGCCCTGCTGCACCAGCTCCACGCCACTTATGTGGAACTCTGCCACAGTCACACTATCATGTCGTTTGCAACAAGGTTTGCCCTAGTGTCCAAGAAGGCCATCGCAGAGGTGGAAACTAGACGCCAGGAACTTGGATATACCCCCTTGCCGAGGCGCCATATGAATGGTCTGGAAGAGGCCTTGAACGAGACTCTTGCACGGCGCGACTCCATGTCGGACCGGTTGACAGAACTCAGCAGCAGACTTGAGGGGCAGATCAACGTGGTATGTGATTCTCGTTTAGCCTCGTGTCGGGTTTATTGTAGTCAGCAGGGTTGCTTACCAAGTCCCTATAGTCATACAACCTCATCGCACAAAAGGATAGCAAGATCAACTTTGCCATCGCAAAGCTACAGGTTCATGATAGCCAGACGGTGAAAGGAATTGCGGTATTGACACTGCTTTTTCTCCCGTCGACCCTAGTCGCGGTACGTCTATCATGGTCAACTACAGTCACAGCCAACTCTACATATTTTCACTTGTGAATTCCGCTAACAATAGGTACATAGACCATATGGACAACAAACTTGTTCAAACTCGAAGGCAGCACAAATTGGCATGTCTATGTTGCCACATCACTCGTATTGACGCTCGTTGTATTCATTTGCTGGTGGGTATACAGTCGGCTCGCCCGGTCTCGCTGGGAGGCCCGTTGGCCAGTTTATACCATAACAGACAGCCTTGGTGATTCTTTGACAACGGAATACAAACCTTGAGTTGACAAGTCTCAAATGCATATTATGTGTTTTTGTTTGCCGGTGCTTGCCTTGATCAATTCTGAATTTCCGGGGACGCCTTTCAATTCAAAGAATCTAAACATGTGCGACGAGGCGATGTCATTCGCCACCGTTATACATGGAGGATATGACGCACCAGCTAAGCATAGCCCATGGTGGGTATTGGAAATGCAGTGTTGACAAACACGCCCTCCATTATTAGCTCCGATAGTTGCGATAGTTGCGATAGTTGCCAGGTTAATTCTGTACGTTAGGTCACTATTTAATCCCCCTCTTTCTGATTCTTTTCTGATAGTAAAGACAGTCTGTTGGTCCTATGCAATGGCCGCCCCTGCCTATTGAGAGCAACCCTTCGAGATCCAACATCTTGAACCAGTAGTGGAGTTGACACCCATCTCCGGCCTTTCCGTGTGCCATGTTTCGTCGTCAGACACGTCAACCATCCCCCTCTCTAATCTTGAGTGGAGTTGCTGTGGCCACGTCTGAGGACCTGCCCTTGCTTGTGAGGCACCACCCAGACATGGATACGCCTACGAGGTTCATAGCGTCAATCTGACTGCATACACACACCCTGGCTCGACATAATCATCAAGCAACCTCATCCACTGCTCCTGAATCACCCAGGTGCCGAGAAGCAAACAAATGACAATCATGGTAAGGAAAAACCACAGGCTTCGATATTAGCGTGGAACAGCAGGTGCGGAATAAGCCTTGACCTTTCACATTGCCGATTTTATGATGGTAGTGCAGGGCTTGATGGGGTGTGGCGGCTTACCAGCATGCAGGTAGCTGCACTGTGAGCGTAAATCCGCATGAAAGGCGGAGATACGCTCACATCGTGCATGATGCATCAACCCGGCATATACTTCCAATCGCCGGGTGTACGCTTTACTTCGATATATATATTGTAGCATCATTCAGACTTATTACGCGCTGTTCACGACTCACCTCTACTAAAGTTCTTGCACCTCATTGCATCCAGTTCCACTCCAATTCCAGTCAAACAACCGACATCAAGCCATCAGAGCTGTATTTCGCCCACAATGGCCAAATCAATGGACTTCAACACGTTCTTCAATGTGAGTTCTACTGCTACCAGTTCAATGACTCGAAGGTCGGCCGGCAACACCAACTGACTAGCCGCTGGTGGATAGGTCATCAACAATGAGGCCTCGAAGACCGAAAAGACATTCCAGGCAATCGACCCCAGCACCGAAGAAAAGCTCTGGGATGCCCCTATGGCTACCGAGGCGGATCTTGACCTGGCTGTAGCCGCGGCCAAAACCGCTTTCAAGTCGTGGTCTGCCCTGCACCGCGACGAGAGAAGCAAGATCCTGATCCAGTTTGCCGATGAATTGGCGGCTCACAAGGATCAATTCACCGAGCTGGTTCATAGAGAAACCGGAAAACCAGTATGTTTTCTTGTAGAGACCAGATTTTTCCAGGTTTCAACAATACTAACGGCTGCTCTAGATGGCGTTCGCTGAATCAGAGGTGCTCATGGGCGTTGGGACGGCTAAGATCCATGGTGAAGTGCTCACAGCCCGTGTTTTATGCAAATTTCTAACAACCAGTAGCTTCGTGGTCGATTCCAGACAAAGTGCTGAAAGAAACCAAGGACGTCAAGGTTGTCCTGCAACACGTTCCTATGGGCGTGGTGGCCGGCATCACGCCCTGGAACTACCCCTTTCAGCTGGTCATTCTTAAACTTGCTCCAGCAGTGATGACAGGCTGCACCGTCATTATCAAGCCCTCGTGAGCCTTTTCCCAAGTCTTATAATCTCTTTCGACCACACCACTGACTGTTATCAGTCCTTTCACTCCCTACGCGGCGCTGAAGATCGGCGAGGTTGCATCGCGCATCTTCCCGCCTGGCGTGGTGCAGGTTCTGGCAGGAGATGATGCGCTTGGTCCTTGGATTACATCGCACCCTGGCATCAGCAAGATTTCGTTCACCGGGTCCACCGCCACTGGCAAGAGGGTCATGGCTGCCGCATCCTCGACCCTCAAGAGGGTAAACCTAGAGCTGTATGGTTTTCACCCCATGACCCGACTATGACAAGACCAAGGCTAATCATCCCCAATCACCAGGGGTGGCAACGACGCTGCCATCGTGACAGAGGACTTTGATGTCGCTCACGCAGCCCAGCTGGTCGCCGAAGCGGCATTTGGACACTCGGGACAGGTTTGCATGGCCGCCAAGCGAGTCTACGTGCACAACTCCGTCTACGATGGGTTCATGACGCATTTCACTGCGATTGTCAAGGAGTACAAGCCTGGCCAGGGGTTTTGCAGCCCCATCCAGAACAAAATGCAGTACGACAAGGTGAAGTCGCTCTACGAAGACTGCGCGGTGCAAAAGTTGGACTTCGCCGTCGGAAGTGGCAATGTTTCCGACAATGCTCCTCGGCCTGGCTACTTCGTGGCTCCTGCAGTCATCGCCAACCCACCAGATACGTCTCGAATCGTCCAGGAAGAGCCCTTTGGGCCGATCGTTCCAGTTCTCAAATGGGAGCATGACTCGGAAGTGATTCAGAGAGCGAACGACACTCTCACGGGTCTTGGAGGCACGGTTTACTGCCGCAACGAGGACCGCGCATGGGCCATCGCTGGCAGTCTTGAGACTGGGAGCGTGTGGGTCAACGGTGGACTCAAGGTCGACCCAATTGCAGTGTTTGGTACGCACAAGCATAGTGGTATCGGTGGAGAGTTGGGCCAGGAGGGAATGAAGTACTACACCAACCCACGATGTGTCACGTACTGGAAGGGTCTAAAGAAGGATCAGTCGAATGGGGGCCAACACCATGAAGGGTTTTTGAGTTGAGTCTACGTCCTCCGGTGCTGAGAATTTTGATTATCTAAGTATTATGCGAGCTATCAGATAGAAAGACTGCTGCTATGGAGAATCCTAACTCTAGTGCTACAGATTCTGGCTTATGGGGCCACCCAAAGTCCACTCGTAGAGGGTTTCAGTTTGTACTCTCAAGACAATCAATCTGTTTTAAAGAACTTGTTCTCCTTGCACCCCACAACATGCAACACCGTTTGCACAGGGGTGTCTCTTTGGAAAGCAGGGGGTATCTGAAACCTGGTTGATCTTGAGAATTAGAATGCAGTGCGGTCACCTCTCTATATAGTGAAAATCAAATCATCCAGGTCCAAGCATCACAAATGGAAACGTACTATGACGTCGCGTGCAGCAGAACAAACCTCCAGCCACGTATTGTAGCGGCAGGTTGCCAAATATCCAAAAGGCACTGCTAATGAGGCACAGCAACCCCGAGGAGAGCAAGGTGAACCCAATTTAGCCCATAAACCAGGCTCCCGCCACTTGTCCACCGTTCGGCCACCGATCTATCGCGCTGAGTGGACCGGGGCATCAATCAGCTTGCCAGGGGTATGGCCAAAGGCCAAGCTTCTTGGGTTCGGGAAGTTATCTTTGAGAACATTTCTAAGCGGGTGGACATGGTTTGCGTCTTCAGCGGGGGTTGATCTCGAAATAGCTTGACTTCCGTGGCCCGGAAGCTGTAGACTGTAACAGTTCTGTAGCTGTTAGCGCGTGCGTCGCAGTGGGCAGGGCCGCTCTCACTCGAACATGGCATTCAGGTTTTAGGGGAAATTCAGAGGCCTTCAGTCAGTTCATTCAACAAGGGTGGCGAGGCTTGCTGATAATAGAGTGGTGAGGGCGGGGCTGAATGCGATTAAGGTCATCCACGGCAGTAGACACCAGGACTACACGCGACATCGCTTGGAACACTCTCCATCAGCATATGACATATGGCATTAATTGAAAGCCACCCCTCGGTCTAGCCGCCTCCACAATGCAAGGCAATTCGCCGCCAACATGACGGACTCGTCATACCCAATCCCCATGCAGGAGGCGCGTGTGAGGGCGCGAAGGGCTCGACTCATACACGGCCCTTGAGCCACGTTGGGCGACGAATATGCATATACGTATCGATTCCGGACGAATGAAACCAACGAGCCAGCGAGACCTTCAACGACGGCCAAAACAGTGTCCATGCGGAAGGGCGATGGGGCCGCGTCCGTTTATCCTACCAGCAATGACATTGGGCATGCTGGGCTAACCAATGTTGCGCAGGGATACCCCTTGTGGTGTAGAAGAAAGTAGAGAGGCCTATCTTAGTAGACGAGTACGAAACCGGCGTTTTCTCGGGAAAGAAGAAAAGTATAACTACCCAATGACACATAACCAAACTACGACCTTATCTAGCGGACTTTCTCCTCGCCCCCACCTCCTCTGCCATATGATCCAACCCTATCAAGTCCCCTTCCATTGTTTGCTGAAGCTCTGGCTTGATATATCCAGGTGTATAGCCGCCCCCAAAATCGATAACAACTGCATCCCCCTCTGCGTTGATAATGACATTATCCGGTTTGACATCTCCCCAGATAATGCCAGCTTGATGAAGTCGCTGCACTGTTGCTTCTACCTGGCGGATCCACCTCCTCTTCGTTGCTATTGAGGCGTTGTCTTTCCGTAATATGAGAGTTTCCCCCTCAATATACTCTAGGAGAAACCCCATTAAGCATAAGTCGTCGTTATCCCATAAGACAAGTCCCGCGATCCTGGATGTTCGAAAAGGTGGCGTGAATTTATCACTAAGATCGATCTGAGTGAGTATTTCTAGCTCTCGTTCATGGCCATGGTCTCTGAAGCCGCCCTTGAAGAAGAATATTTTTTCTGTTCCAACTTGTCGTACTTTTCTTGGAATATCGCTCAATTCCTCATTGCCTAGGTCATCATCTACCCGCTGTAATTCGGATGCAGGAACATGAGGGACTGCTGGAAGGAGAGAGCGTAGAAGAACGTCTTTAGGCTGAATACTGCGTTGAGAGAGCGTATCTCCTTTCGGAGAGGATAGAGGGCTTGTACTCTCGCGGCTCGGGAGGATATCGACAATCCGAGTTCGTGGGCTCGTGTCACCGTGTATCTCAGGATTATAGTCTTCTTGGATAGCGCGTAGATGGCCTCCCTCATTAATAAGCTCAAATGCATATGTTGGCGGAGAAAAGTAGTCAAGAAGCGTGATGGGCTTCCAAACACCGGCGGCGGCGACTGGGGCCAACTTGCGGGTAAACTCGTCTAGCGCACCTAGCACCCACTCCTCGAAGTTAAACATGTTATCGTGGTCGTCGAGATCAT
The DNA here is from genome assembly GCA_016490725.1 of Amphichorda felina. Lineage (NCBI taxonomy): Eukaryota > Fungi > Ascomycota > Sordariomycetes > Hypocreales > Bionectriaceae > Amphichorda > Amphichorda felina. Next base: position 220,490 of record JAEMHR010000005.1, on the reverse strand, counting down.
CCTTAAAGTCGTTGAATTCGTTTAGAATATCTCCCTCCCCTTCTAGCTTGTCGGCCATGACGGTGACATAGAACCGGGTTCCGTTGAGCATGAACACATAGACGATGTTGTCGCCGTGATCTGATAGTTCGAGCATACAAAATGCAGGCACAACGGCATCTTCACCCGGTGTTGTCATCTCTGAGGGCGGAGGAGCCTTTAGAACTTCCAGAGATTAAACGACGGTGATAGAGCAAGATGGGTCGGTCTAAATGATCAATTGGCAATGAGGTTCTGGCGATGTCAAGGGCGACTAACCTCTGATGTATTCTCATGTGCGCCCGTGTGGGCTTCTGGTGGGAACGAAGGCACGATAGGTCTGGCGCTGCAGCCTCTCGTCGAAGATCAGTAGTAATTTGCGTTTGACATGGAAGAGAACAACAACCTGGATGTCAACGGTGGTTTGAACAGTTTCCTGCACTTTTTTGACGTGAGGATTGATTCACTGGCGGCTCTTGACACGGTAGGGCGGCCCCTCCCTCTTGTGGGTTGGTCACCATTTTCCTGTGAAAACAAAGCTGAAAATACTGACTTGATTGGCTCGCTAAAATTAAAGTGTCATCTCTTAATTGAATATTATTAGTACGGATACAGCATCCATACTTCGTACGTACTACCTCACATTTTGCTTCTCTCCTTGTAGGGTAGTGATACCGTTGACGATCATATGCCATAACCGTGTTTATATAAGACAAATCTTTTCAATGCAATTTTTATATATAGTTTCAAAGACATCAGTCGTGCGCGTTCTTCGTAATATTTTCCCACCATTCATCATACCTCGTTTCGGCGTCGGTGAGGACATCGAATCCAAGCAGATTCCTTTGATACTCCGCATCCCCCCAGTTAAAAGAACACCAACTTTTCCAGCCCGTTGATGGAAGTTCCATTAGCTCTGCATCACGAGCTTGCTGTTGCTCCCCATCGGCTAAGTGATAGTAGTGCCGAGTGTGTACAGCGCCTTGGACGTTGACATTGGTTCGCTCCTTGCGGAGAGATTCGTACATCCCAAGCAAGCTTGATAGCAGCCTTTCCTTCTCCATGTGTTCCATGAAAGCTCTATTACTCTGAAACTTTCCCAAGAGTAGGCCTAGGATGGCACCGTCTTCGACAGCCATCGCTGCCCCCTGACCCTGGTAGGGAAGAGTGGGATGCGAAGCATCCCCCATGAGAGCAATTGTTCCCTGGAGCATGCAATATCAGTACTAAAATAGAAATGAGAGACAAGATTAGATACCTTCGCCCACTGGTCAAGCTCTTTGAAGTGCAAGAGTTTCCATTTCAACGAAGACTTCAAAATCGAAATGATGTCGGTCAGTCTAAACAAACAATCAGTCGCTGCTGACACAAGATAATCGGAAATCATTCAGACATGGGATCCCATCCTTCGAAATTTGCAGCCATTTCTTCTAGGCTGCCTGGCGAAGTGCGTGTGTTGGCTGGGAGGTCGTCGGCAACACTATACAGATAAGTTAGCTCCATCAGAACAATCAGAAACCAAGGAGGACTTACACTAATACTAGATTATACTCCGTGTGGCCCCGCAGGGGGTAAAAGGCGGCATGTTTCCCCGGGCCCAGCCATACTTGCATGTCTGATTGTTCCAGAAGCTCATTCAGTTTCTTGCTGCGGTGGGCTTCTAGTTCACTGCGCGTGAAGGTGCCACGGTAGGCCAGATCTCCAGTCTCGACGGGTGGAAAATGATATCCTAACACAACTTCTCGTACTCTAGACCAGAGCCCTGATGCCAAGATTCCACATTAGCACCAGAGTAGTCAAGTCTTGGTGGTGAATACGACGCACGCACCATCTGCACCTATCACGACGTCTGCGCTGATACGATCTCCACCCTTCACGATGACAGTCTGATATCCATCAGAGGAGCTCTCAACGTCGACAACCTCGGCTCCTGTCACTAAGCGGGCCCCTAAGGCGGAAGCCTCATCAAGCAAGACCTGTTGGTAGTCACCCCTATGTATAGCACTTTGTCGTTGTCAGCCAACCAACGGGCCCATCTGAAACGTGTTGAAGCTTCTCAGGTGATGCTTGAACCTGCACTCACATCCATTCTGCGCCGTACTCAACTTCTGACAAGACCTTGAGGGGCTTCTCAACAATGGTTTGCCCATTGTCGTATCTCCTCAGCCGGAAGAACTCCTGCTGATACCCGCCAGCGTTTTTGAGCTTGTCATACAGTCCGAAGCTTTTCAAAACACGGCAAGCGTTTGGAGGGATATGTATACCGGCACCGATGGTGAGGATCTCTGGCGTTCTCTCGAAAACCGTGACTCGGAGGGCTGGGTTCGCTCGGCGACATGCAATGGCGCACGTTAGGCCACCGATGCCAGCGCCGACGATGGCAACGTGAAGTCCATCTTGTTCAGGTGGCTGTTGTATCTTAGATCACCATTGACTTGGAGAAGAGAAAAAAAGGTGCACTGACATTGAGGCTTGGTGCGTATGTACCCATTGGACCTGATGATGTCCCGCAGAACTGATAAACTCGACGTTTGAGGGACCAGTAAACGGAGCATAGGTGGTAAGAGGATGATATTGTGAGAACCAGACGATTCTATACTTCCCCACTATATCTTGCGTTCACGGAAGCATGGCTTCCATAGCCGGTTCTCTCCGTGAACTGGTCTAGTGAGAGCAAAGGGGTACACCATGATGCTTGCCATAGGCGGTAAACAGAAGCAACCTATATTCGCATTGAATAATTTTCCCAAATGGCCCTTCGAGGCTAGATAGCGTGGCACAAGGTTTGCTGCTTGCGGCGTATCCTGTCCACATCGCCAGCCCAAACCGCTTCCAGGTGGTGAATACGCTTCTGAGCGTATTCGCTTATGCAGGTAATACAGTCTCGGCACCTTAGCGTAAGGTCCATATGAACACCAAGTGGAGACAAGGCAACGACAGAAAGGCCACCTTCCAAGGGACTCAATGCTGGCGTACTTTCGATGTGGGTGGGTGGGTGGCGATTAGATGGGTTGATGGCATACGAAATCCACCTGCACCGGATATCCCCCCTATCCATAGAAGACCTCTTAGCCAGTAGAAAACAGGTTTTTCTCATAGAAGAGACGCTTTCGCACGGACAGAATGATTTATAATGATTCAATATGAGACCTATATTTGCCAGGCACAATATTCAATCCGCTCGCCCTCGATGCGACCATGTCACCTCACAGGGGCCTCCAGCCTATGCCGCAGTGGGGAGCTCATAAGCCCACTCACCCTTCCCGGCCCACTGCCAAAAAGAAGTCGAGACCTTCTGGTAGTGATCGAGTGGTCTGAAGCTGTCCAGCCGCGACTGGACGCATCCGTGCTTTGCCACGCGATGGCCTTGGAACCGGTCTTCGATCCACCTCAGCCAGGTCTGTTGAGTCGCACTCATGACTGGGAAATGCCCAGCATCCGGCACGGTCAGAAATTCGAGATCACCTGGGTACTGCTTGCAGGTGTCCTCCACAGTAGCCGCGTTGATGTCGTATGAGACCACCGGGTCTGTAATGCCGTGCATGAGAAGGATGGGTCCCTTGAAGGGCTTCCTTCCAGGGTTGGCCAGCTGCTCGAATTTCTCAACGACCGACGACTCCTTCCAGTCAGGTCGTGCTATGGCCTCCTGGGGCTGGAACAGGTACGACGAAACAAACTGGGATCCCTCGACTTGGTTCAGGAGCTCCGTTCGGCTGACTCCAAGCGGCGTGAACCAGTCGGTGAGATTGAAATCCGGGTAGATCTGGTCGAGATCCTTCCCAATCCAGGAAAGGAACGGAGCAGCCTCAACAGACAGCGCATCGGTCGGTGGAGCTGCCAGTACAGTACCGAGATGTCCCTTGGCGATGTCCTTGTAGGCGTGGTCCTTGCGGGCGAGGACCTCAGACAGACCCCATGCAACGGCGCCACCCTGGCTGTGTCCCATGACGACATACTCGTGCGACAGATCCTGGGGGAAGGATTCCAGTGCGGCCCTCATGGCGTTGAGCGCATCTCCCGCACCCGCCTCGCGGACGAAGTACTGGTGGGGGATGTGGCTCCCGTCCCAGGAGGTCCCCACTCCAAGCCCGGCATAGTCCGGCGCAACAACAGCATATCCGGCCTCGGCCAGGGCATATGGGACAAAGTCGGCGTAGAAGAGATCGCGGCGGGTTGAGGGACCTCCGGAAGCGTAGAAGCCTGAGGTACCGTGCGTCCAGAGCACAGCGGGCGCAGCCGAGGAACGGTTGTGCTTTTTAGCATAGAAATGCTTAGGCTGATATGGCCAGAGGATGTAGGCAGACGCGGGGATCAGTGTGCCGTTGATGTCGGTTGTAGTGTAAACAATGCGGGAGATGGCCGTTTTGGGAGGGATGGAATAGGACGCTGGGTCAGTGAACTCCTGCAGCTTGATGAGCTTTCCAGGCTCGGTGGGGATTTCATCCTTGGCGATATTCTGGACGTTGTAGAATTTATCCTGGTGGGGACCCCCGTTGACGAGCTGGGATCGGTCAAAGTTAATGATAGTATTGAGAACGTCTCCCTCGGCGGTGGTGAGATTGGCCAGCTGGAGCTGTTCCGGGCTGAGCTTGAAAGTAGAGTTCCACGCCGTTGACTGTTCTGCGGGAAAGCTCTGGCTCACAGCCGATCCCACACCAAGTGAAAGAAATAGTAGACAGAGGTGTTTAGACATCTTGTGCTGCGGCTTGGCTATTCACGGATGTTCTCGAGTAATGATGTCTATATACTCATAAATGAAAAGAATATTGCCAGTTTATATAAAATTCCCTGTGCCTGTGTAACCTATTTGTCGCGAGCATGTTTGTAGAAGAGCAACGCGTGTTGCGTAATCAGTTGTCGCTCTGCTTACAACATAGACATTAGAATTCCAAATACGTGGCGTCGTGATCCGACACCAAATACGCGGTTATACGGCCATGTGCGCCCCTTAACTGTGCTACTGATTCATCTCGTGAATGCTGTAAGAAGTATGCCACTTGATATGCTGCCGATTGTGTCTGTGCTCACAAGGTAGACATTATAATTCCAAATAGACGTGGTGGCTGTCTAGCAGCAAACATGTAGCAGATCTCGAACTTCCAGAATCAAGGTTGGAGACGGAATAGTTGGTGCTAATACGCTACTGCTAGGGCAATGGAATATCACTTGTAAGCTTATATTCGACCCAATTTAGCAGTTGAAATCGGAAATGTGGGGATACGCTGTCGGAAACTGGAAAGGAGGCTGGCTTATTCTCGATACGCTCGGGGCTGAGCAATACGCTCCGGAGTCCGGATCGTGACCCACTTCCAGGAGGGACTAGGAATTGGGATTCAGGGACGCATCTACTAAGAGTAGACTCACGTGGCAAGGGTCTACAGTGGCAGTGTCAATTAGTCCATTATCAGGGCGTAATGGAGAAAGACGCGACTTGTACACACCAGTTTCCAACTGTCACAAGTCAACAATATCATCACTCCAGATATTTGGAATACAAACACAGCCTCACCACGTAATAGAACATGCGCCTCAATGACCTCGTTGATCTCGTTGACCTCGTTGACCTTGTGTTGGAAGGATAGGCATACTTAACGATGCCTGGAAATTAACTTAAAAACAAGCCGCGAGTAGGTCTTTAACTATGAATTTTCTAGATCATCTTCATCCAGCTCTCATTCTAGCCAACAGGTTATTAGACGAGGATATCAACTGTATCTCGCCAGACTCCCAATTCATCTTAAACGATAACATCACCACCCTTGGGGGATCTCGACCAGTCTCCCATTCCCGGCTTCCCGTATTCCTACTCTTTTTACTGTTATCTTCCTCTCTAGCACGGCAAACCAATCCCCTGGCCCTTGCAAATTGCCTAGAAATATTATATTGCTCCGTCTCCCACTACCGATGACGTCTGACAAAAACGACTGCCCTTCCGGGTACTACTATGAGGGCGGGGGCTGTTATCGGAGCAATTGGTACTTTTGGGGGCGCTGGGCTTTCCTAGCCGCTCTCGCTGTACTGTTTCTAGTTACCCTCAGTCTTTGCACGTAAGTGCTCATCTTTGATTGCCGGCGCAAAGCATAGGCTGACCTGATTTGCAGATTGATTGCCCGTCGCCGTCGCAGCAGGGGACTGAGTCCGTTCTATGGCACTGGCTGGCTGGCTCCCCGGAAAAGGACGACTGCGCAAGGAAATGGGCAAGGCCTGGAGATGAGGAACCAACAGGGGCGTGGCCAGGCCGACCTGGAGCGCCAGGACAACCCACCTCCGGCGTACGACCAACAGCGGCTGCCTCCATACACCACCACCAATACCACCAACACCACCACGCCATCCAATTCCAACCATGATAATGGCGCCAATCAGCAGACCCAGGGTCAGAAGAATGAAGACAGTCGCTGAGGCGACGAGTCAAACCAGACGGTTCCCAACACCGCCAGTTCTTCCCACTGTACATGTACATACTGCATGGATTGCCGTAGTGGGATCACAGATGGCATTTCTTAACTAGGTACCTCAAACTAGAGTTAGATCGGGGCGTCGTCTTGACTTTGCGGGAAATTTGTACTACAGGACGAGAATTCCCATATGGTTGCATTGATGTTTATAGCTTTAGATGCTAAGATAGATCCTTACCAACATGTCTCATCCGCACCTAATTCCATCTTCTATGCACCAGAAACACAGGCACTGCCGGTGGTAACGATATTACATGTGCCTACTATGTGACAAGATTAAGTACGAGAAGGGCATCCTCCAGTATCACACATAGAACTATCCCATATACCACCTACTCATACGTGTATACAGTACATGTACGGATAGGTACATGCAAGGCATTCGTTACTCGACGCGACGGTTCGCAGAGGCAGTGAGACGCAGTTCAATCGGGCGGGGTTGATGCCCAACAGCTGTTCACCTTGAGAGGTAGCCTGGTGCTCTCATCTTGCAGAAATCCTTTACTCACACATTCACATCTCTACTGCAACCTCATTAGATAACAAAATCGTCAACAAAGCGCGCAGATCGCGTCTTGCTGCTTCTTACCCAGATACCTTGTGGGTATTCTGTCCGTTACAAGCTTCTGATGATACAGCTACAACAGTCCGGCCTGTGGAGACAGTGCTTGACATGGATCCTTTAAGCACCACAGCAAGCCTCGTTGCCGTCCTTCAGCTATCCGGGAAAGTTGTCGTCTATATCAACTCAGCCAAAGGCGCAACGAAGGAACGTAAATCTCTTCGCGACCAGTTGCGATCGTGCGAGACAGTCCTTGAGCAACTCAAGGACGGGCATGAGGATTCGGAAGAGAATCAACAATGGTCGGAAACCATCGGAGCCCTCGAGGCTCCCGAGGCACCATTGGGTCGAATTATGTGCGCCTTAACCGAGGTGGAAAAGAGGCTCCAGCCCGGGGAGGGGTTGAAAAAGGTTGTGGGTGTCCTCAAATGGCCCTTTGAAGAGAGAGAAATAAAGGAGATTTGTGGCACAATCGAGCGGGAAAAGTCCTTGCTACAACTGGCTCTGCAAAACAACTCCCGGCAGCTACTCCAGGAAATCAGGAGAACGTCCAACGACAATCAAATCCAACTAATGACGCTTCTGGATACGATCAAGGCACACTCGGTCCAAAGCGAGGCTAGGATTTCTGAGGTGAACCAGAACTTGACAGACATCCAAACCTCACAAACCAATCTACGCCATGGCCTGCATTCGATCGAGCGTCGAAATGAACAGCGAGAGAGGCGAGAAGAACGGCAGGCCATCCTCGATTGGTTAGCGCCAGACGACTACGATACTCACCAAAACGATTCCTTTAGCCACAGGCAAGAAGGCACTGGTCAATGGCTTCTAGAATCCCCTGAATTCAACAAGTGGCTGAAAGTTGAGAAGCAGACACTATTCTGCCCGGGTATCCCTGGAGCTGGAAAGACAATTCTCACGTCCATCGTCATTGACGAACTCCTCAACCGGTTTCGACACGATCCACGGACAGGTATTGCATATCTTTACTGCAACTACCGGCGGCAAGATGACCAGAAGCTTGGCAAGTTTCTCGCGAGCTTACTGAGGCAGCTTGCGCAAACCTGTTCGCCCCTACCAGACTGCGTCAAATCACTATATGAGGCCCATGAGAAAAGAAGGACACGCCCAACGGATGAAGAGATCAAAGCAGCTCTCCGCACAACAGCCCTTCTCTATCACAGGGCCTTTGTGCTCCTTGATGCTCTTGACGAATGTCACGTGGCGGACGGCAGCCGGAATGAGTTTCTATCGGAGATCTCGGACCTTCAAGAAGAGTGTGGAATTAGCCTCTTCGCGACTTCGAGACCCATACCAGACATAACAGAGCGTTTCAATGGAAACATCGAATTGGAGATCCGGGCCAACGATGATGACGTGCGGAAATATCTGGATGCTCGCATATCGAAGCTATCATTAGTTGCTCGGGGTCGTTCAGGTATTGGAGAAGAAATAAAGTCAAAAATTGTCACGGCTGTTGAGGGGATGTAAGTGGCCTATGGGATTGGGAAGATGACACGCTGACCACATACAAGGTTTCTGCTTGCAAAACTCCACATGGACAGCCTAGTTGGAAAGACGACTGTCAAAAAACTTCAAAATGCTCTGAACCAACTGCCTACCGGTCCCCAGGCTTTTGACCTCGCTTACAACGCTGCCATGGAGCGCATCGGAAGTCAAGTGTGCGACCAAGCAGAACTCGCCAAGCAAGTTCTATTCTGGATCACCCGGTCACAAACAGAACTGACTGCGGTGGAACTGCAGCACGCGCTGGCTGTGGAGTTGGGTGAAACATCGCTTGACGAGGAGAACCTTCCCCAAATTGGCGACATGGTCTCCTCGTGTGCCGGATTAGTTAACGTGGACAATGAGAGCAACATCATCCGACTGACCCACTACACGACGCAGGAATACTTCGCGCGGACATGGGACCAGTGGTTCCCAGACGCAGAGCGGGATATTACCGCCATCTGCTGTACATACCTCTCATTCGACGTATTCCTCAGTGGACCATGCAACAATCCCCAGGATTACAAGAATAGACTACAAGACAATCCAGTTTACGAATACGCAGCACGACATTGGGGAGTCCATGCCCGGAAGGCCAAAGCCCAAAGTCCAGAAGTCATGAGCTTTCTTCAATCCTCACCAAGTGTCCAAGCGTCTGGCGAAGCCCTATTTATTGCTCCAGCATACGGAAATCAGGGTGTCTGGCCTTCCTATCCACTCCAGTTGAAGGGAATACATCTAGCAGCCCACTTCGGGCTTGACTGCGCTGCAAAGATACTGCTCGAGGACGATGGTCTCGACTCAGCAGATACAGAAGATGGACTGTGGTTGCATTATTCGAGCCCGGATGTCCATGGCAAGGACCCTATCAGAGAGATAAATTGGGTAAATGAAAACCCTGGCGAACCTTTCCCTTGGCGGTACGGCCTGAAGCCGCTTGCACGGGCTGCCATAAATGGGCATGATGACGTTATAAAGTTATTGCTAAACACGGGCAAAGTCGACCCTAACGGAAAGGGCATCTACGGGCGAACGGCATTGGCATGGGCCACACTATATGGTCGCACAGCCGTCGCACAGCTGCTACTGTCAACGGAGGGAGTAAACGTAGACTCAAGAACGACGGACCCATTCAACAGGACGTGTAGGGACTCTACGAACCTCCGAATTCTTAAGCCGCTAAAGCTAACGTGAAGATCAACATTGACTAGACTATGATTCGAGCTTTGAAAACTCGTCTCGGACACCTCTATCGTTCGCTGCCGAACACGGAGACGAAACAATTGTGAAGGCACTGCTTGACACCGACATGGTAGAAGTTGACCTAAAAGATGGGCAAGGGCAGACACCATTGTCCTACGCCGCCCAAAAAGGTCATGAAGGTATTGTCAAGCTACTCTTGGCGACAGGCAAGGTCGATCCCGATTCGCAAGCAATTGGCGAGTACATCGGGGGGAGGACACCATTGTCCTACGCCGCCCAAGAAGGTCATGAAGGTATTGTCAAGCTACTCTTGGCGACAGGCAAGGTCGATCCCGATTCGCAAGCAATTGGCGAGTACATCGGGGGGAGGACACCATTGTCCTACGCCGCCCAAGAAGGTCATGAAGGTATTGTCAAGCTACTCTTGGCGACAGGCAAGGTCGATCCCGATTCACAAGAAATTGGCGAGTACAACGGGGGGAGCAGGCCTCTTTCGTTTGCCGCTGAGAGTGGTTCCGTATCAGTCATGCGCCAGCTTTTCAATGCTGGCAAGGTCAACCCCAACTCAATAAGCCAGGTAAATGGTGCGGAGATAGACGACTGGAGGCTGATGACACCTTTGTCCATCGCCGCCTCGCATGGGCATATAGACGCTGTCCTGTTCTTGATTAGTAAAGGAGCTGACGTCAACTCAAAGGCCGTGCCGCTATGGGCTGCGGCTCAATGGAGATGGGAATCCGTTGTCAAGACGCTTCTCACAGTACCAGGAATCAACATTGAGCAGGAGCTTTATGGTCGAACGGCACTCTCTGTGGCTGCGGAGAATGGGGGGGTGGGTGTCGTTCGGGAGTTGATCAAGGCTGGGGCCGAGATCGACGCAAGAGACCCTAAAGGGCGTACGCCACTATCTTGGGCGGGCAAGATTGGCTTTGCGGATGTCGTTCGAGTATTACTCGACGCCGGCGCCGAAGTCGATGCACGTGACCGATCCGGCCGGACGCCGCTGTCTTGGGCGTTAAGCGAATCCAAATTCAACATGTGGACTCCGAGGATAGGGGTCATCTCTTCTGGCCCCTTATTGTATTATTGGAGCTCCATGCCGACGGAGACTGACCATGCCGTTGTGGCCGAGGTATTATTGGCTGCGGGTGCCGATATCGAATCCAGGGACACAGATGGCCGGACTCCCCTCCATCATGCCGAACCTCATTGCTTCAAATCTGCCAAGATACTGCTAGAGAGTGGCGCAGCGGTAGACTCTAGGGACGGCAAAGGCCGGACGCCACTCTCTTATGCCGCAGCACGTTGGGAAAGCGGGGCCCTTACTAAACTCTTAATAGAATATGGAGCCGAGGTTGACTCGAAAGACATCAATAACTGGACACCTCTTGCCTATGCTACCCTAGCCAGCTTTGGCAATCCTGAGGTAATCAAACTACTACTCGCAAAGCATGCCGACATTCACTCGAAGGACAGCCAAGGACAGACACCCTTGTCAATGCTCGAGAAGTACAAAGATTGGACGGAACTGGCTCCCATAGTCAACCCGCTCCGCCAGGTCGGAGACGAAAGCCAGGCCGAGACACGAGAACTAGTGGTTTCACATAAAAGTGAAGAAATATCATAGGATTAGGGAGCGAATATTCAAGGAGAACAAATGTCTAGAGATACCCCGCTGATCTCTTAGCTCCAAATCCGAGCCATATGCATGGGATGCCTCATACCCCCGTATCTAGTTAATCCTTCCACATTCGAGCTAGAGACGAGCTGTTGAGATCTTGCCACCAGAATTCCAGATGCCAGATTTTCCAGGTGATAATACGCCATTGGGGTCGATGCTATCCTTCAGAAGGGTTGTAAACCGCGAAAACGAGCCGTTGTTGAAGTCCTGGTTCTCTGCCGTCATATCCATGAAACTGACATGGGTCCGATATTCGAGCAGCCCCCGCTCATGACAATCTTTCATCAGATCAATCTGCAAGCCGCGGAGACGCTCGCGTGCCCAAGGATGGAAAATGACCAGGTTGATGGCGATGACGTATCGGTCAAATACATGAAAGTCGGCAACAAAAGTGAGGTTATGGGCCGCCGTGATAGCCTTGGCGGCAAGGTACCAATCATACAGTTCACGGCCAGACGGGGGTAGCACAGGAGCGAAGCAGTTATGGCACAGCCCATCCTCGCCAGTAACAAACAGTTTCAGCCCTTCGAGACTGGGGACGCCGTTCTGGGGCAGGAAATCGGGGGGTACCTCGGAACTTTTGAGGTACTCGCCGGGCGGGGCTGTAGCGGTCTGGGAGGTGAGCTTCGCACCGGGAATGCCATCGAATTTGAGCTTCACGGCAGCAAGAAGCCCAGGCAAAACCTCTGGTGGTCCATAGAGTGCAAAGTTGGCCCTCCAGGCGGGAAACCCATGGTCATCGCAGACGCGTTCGAGGACCTCGTCGGGAATGTTCCTGTCGAACGCAGCATACTCCCCGAGAGCGGCGAGGATAGTTGGATCTCCCGATGAAAATACCATGGTAATCTTGTCAAAAAGCTGAGGAGGATTGGTGATGAGCCTTCGCCGCATCAGGTCCGTCATTGCCCCAACTAGGGGGACTAGGTCGGATACATTTGGCATGTCCACCTGAATAGTAGTGTATGATTGAGGTGCCGGGGACAGATGAATTCCCATCTTTGTGACAATACCTGGGAATCTGTAAGCGTACGAGGCGTAATGAAAGTGAGATTATGGGCTTCTCCAGGGCTTACCAAAGTTTGATTGAAAGAAAAGTCCATCCAGGCCTGGTCCGAATCCCCTACATCTCTTGTTAGTCCAGTCTTTGATGCGAAATGGCAGAAGCTGCGCTATACCCCGAATAAAGCGGAAAGAGCTTGCTATTTTCCACAGCACCCATACCAGTTCTGAGCAAATCTCCACTAGGCAGCACAACCTCCATTCCGGATTGATGCTTGTAGTGAGCCGCCTCGGGGGTATATCCAATACCGCGCTCCAGGGTATTCCCCACGACGGATCCCCATCCCAGTGCCGGGACCGACAGCCAAAGGTTCAGTCCCCTCTTTTGTATTTCATCGTAAAGGTCCATGAAAGTGACTCCCGGTTCGACTATGGCGTATGCGTACTCTTCGCTGATCTCGATAATCTTCGTCATGCGATGTAAATCGAGGACAACGCTGCCATCCAAGACTGGAGAAGAACCTCCGTACCTATGGTTGACAGGAGAATAGTTAGAATGGATTACGACTAGAATTTTTGGAATGAGATCGCCACACTCAAGCGTGTAAACTGTCCAACTTACCCAAGATTCTTTCCTCGAGACACGGTCCACAGCGGAACTTTGAGCTCGTTGGCAAGCTTGACAATTTCCCTGACTTGGTCGACCGTCTCCGGCCTGACAGCACCCAAAGGAATGTGTGGCTTATCCAGTGGAAAAGGATCGCCATAGGAATGTTCACCACGGAGACCTTCGGGGGCGCCTGATGAAGGGTCGTTCGAGACGTTTATCTCTCCAACGATGGTCCCGGCACGGGAGAAGAAGCTGCCAATGGTGGCAGTATCGACCTTGGGAGACATGGTATTGGCTCAGTCTGATGTTAATATACAAATTATAGGTGCATGTATAGATAGGCCAGTATGTAAGAGTTAAGGACGGGAGAGTCGAGCATGATATAGCTTGTGAGAAGTCTTACCCACTCATGGCATTGACCACAATACCCCATTACGCTCTGGGCACCCCAGGATCTGCATCCCCACACAAACGGAAACGATGATCTCCTCCGCATAACGTCTTGTCGGCATCGTGTCACGAGAATCCTGGGGCTTGTCTTGAGCCTCGCAAGAGTTCGTGAGCTCGGCCGCTTTGAGAGCTACTTCAACTTATAAACGCATCTGCTAGCTTCATTGGGATGGCATCGTGTCCAAGTAGGTCTAGACTGGCGCCACCTCCACCGCCACCTCCACCTCCACCTCCACCCCCGCTTGTCCCTCCACCCCCTCAGACCCTCCTTAGCCAAGATTGGGCCTCGTGAGTGGTCAGATGTACCGCTCAGATACTTCGTGGAGCAATGGATTGGCAGAAACGAGGTTGGATATCATAGACATCGTATGGCTTCATGGCCGCGAAGGCCATATGGATGTGGGCTGGGTCTCCCTTACCACGCCTCATCTATAAGTCCACGCCTACTCATCTCCTAGCCTACCCATAAGACTCGGAGGTATACTACAGACATCTATACTCACCTTCGCAAATATATTATGATTGAGTGAAAAGACTAGACGACAGTGGAACCATAATCACCAAACCACCATCATGTCTGCTCCTGATGCCGCCACTGGCACCTTCGGGCTTCCCTCGGAATGGTCACCAAGCCTGACTCCCCTCTATCAGGGAGTTGCTGGACGTTTTGAGAGTGAGGTCCCTGACCTGGCCGTGTTTGGCAAAATCCCCAATGAAATCGACGGTACCTTCTACCGCATCATGGTCGATCCTTTTTATCCCCTTGCAGAGGGCAACCCTCCCATCGAAGGCGACGGCAACATCTGCGCATTCCGCATTCGCTACGGGCGTGTCGACATGAAGACCCGGTACGTCGACACGGAGCGCTTACTCCTCGAGCGTCAGGCAAACAAGCGGCTCTTCGGTCTGTATCGGAATCCCTTCACTCACCACCCGTGCGTCCGGGCCGCCGTGGACTCCACCGCAAATACAAACCTCGTCTTCTGGGCTGGCAAGCTCCTCGCTCTTAAGGAGTCAGCCCAGCCTTATGCTGTTGACCCTGATACCTTGGAGACTCTACAGTACGATCCCTTTAACTGCCCTGGGAAAGCCTTTACCGCCCATCCGAAATACGATCCTATCAGGGATGAGCTGGTCTGTTTCGGTTACGAGGCAAAGGGCCTCGGCACAAATGACGTCGTGGTTTATGCTCTTGATCATAAAGGCCAGGTGCATCATGAGACCTGGGTCAAGTCGCCCTGGAGAGCATTCATCCACGATTGTGCCATCACGCCCAACTTCATCATTCTCGTCCTTTGGCCCTTTGAGACGGATGTGGACCACATGAAGAACGGCGGCCACCACTGGAAGTACGGCGCCAACTTGCCAGCTACCTTCATCGTCGTGCCGAGGCGCGCCGCTCAGGTGCCCCTCGGCTGGGCCCCAGGCGAGTACCGTGTGTATCACGGGGAGCACGCCCTTTTGCTTCACACAGCCGGCTCGTGGGAGGAGTCTGACGGCACGAAGCTCTGCTTTGAAAGCTCGCGAATGGCCTACAATGTCTTTCGGGAGTTCGAAGTGGAGCCTCCCCAGCAGGCTCCCAGCTTCAAGGCAGACTACGTCCGGTGGGAAATCGACCTCTCCAAGCCAAGCGATAGCAAGGTGGCGGACCCCGAAGTCATCCTCGACATGCCCAGCGAGATGGTGCGTATCGACGAGCGGTATTTGACCAGGCAGTACGACCGCCTGTTCTGTCCCGTCATCGCCCCGGGAAAGCAGAGTCCCCTGCCTCCCATCCTTCCCATCTCGATGAATGCATACCTTTTGCTGGAGAAGAAGAGTGGCGACAGGACCATGTTTGACCCCGGCCCCAACTGCACCGTCGAGGAGCCCGTCTTCATCCCGCGGTCGGCCGATGCTGCCGAGGGAGACGGATGGGTGCTGGGTATGGTGCAGCGTCTGGATGTAAACCGCAGTGACGTTGTGGTGCTGGATACGAATGACTTTTCGAAACCCGTGGCCGTCATTCAGCTGCCCTTCCGAACCAAGGGACAGATCCATGGAAACTGGGTTGAGTCTGCGACCATTACTTCTTCGTTGGGACAGGACCGGAAAGACTTTTTGAGGCGTTATAAGCCTGTCAAGGTCAGTGGGAAGGGTGCTCTTGAGAGCCTGTGAATAAACGACGAAGGGAAAATTGTGTCATCAATGGTCTAGGATAATCAGCAGATTCCGCGGTCGGAGAGGTAAATCAAATATCATGTTACATTATTTACAATTCCACTCGGCCCCGTGACGCCCAAAGGGTCATAAAAGATGGAGTATCCCACTGTGATATAAGCAGTAGGCAAGATCTCACAGATCAACACAGCCATTGTCATATGGCCTACCTTTTATCCATCAGGTAGTCCATATTCGTCACTTATTTTCACCTTGTTAAACCCCGTCACCTTCCTCAACGTCAGTCATCGTCTTGTATATTGATAGGTTGCGGAAACTGTCGCTTCAAGCTGCCGACGGCGTCGAAGGGACATTGCAGGAGTGTCCCCACCATTGTTGAACTGATGCGTCTTGCCCGAACTGATAGTTCAATCGTGGATCCCACAACTGATGCTGTCTCAGAACAATCGACCACAACTCTGCAACAAAATGCGGAAGGTGATTGTCGATATCAAAACTCTCCAGTCCACGCAGAGGATTCACTTCACGGATGCCTTTGCAAGCAGCGTGCCGAATGCGCTGAAGCTCCCGTAGGTCTTCACTCATCAGGAGATTCCGACTGGCCAGTGTGCAGGCATGGGAAAGCCAGTGCAGCATGGCTCTCGCAATCGCAACTGTGGCCTGGAAGGTGAAACTGCCAAATAGATGGGCGCCCGCTATGGATAGCTGCACGCGCTGTCATCAGAAGACTGCCACCATCAACAATCTAGGCCATGTAGGGCTCTTACCTGGGTAAAGCCAACATCCGACAATGCGCAGAACACCCCTGTGGCTCCCTGTGCGCTTCTGATAGGATACATGGAATCGAATCTCCCCATCGCAGTGCGTCCCTGGTCCAGGCACACGTTGATGAACTCAAGGATGACAGATGCCTCCATGATGCAAAGGGAGCGTGGAGCGCCTTCCCAGAATGAGGGCCGGTTAGACCACCATTTCTCTCTCCAAAGCATGGTTGCGTCTTGGATATTCTCCTTCAGTATTCCGAGTAAGTCTGGGTTGGTTGACTCAGGAGACACAGACGTGTAACGTAACGGCAGACGCCTAGAGCTCTGCAAGGTCTCGAGAATCGCACAAATCACAACATGCCACCCAAAACCCGATCTTGGCGCCTGGTTGAGTATGCTTCCAGCTCCTCTGTGGAAGAATGAGCAGAGGATATCTAAGAACTGCGGGGGCGGCTCTGGCTGGTGTGCAACGGATATGGAAGCCCATTCCATAGCGTCAATCGCATCCCAAAGAGTGTCGGCACATGGCATGTCGAATGGCAGTGCAATGGCGGGTATAACTGGGGCAACGTTCATAGTGCTTGCCACGGAAACAGAGAGAATGAAGAAGGAGAACACGGTTCTATTCCATCAGTGTTGGTTCTACGAGAAAGGCGAAGGTATATAGCATTACCTTTTTAGCTCCTCTCGATGGCGCCACCGAGACCAGTCGTGAAGATCGACATCCTCACGAAAGAGTCTATCAACGTTGGGTTCCAGAAACTAGCGTTAAGTATTTAGTGTACCTAGAAGAGAATGGGTCGTCTCCAACACATGATACTTACGGTCCAGACTTGGCATAGCTCGGCCATTGCCCAGCTCTCCAGGTCAACGCGACAAGTTAGAGCGTAGTCAATGGCGAGGGCTTTGCATTGCAAATCTTCAAGACACGAATCATTCTGAGGCTGAGGTTAGATTTCCCTTGTTAATTCATGTGATAGTAAATAACATAACCATACCAATTTCAATTCGGAGGGGCCTAGCTGGAGGGACAATCGGTGCAGCTGGAGTGATTTCTCTCGACATTGGGGAACATGGGCGGCGCCGGCAGCGAGAGCCCCAAAGTATGCTGCTGGCGCAAGGCTTCCGTCGACCAAGCGGCTGTTATGGATGAAGGGAAGTCGATTCATATTGTATAAATGAAACTTGTCTATGAATGATTGAAGTTGATCGGATGGAAATTCTCGAACATCGACCTCGAGAGGAGAGGGGCAAAGAGTCGTGGAGGGATTGTAAATGCCATCTTGGGCTAAAGGCTGTAGGCTATGAGGAACATAGAATTGGGATGATTGTGCTTGTGTAGTAAAAGAAATTGTTGATTCAGGAAAGACAGGGCGAATGTCATGATGTTGGTTGGTTGACGGCGTTGCTGTATCAACACCCGCAGAGCCACCGGTCAGAGTTGACGTGTTTGAATGCCGAGAAAGAACTGATTGGTCGAGTAGCATCTCCATGCTGATGAAAGAACTCAAATCTCCATTGCAGTGAAGAGCACGGTGGCGCTGAAGGACATCCCTGCGATAAAAGGTCATGCCGCAGCCCGCTTGTTTGCAGGAGAAGCGTGGAGCGCCATGGTTGAGACGGTGGCGGTGGAGGTAATCGGCCCTGCGATATCGGCGAGAACAGATGGGACAAACGTGTTGTCCTTGATTGACTGGAAGTGACATTTGACCAGCATTTGGTGAAGAGGTGCTGAAGATGATGGGTTTTGCTCATCCAAGAGCTGCCAGTGGTCAGTTTGACGCCTTGAAGGAATGGAATTGAAGTGTGCCCATGGATAATTGGAAGCGGGGTTGGATACCGGTACCCATCAACAATTCAGCATCACAGCTCCACCCCCTAACATCCTGACCTTGCCCCGGCAAGTGGCCGGCAATTATTTCAGGGCGCCATGTGGAAATGTGGAATCTGGGGCCTGCATATTATGTATCTGATAAATCAGCAGCCAGTGTCATTGTGGAACTCGCACATACAGTGGTGCCTCTGTCTCATGGTGCCCGAGAGTGAATAGGAGCGAGGGGGTGTAGAATATTAGGAATGTGCGAAGAAAAAGGAAAACAATAATCCCTATCCTGCCCTCAATCCAATCTGATTTGAAGGGGCTGATTGGTTGCGGCGCATAGTTAGGTCTGTGATGACCAGTGAATACCATTCCTGGCGTTGGATGGATTTATTTTGGTGAGGCTCCCTGGCTGCGGGGCAAGGCAACAACTGGCAGAGCTGACGAGAAGCGCCGAGTGGTTCACTCTCCTCTCCCACTCTCTCTCCACCAGAACATCCAAGACGGACAACAGACGGCCTTCGCAGCACTCCACAGCTCGCAGCTCACTATTACCCTGCCCATATGTCTGTCCAAATTGTGTCCGATCTGCACCTGGAGTCACCCAAGGCCTACGATGTGTTTGACATTATACCCAAGGCACCAGTCCTCGCACTCCTCGGCGACATAGGCAACATTGTGGTCCACAAGGACGAGTGCCTAGAATTCTTGACCAGGCATCTCGCCCAGTTTCGCGCTGTTCTCTTTGTTCCCGGGAACCATGAGGCCTATTACTCGGATTGGCCTGAGACCCTGAATGCTCTGCGCGCCTTCGAGCAAAAGGTCCAGAGCAATGACGCGCTGGGAGAGTTTGTTCTGCTGGACCGCACGACGTATCGCCTTCCAGGCACCAACACCGTCATTCTAGGCTGCAGCCTGTTCTCATTTGTCCCGCCTGCGAGCGAGATGGCGGTCAGCTTCGGCCTCAATGACTTCTTTCAAATCAAGGACTGGGACATCAAGGCCCACAACAACGCTCACCGGCGCGACCTAGACTGGCTCAATGCTCAAATCGCAGAGCTGGAGCAGTCAGAAGACAAGATTGTCATTTTCACCCATTGGAGTCCGACCCGACATGCCAATGCAGTTGACCCCAGGCACACTGAGAGTCCCATCACAAGCGGTTTCTCCACAGAGCTCATCAGTGAGAAATGCTTCGACAGCGACAGCGTCGTGCTCTGGGCATTTGGCCATACACACCACAATTGTGATTTCACTTTGACTCGGGGGACGGGGGCTAGGCCACTGCGGTTACTTGCAAATCAGAGGGGCTATTACTTTTCGCAGTCGGAGGGCTTTGATGGGGAAAAAACCGTAACAATCTGATCTTGGATAGAGCTAAAGCTGGGAAGTGAGCGCACATAAATTCTTCAGGAGCAAATGATCCTGTGCTATATACAGAAGATGACTCCGAACAAAAGAAAAAAAAAAGTCTTAATAATAGCCATGACAAGTAAACATACAAATAGGCTGGGCTAGACTCGGTGGTGGCCTGACAAACCCAAACGCTGCCTCCACCATTCGGCACTTTTGTCGCCGTTATCAACGACGTCTTGGATGCAAGGTTCGACAATGTGTCTCTGGGAGTCTGTGAGCTGGAGAGGACCATTCCTGGTAACGTCGTTCAAAAGGTCCTGGGCATCACCAGCATCGGCGCGGCGCTTGGCTTTTTGGGCCCGAAGGCCACAAGAGTTGATCTTGAACACGATCAAGTCGGTGGGAGAGATGTAAGGGACAGATTGAGGTGTTATATCCTTCAATCTCTTTGCAGCTCCTGGCATATATGGTGACTGATGAGCAGTCAGTGATATCAATCCATCTTGTGAGCAGGTCGGATAACAGCGACTCGAAAAGACTCGCGGGACTCTAGGAAAATACTGACCTGCATCTGAGCAGTAATATCAATTTGGATCCATCCCGCTGAGGGCGAGTTATAAAAGAAAAGCTGAGCTCTCTGAATGAAGGGGGTGTCGGGGAGAGAAAGGAGGCGCTGTTTTACACCGTGCGGGGCATCCTGGAGGTTGACGATGAAGTCCACATCCTGCATTGTCAACTCACATCTTTGGTATTTTCAGAAACTCAATGTGAGATCCTTGGAGAGGGAGGGCCATACTTCAGTTGTCCTACCTCGCGGTCTGTATGTCCAAAGGGCCAGCCCACCTATGACGGCCACTTTGGCATCAGAGTATTCACTGATGCCTTTGAGGATCTGAACAACTTCAGTTGCAGCCTGCTGGAGTTCTGATAGACTAGGCATATTGACTGAGGTTCAGTTTACAAGAAAGATGACGATGTAATATGGAAGACGTATTTGTAAGTATCTGTTTGAGGGAGATGTTTTCTTTATTGGAACCAGAGACTTGAGACGGTATTTATACATACACACATGTTACAATATGCGGGCTTGCATCCGTTCTCGCCAACGACAGAATGCGGCCGCACCAACGATGGAATAATGACCCCAGAGGCCATGGGATGGCTCCCCTTAGACACTAACTTCCTGCGTAGAGCCTTGGTGCTAGCAATATCGTGGGGTCGAGCAAAATTCTGGCGGCAAAAAGTGCAATTTTGGACATGGATCAGCGAAATACTGTAGCAGCAGGCCTTCAAAATGGCCAACATCCAGAACAGGGCAGGGCACGCGCTCAGGATTATCCATCAGGGCCGCATAAGAGGCCCTGGCAGTAGAAGTAGCGGCAAAGTGCGGAGAGCCTGGCTGAGGGACTGCAGCGTCCTCGTGAAGCATTTGGATCACGATGGTGCGGAGCTCAGGGCACAAAGCCGCGAGCCGTTGGCAAGCTCGGCACAGGGCTCTGAACTGCATGTGAGCCCACGGAAGCGCGACATGCCGGAGCCTTGCAAACACACTCGGAGTCAATCTGGCATCGGGCACAGAGTTAAGGCAGACCATTGTTATGTCCCAGCAAATCCACTGCGCATTGCCTCCAGGCCCTTGTATTGGCTGGCCATAGAGCTGCTCCAGCATATGCCGCGATTCCCAACAGGCCATACCGGCCAGGGAGGGGGCAGGCCCGAGAAATATAAGCCTGCAAGTAATAGGAGACGGGCGAACCACGTCGCGGCCACGGCCAGGATGGTCGTCGTGAGCTGGCGGGATTGGGTAGTGGCAGACGGCTGGGGAGGTCAACGCCTCGCGCCAAATTTGGAGTCGCAACTCTGGCGGCAAAGCACGAAAGCGATTGAAACTATTGGATACCGATATACTGGCAGGAACGTCGAGCCGCGCGTTTGGTGATTTTGATGCCATCGGGTCAATACTTGGTATTAGGTGTTGCCTGAATGATGAATAAAGATCATCACTGGTGCCACTTTGGCGCGCGCTTCGTTGTGATGTTTCGTCTGCCTTGGCGCCTGGATGCCGTCCCTTTGTTCCCGAAGCCCCACCAGGGCATTGGATCTCTGTCTTTCACCATACGCATGCTGGCCCTCCTTCCTCATCTTCACAACGCTCCCCCGATTGTCGTCTGTCCTACTACCACACGTAACAACCGTGCCATAGAATCTCTCGCGTTCTAATCTGTAAATTGCGCCAATATGCCCACGCCATCGGAATTCTTCGTGGCAAATGTTGCGCGCGCTCTCAACTCGGCACAGATCCCGTGCGTTTTGTGGGGCCACTACCTGCTTCGCGTCCATGGCGTCCCAACCATCATCGGAGTACGCATTTCTCTCCTGCTCCAGCCCCAAAATGGTGTTGCTAACATCCAGCGCGTTGGCAAGTCTATGGACTTCGTTGTACCAGACAGCGACCTGGAGGCCGCCAAAGAGCGGCTGAATGAATACAGTGATCTCAGGCTGTGTTGGGAGGATGAGTCTTGTCCAGATTATCCCATTGAACGATGCCATCCACCACCTGCATACCACTTTCACATCGACTCATCGGAGGTGTCGTTAGACATTTTTCCACAGTCGCAGCTGCTTTGGTTTTTGCCGCCCCTGGACAGTTCGCTTATTCTCCCCACGGAAGCCAGTCTGCCACCACAATATCTCCTCTCATCCGACACAAATTCTCTCCCGCCGCGCGACCGCCCAGGCCGAGGATCAGGTGTCTTCGCCAACCCCAAGAATGCCGTCGTCGTCCTCAACGCAAATGTGCTGCTAGAGGCCTACATGCGCCTCTTTGCACGCGACTCTGGCAGGAAAATTGGGTCTTACTCGCTGGCCATGGTGGACTACATGGAGCTCTACGTCGACGAAGACGGCTTCATTGACGTCGAGCAACTACCAGAGCCACTGCGGACATCCTACAAAGACCTCAAATACGGCGACAAACCTGTAAGGCAATGGAGATGGGACCTACGGGAGGCACTGGGGGTGCCACATGTTGAACCTGAGCCTGAACCGGCATGGGTAGCACAGTTGGGTAAACCCACAGCTGTCCAGAACTCTCAAAAGTAGCTTGAGCACACAGGAAGCCTTACATCCACAATCAGGACTCAGTGTCACTATTCGTACTGCATTGGGTAGACTCCTAGGCTGTCTTTGTGTCTATGAGAACCGTTTAGGTCGGTGTTGGGTACCTGACTTCATACCCTCCGAGTCCCCCCCGGTTAGCCCACCAGAGAACAAGGAGCCTCAGCTTGGCCATTGCAACGGAAATTCTTGACCCAATGGCATTTCCATCCTCCTCGATTTTTAGTTTGGGGTCGATCAATGCCCTGAAATCTCAAGGTGCGGATTATGGCCTTCTCATGATGCTCTTTTGAGCACTGGCCTTCATGCTGAACCACCCGAAGTCTCATAGTCGCTCTCGCGCTATCTGTCTCGAATATGCAGACTATGGATATTCTTCTTGGGTTTCCAGGGTATCTCTCACGGCCTAGTGGTCGGCGTACAGCCTGCCAAAGTCGTACTAGACATCCATCTGGCTGGTAGCCACCACACCAAGAAGAACCTCTTTTTTCAGTTGTGCTACGGATCTCAACGCGGCATCCCCCTGTTGAAAAAATGAGCTTGAGTCCCGCATTGCTCGGCCGAAGGCTTGCAGCCGTACCGGCGAACGTCTTCGTCCCAGACAAACCTCGTCAATAAGAAAGGCCATAGCGTCCCATTCAACAGACAACATGCAGACCGTAGCTATACAGAACTCATCGCAGCCGTCAAGGCGAGTATCCGTTGCAGCGATCGGTTCGCAGATCACAGGGGGGGATACGGTTACAGTCAAATCTAGACAGGAACCCCCGCATATTGCGGAGGTTCGAGATGAATAATCGAGCAAGGCAAATCAGCAAGCACTTCATCAAGGAGTGTTTTGTGCTCTTTAGGCAGCTAGTTGAGCAGGGTTAATGCCTTAGCATGAATACACGGATCGCTGTCGGTCTGGGACCAAACAACCCATTACTCGTACACGTTGGTGGGGAATTCCTCAACAGCCAGAGCCATCCGTGGCAAGCGAACACCAGACGCCACCAACCTGAAATATCCCATTCCCATGGCCGTCACTACGAGCTATTCGCCACTACACTGCCTTTATTATGACCGTGGATCCTGTGGCTCTCTCCTCAAAGCCAGAGTTAAGCTAGCAGAGTCGAGCCCGACCAGCCCAACCGCGTCAATGCTCGCCTGATCATAAGCAACATATCCCCAATATAAATTAGTCAACTCCAGAAGTCTACCCTTGCTACATATACAGCCCAGATTTGGCTGAGCAGCAGACCTACTGAGAGCTTGCCTAGTCGTATCCGTCAATGAGATATCAGGTTAGGCGGGCATGAGCCTATGGAAGCTTTGTCGAATGATGCAAGGAGCTTAATCTCCTACCTGGTGTTTCGATTGCTGAGGAGATTCGGGAGTCGGATGACAATAAAACTATACTACATCATGCCCAACCTCATGCACTATGCAGTTATGTATGATTATACCCGCTGTATCCCAGAGATATCAGGATCGCGTGCCTTCTTGAATGGGTATACAGGCATTGTATTGTCTCTTAAGGCCACATACTCTTATCAGGGACTTTTTACGTCTGATGACGAGTTCGACCCTTTCGTCATTGCCAGAGATGCATACGTAGCAGAGAGCAAAACTGATCACAGATGTACAACAAAGTGCTTAAATAGAATTGGCCACAACAGGCTCTAGTTTGACAACTTCCGTCTAGACCCGCTCAGAAACAAACTTATCAACCGCAGCCAGACCCTGCGCTGACCCGCCCCCTTCGACGTTCCTTGGGGTGCCAGAGTAGGCGTGCTGCGCGCCGGGAACAATCTCCAGCACCGCCTCACCCCCGGCCGCCACCCACTTGGAACTCATAAAGAGGGTGTCGTCGATCAGGCAGTCCAACGTCCCGCACGTAAACAGGGCCGGCGGGAGCCTCCCCCTCAGGGCCTCCAGGTCCGCGTACAGGGGGCTCACATCCGGGCGCTCGATCAACTCCTGGGTCCACCCGGGCACAAAGGCGTCGCGGAAGTGGAAAACGTCGTCGAGATCGAGGAGCAGGCCCTTCTGGTGTATGTGCATGTTCTTGACGCTCGGGGTGAAGTTGAGGCTGAAGCACCCATAGTGCAGGATGAGCCCCTTGAGGCGGAAGCCGGAGAAGCGGGCATCGCTATGCTGCACCAGATGCAGCCCCGTGAGCATAGAAAGGTGGCCGCCAGCCGACTCGCCGCCTATGAAAGACAGCGGGACGCCGTAGACGGACTCGGCGTTGGTCACGAGCCACTCGGCAGCGTCGTAGCAGTCCTCGGGCCCGGCGGGAAAGGGATCCTCTGGCGCGAGGCGGTAGCCGACCGACACGCACACCAAGCCGTTGTTGTCAGCCATCTCCTGCAGCGGCCGGTCCTGGGACTTCTCATCTGCGAGGACCCAGCCGCCGCCGTGGATGTGCAAGTACACTCCCCGGACAGGCTTGTTGCTGTCCTGAGGCTTGAGCAGGCGGCAGGGGATGGAGCGTCCTGGCTCGCGTGAGGGGATCTCAAAGGAGACGGCCGAGTCGAGGTACACGGGCGGAGGCCGGGGCGTCTCGCCCGCTGTTCGGAGACGGCGGTACTCTGCGGCCCCGATGTGCCACCATTTCACCGGCCATTTGGCCAGCTCCTGTCTGAGATTGACGTCGAAGGTCTTAGACGCCTCGGAGATGGTAGCAGGGTCAAACGCTAAGGGGTCGAGGGTGATGGGGGCAGGTGAAGGCATCTCGACTGCTCAATTATCGCTGACTATAGATGGTCGAAAAGTTTAGGGTATCCTGGGTACTTGATAAGTCTGTGAGTCGGATCGCTGTCGGTCAACTTTCTGGTTCGTGATTGATTTCCGAATCCCCTCATCCCCCTCATCCCCCCTCAATCACGTGTAGCGGCGTCGGCAGAGCTGCACCATACATCTGTCAATCTATACGACAAAATAGGCCAATATCTTACTGCATAAGACTCCTGTGTCACTTTATTGTCCTGGCACACATGGCTCTTGGATGAGTAATGTTGTCATGTTATAAAAACTTGGCCCGCCCATCTTTTCATACACAGCCATATAACAAGGTCTTTCAGTCGTCAGCATTATAACTCCTCTCCCGTCGAAGAGGACATTGCTCTGGATATTTTCAAGATCAGAAACATGTTCCAGAGTATCAACAAGCAGAGAATGCTTACCAGAGTCCGCCTGCTCCCCTGGTGCCTCCTCGTCCTGATCGTCGCCCCCTCCCTCAAAACGGAGCGGCCCATACTTTTTGACGAGGAGATAGACAATGTTTGTAAATAGACCGAGCCCCGTGATGAATGGGATCAACTGCCCCACCGATGTTATATTGTTCACCCCCTGAATCTTGTTCCACCTAATCGTCAGTTCCGTCGATGATACCCCGATCGCCAGCCACACGAGGAAAAGTCCCATCAAAACAGCAGAACATGTTCTCGTGGTATAGAACTCCTCCGTCTCTTGTACAAACTGCTGTTCCTGTGCTTCAATCTCTTGGCTATGCCTAAGAAGGCAGTATTTTACCGGGAGGGCCCAAAGAAATCTCAACCCATCTTTGGCGACAAACGCATTAGAGACTCTGGCTGAGGCTTTTACTCGGGTTCGTAGGAATAGAATACTCACCCCATGTATCCTTGACCAAAGTTACGACGTAGCCAACTTTGGACAGTGTGCGGAACCAGTGGTACAAGCTGACCCTGGCGAAGAAGAAGGCGTATTCGTCGCGGCAAGCTGATCTGGGGAGGAGGTCCAACCCGCGGAAGAAGAACCAGACCCAGTACGCCGAGATTAGGATGCGCAGGGGGATGGTCGCAAAGATGACAAACGGCATCTGTCTGAGGTGCTGCGCTGCCAGGATCAGCGCCGCTGCGAGCTGCGAGGCGGCGAGCACCGAGAAGACATTGATCTCGACGCCGGTTATATTCCTGAGGGCCGACTCCTTGAGGATGATGATCCACGTGGCAAGGACTGTCGACAAGCTTGCGTTCCTGAAGTATCCCGAGTACAGTGATTTGGGCAGAAGGCTGGACACAATGCCCATGGTGAGGAGCTGGATGTATAGACTGACCCTCACCCCCAGCCCGAATAGATCAGGGTTTCCAATCAATGGACATGTCTTGTTCATCGTGTGGATGTGCAGCCGACGGGAGTTTCGACCAGGTCGCGGACAAGATTGAGTGCACAGAGGAAAGTGCTGTCAGTGTATTTCAGGTGGATGACACTCTTATGGTATCAAATCCACTATATCTATTATTCTTTGAGTTGTTGCTAGATTAAGTTGGAAGGTAGTTCATCTGAGCGAATCGAGTTTGTTCCCGTTGACTGCATGGTGTAAGTGGCTGGAGAGCATGACCACCTAATCGCGAGCCCGATGTTATTCAACAGTCGCATGTGAAATCGAAATTGATAAGCTTAATATTCAATGTTTGATGCATTTTCTGTCTAGCGACATCATATAGAAATCATGGTGATCTCTATCCATCCATGTCACGATGAACCATTGTCCCTCTCCCACATGCACTCACGCATCATATCCCTTCGGGCCTCGACGATGAACCCGAGAGACCAACCATGTGGGTTCACCGGAAATGCAGATCTATATGGTATTGGCATTCGCATCGGCTTCTACCTGCAGTGGGTTTCGACCCTCGCAGCCACCATATTCACCCCCCGCGACGAGGGCGTCCTCCGCATCCTCAACCTCCTCATGCAGTCCGCCGTGCTACTGGGCATGGTGCTACTCACGCAGGATCACAAGATCCGCGTCATAGAGCCCGTCATCACCCTCTGGCTTCAGTTTGGCGCACTGTCCAGCCTCTCGGGAAGCGGCATGAGCCCCGTGGGTAGGTTTTCTGGTATCTTTCGACTCCTCGTCTACTCGGCAGCCGCGGGTTATGCCTGCTGGTTCTGGTTTGTCGGTCTTGATGGGCTACTGAAAAAGATTCCGCCATCTAGCACCGTTATAGCCTTTTTCGGTAAAGTCTCTATCGATGGGCCCTTTCGGACCTTCAGCAAGTTTGCATCCATCCTGGGCGCAATTATTTGTGTGTTTTTCTTCCTCTGGACTGGTGTTTACCTCGCGCACAGGATCATGCGACTCATGGCCAGGAGAGACACCACTGCCCATGTGCCTCGTACGGCTCTGGGAAGACGATCAGCCAGAGTCGAGCTATTAGTCTTGTCCTCGGGGATTATCATCCTTTCTATTGCAGCCGTGGAATACCTGATCGCTGCAAACCACATTACCGGAGTTGGGAGCATCTCCTCGGTGGGCCAGTTACTTCCATTACTGTCGGCCATTCTCGGCTTGATCCAAGTCACGTACGGCGTCGTAAAGAACAAGGAATATTCACGGCACAGGTGCTGGGTGTTATTTGGGCGCCATTTGAGCTGACTACACTTGCGCAAGGAAAATGGATGGAATAAACGTAAAGAACATTGAGTCTACCATAGAATTTAGGTAGCGACCAGAAGCTTTGTCACCAACCTCAAGGCACGACACGATGGAATATATCTATATTCTATATATTGTAATACCATTCCGCGTCTAGGGGTTTCTTTAGCTTGCAGATGTATGGCCAGGACAGTCCGTTTCTTCTATTTTTAGGAGATCTAGATGCCTAATGTTCGCGTATAAAATACAGCGCAATGCTAAATAACATCCATCCCATCCTCTCAGAGCCTGTGAGAGCTCCCGTAGTCGTAAAAGCCCTTGCCACTCTTCACCCCCAGGTGGCCCTTCTGGAGGTACTTCTGGAGGTACTCGCGCGGCTCACTCGGGACGTCGCTTCTCGCATCAGCGTAGTGTTGCTCAATATCGTGCACCACGTCCAGACCGACAATATCCATTTGCTCAAAGGGGCCCTTGGGTGTCTTCAGCACTCCCCTAAAAATGGCGTCAATCTCCTCAGGGGTTCCCGCTCCCTCCGACGCCGCCAACAGGGCCTCCCTCTTGATAGCTGCCCAAATCCTAGGGATCCTGTTACTAAGGATGGCCAGAGCCGCGTAGAGAAGGGGTGCGTACCTATTGTAAAGATATCCCATGGATTGGCTACGCACGTGAAAAGGGTCAAACCCGTGTGCCCCACACTGCGTCATCATCAATTCTATGTGGCTGGGGTCCGTAGTATCGTGTCCCATGATCTCAATTGCTAAGTCTTGTCAGAAAATCGGTTCATTAGGGCACAGTACCCTCATATCAGACGAACCTGGTGTCTCTGGTGGCCAGTCTGCCCGATCCTATGTCAGCGAGGTGCTCAATCAGCAAGGCATCTGAAACCCACATGTGTGTGCGCTAAGAATGCGACTCTTGTGATTCAACTTCAACTCCTCAAGGATCTCGCCGCACGAGTAACTGCTTGAATTGGAAGCAATGATGACATCTTTCGGTGCAATCGAGTCCAGCTGCGTGAGAACGCGCTGCTTCAGAGGAAGCCTCTCAGGGACACACTACCAATTGTCATTAGGCCTATCCATCTGGGGTTGAATACTCTCTAGGCCTCACCTCAACGACGAGCCATGAGTCCTCAATGGCTGCGCTCAGTTCTTCGGGGAGATGTGTAATAATTTTGCCCTTTTTGGAGTCAGGGCTGCTCCAGGAGGTGCGAAAGTCCTCAACGGCCTGTATGCTAGCTTGTAGTTGGGACGACTGCGCATCAATCAGATGAACATTGTTTCCCTTGCTCGACCACTGTTATCCTCTTGTCAGCGGGTTCTATACCAATCAACACCGAGCTGCTTAGTTGGAAACTTCTGCGCAACATCTAGTTCTAATGAGATACTCACCATAAATGCCAGTCGCCTGCCCTGGGTCCCGGCCCCAAGGATCGAGACAGATGATCGCCTCGCTACGGCGGCGGTTGTGGAAAACATGGCGTCTGTGCGATGCTCTTAAATCAAGATGTTCTGCCGTCGCAAAAGAACAGAAACAGTAAGAGGAAGATGTAAAGAAGAGCATCTTTTCTACGAATAAATCCATTGGCACGAGAAGTTGAGTGAGGGTCCAATCGTCCAGGGGCTGGGTTCGGATCCGAAGAGATTCCCACGATTTGCGGGGTAAGGCACAGATCTGTAATTGGCTGCTTCCCCACACTTCACACGCTCTCCAAGTGCAACTCGGATCCGACGAGTGTCGCATGGGGTAAGCCAGGATATGAAATTATCCCGGCGCGGTGGTCACGGGGCCGTGTCTCGATGTTACGAGACACTGAGGATGATTCTCAGCCCCCATCAATCCGCAAAATGCGAATGCAGCACCCTGTATGGATCCTGATGGTCCGCGTCCTCTGGAACTTTCTCCAAGAGCTTCGTCGTCGCGGCCAGAACAGATTTGGAGCTCTGTGGCAGAAGACTGAGAGTGCGCTCCAGTGTCGACTGTAGGTTCGAATATGACTCCTCGGTGATTTTATGGAGTCCAAAATCTCGCTCGATGGCTTTGCGGACAAGCTGGACGCCCGCAACAATGTGATGGGGATACGGGTCAATCGACGTGAGAGGTACGACTATCGCTGTCTTGAAGCTGCCATCCTGAAAACCTCCACTGGAGGAGGATGTGGCAGGGTCAATGTTGAGTGAGTAGTTGCTGTGGAGCCCAAAGACCAGTGTGTTCATCACCGTGTTCTCTGCCTCCACCTTGACCTCTTCGAGCTCACCCATCAAATCGTACCGCTCAGTGGCCTCGATAATATCAACCAGCATGAGAATGCTCAAGTGATAATGGAGCATGAGTGAATCTGAGCCATAATTAGCCCCCAAGTTCAGTACACTCCATTTTGCTTCTAGCCACTTACACCATCGCAGCTTCGTCTGCTGGCCCAGAAACTGCATCCGACGCTGGCAGGCCTCAAGATGTGGGCGGAAGGTCAAGTTGAAGTACCTGATGGAGCCAACAACCGCCGCGTAGGCTTTCCTGACCTTGGACTCTTCATGACCATCCCTCAAAGCCTCCTTGAAAACAGCCGTGAGCTTCCAGCCCAGCAGCTTCCACGCAGCCCCGGCTCCCACGATTTGGTTTGCACGTTCGTCCGTCATATCGATGCTTCCCGGTTGCCAATCCTGTGTCGCCTCATGGAAAATGTGAGCTCCAGACCGGACCAGTCGCCACGATAACTCCTCATCAAATCCAAATAGTCCTGATGATAGTAGGGACCGGCAGTTGAGAGTCAGGGATGCAGATGTGTCAAATGTGAGAGCAGCCCAGTAAGCGACACTCTCCGAGTTGATGAAATTTGATGCGTTAACCGATACTGGGCTCGCAGGTATTGCCTGTTTCGTCTGTAAAGGTGACACCTTGCTACCGCTGAACTGTAGGTTCCTCTGACGTGCACGGAGGACTTGGATATGTTGGAGAGCAGCATGGATACAGGCTTGTCCCGAGATCCCATCCAGCTCCTCCGCCTCCGAGATGCCGGTTGGTATTGGCGTCAGGGAGAAGAGGAATAATGCGAGCATGGACCGATACGACGGGCGATTGATAACTCTGAGCATGTCTCTACGGGCATGTCTCCATAGAGCCTGGATCACATTGCCCTCACCCACATCCCGACTTGTCGTCTTGGACGTCAGTGGAAGCCATCTAGAAGCAAAAGCGGCCATGGAGCTCTTCAGAGATTCGTCAAGTTGACGGCAAGTCTCTGACTGTTCGCGTCTTGTCACATCAACGCGAAACTCCTGTGGGTTGCTGATCCCTTCGGTGGCCATACACATGTCCAGCTGTTTGCAGAGGTCGGGTACCCGGACATACCTATCAGCCTGGGTATTGTCACTTGCTCTGGTTTCATTAGCATCATTTTCATTGAATAATCACAATCTTCGGCCAATACTCACACGAAGGGGTTACAAAATCGGCCCATCCAGGAACCAAATACCGTGTCAAAGCCCATGTAATAGATGGTCGACAGCCACTGAGAGTCGATCGGGTGCAGGATGTCTGAGGCCATGGTCCCCAATCCCAATATCGACGGGGAGAGGGCATTATCGGGTGAGAAATCGCCCGAGAGTGATGACTTCCCCGGAGCGTATGGTGAAGACCAGTCCGAGGCACCAGGGGAGCGGCACGCCTGAGAGACCGCCACAGCATCAGCAACAGAGGCATCCCGAAAGTCATTATGCTGCGAAGCAGTCGTATCGCTGGCAGACGGAGACGTCCGGCGCCGGCGTCCTCCCTTGCGCCTTGTCGACGTCTTCTTTGAAGCCGTAGCCTTTTTCTCCTTCACCCACTACCAGACTTATCAGTTGCTAGCCCTCCACGTATGCCCCTGGCTTTCTCACCTTGAAAGTACACTGTCTCCGTCGATTGAGACATCTTGAGCACGATGCGGAGGAGTGCTCCACGGCCGCGCCATCGGTGGACTTGGCACGGGCGGCGGCATCGCAGGCGACACGCGACCTGCGGCACTCGTCGCAGCTGGAGAACTGGGTGCGACGAGAGACCAGCTCGCCCTGCATCGCGAACCATCAACAGTGGGGAACACGGAGAGCAGTGCCTGGTGGTCGGGAGCGGGGGCCGTATCGATGTTGGGCGAGGTTATTGTGGGAGGGCCAGGCAAGACGAGAAAAAAAATCACACCCCCGTCACGAGGCTATCCTTAGGAGTCCACAAAGGCAGTTCAGTTCCTCCTTCGTGCCAGAAAGGAATGGTAGGTGTGGTGAGCAGCGGTGGCTTCCAATGGTTCCAGAACTCCCAGGTCGCAGCTTCCATCCCCAGCAGACAATGCGGGGTAACCCAGTGGAGGCTTCCAGGTTGCTCAGCTGAAGTGGCTGAATTGGGTCTGGTGGTCTGCCTCCCCAGCCCAGGCCCCCCACGCTGCCAACCCCAGCGCCTCCTAGGCTCCTACTACCTAGAAAGCCAAGCCTTCCTGGGCAAGACATCACTGCGAGGGCAACTGGGGCAGGCGAGGTGATCAGTCCGATGTCTCATCGCATCAATCAATTGAAATCACTTCCTGTGTTTAACTAAAGCTTTATCTAAAGGTCACTTTGCAATGGCCCCGTGGTTCTTGGCGATCGTCATGTTTCACCAGTTCTCGAGAACAAGACCCTACCCACTGACAATCTGGTTGACCTGGTTCACAATGGCAGTCATTTGCACACCTGAAACGAAATACAGTCAGTGCCATTTTTTTCTCCGCAAAGTGGGACAATGTCATCTTACCAGACTTCTGATCAGCATCATAACCATACCAGCCATTCCAATCCCAGCAGGCATTGGGATTAGGAGCCATGGTCCCTCCCCAAATGAGTCGGGGAAGGGGGTCCCGCTTCGTCTGAGGGTACAGAATGATGATGTTATTCGTATCTAAGCGTGAAAAGGTCAGTTTTCGCCCTACTCAATAATGCCTTCAAGGCTTTCATAAGCATGATGCTTAGTGCTTACCTGCCCACTTGGTGTAGCCCGTGTTGTCAATAAATGTGGTGCCGATGTGGGTGGGATCCTGTCTGCACCCGTGAAGAGCAACATGCAACTTGCAAGTATTGGAGCCATCCTCGCAGGCCTTGGGCACATAGACATATCCTTCCGCTGCCATGCCAAGTGCCCCGAAATCGCCAGTCTGGTCGAATGTCGAAAGGGTCCCTGTCAACTCTCCGTCGTTGCGCGGCGCCAGGTCTCCGTACATCCACTTCAAGACCTCTCCGGCACCATCATACCCGCAGTTGCTGATGAAGGGAGACTGGCTGCCCACATTGCATGGGGCGTTGTCAGGGGCATCAAAGTCTGTGGGGAATGTGTGCCCGGCTCCCTCAGTGATGATGAAGGATACCTTGTCCGGGTCGTTGAAGTTGGCCAGCTGGGCTTGCAGCTGCTTCATGGGATTGACCCCGACAGTCGGATCAGCAGTGCCCACCTCCATATAGATCTTTCGGTCCTGAAGATTCTCGATCGAGTCGATCTGCTTTCCACTCCAGGCCTCCATGTTGGCCGTCGGTAGCCAGATAGACGGTACGGCGTTATACATGCAGTTGGTGAACTACTATCCGTTAGTCCCCCCAATTGTACAAGCGCACAGGAAGGCTCGGCAACATGCACGTCGAAACTCACATATTGGCTGCGAGCACAGTCATATGGGCCGGCGGCAAATACACCAAAGCCCGTCTGAAAGGTTCCAGAGTAAGCGACACCGAGCTGACCGGCCATGAACCCGCCGGACGAAAGCCCAGAGACGGACACTAAGCTGGGATCAACATTGTACGAGCCCAAAGGTTCGGCAACAGCAGCTCGAGCCATGAGGCCCATAATGGCAAGTGGCGAAATCTTGTCCATGGCAAATTATTGGGTCCAGTGAATCTGAATCTAGAAGGTGCTGGTGGAGTGAGATTCTGAAGATTCTGGGGCATTGAGATGGGAGAAAAGAGAGCGTCTTATATGCCGAGAGCGACGTCGTTCATCCATGTCACCCCGTATACCCCAGACTATCCCATGTGGCTGGCAGAGCGGGAACAGAGCTGGAGAGCATCTTGTGACATGGGTTGCATCTGGCTTTTCCTTTCCCGACTTCTTGTTTGGTCAGTGGTATCATCTTCCTGTGGGGAATCCGGGGATTCCCCGTTCACATCGGATCCGATGAGATGCTGGTCCTTACCAGCAACGATCCTGTCGACTTTCAATCGTGCGGGGTGTTCCCCCAAATCCTCATCATGCGGGGATGCTCAAGGTTGTACATATTTACCCGATGGCAATGTTCCGTTTGAACAGATGTGACAGTACAAACGCCGGATCCTGAGCATCCTTAATACTAAATAAGTAGCCATTAATCCCCCAGACCTATCAGCTTATCAATAGTGCCAACCATAGCAGTGCATAGGGTGAGGGCTTACATGGGATGAGGCGGTCCACAATTGCCCTTGTTCAACTACTGCGGGCACCAAGCATGAGAGGTTGCTGACCTCTAACTCTGCCCTCCATTAGCCTATCGCACCTAGGATAGTCAGGCAAGAGAAATAAAGAGGGGGGTCGATGAAAACGGGCGCCGTATGCCATTCATTCATGCCAGTACCATGCCGCGGAAACTCCTCATGACCACATTCCTCCTCTCTAGATACATCAGATATTCGACTTTCAGCTTGACAATGCTTCAGCAATCCCAAACTCTTATCTAAATTCAAATATACGAGCTGACAGTCTTCTCTTGAAAGGGAGCATGCTACATAGCCCGACCCAGCGACATACCACACAACCCTGTCATTGCCGGACTTCCTATAAACCCTGGGGGGTTTCATTGCCGGACCGGCCAATACCTCAGTTTATTCGGCGCATGTCTGGCCAACTTGAGCATTAAGGCGGCGGAACGAGTGGGGGGCCTCCGAGCTTTCGCCTCGCAGAATGTTGTCCAGAACTCTCATATCATGGACTGCCATAGACCACTGCAAGGGGAAATCTTACATGATGCAGTCCTCCATTTCACACATCCCCCTCAGACTCACGGGGTGTTTCTGATGGTACTTTACGCAGCGGTTCTTTCCCAGTAGCCTCTGCTGAAAGATGAGGGCTCTACAGAGAGCTCCGACGTACTGGCGAACGTTTAGAATCATGACGCCCTCATAGGAATCAATTCTGCTTCCCATTACGAACCCAGGACAATTCAAAAAACAAGAGTTCCATTCTTCCTGGCTTCTTCGAGATCCATTCGTGTCGAGAAGAGTCGATATAGAGGTGGCTGGGATGCGTCCATGGAGGTGATTTCATGTAGGAGATCGACGCGTACCCAGTCACCTTGCGGCAGAAGTCAGTCCTCAACATATGCAACGAGTTGCCGATAGTACACCTATCACCCTACAGCCACCAAGGGCAAGGTGACACTTTGTCGCTTCAAGGTGTGTGAGAAATCTCCATTGACCAATAGTATTGTAATATCACTCACCATGTGGCAAGGGAGCTTGATGCTTGATCAAAGTGGTACTCCACCTCCGAGACAGTTGATGGGTCTGTAGTAACAGGAAGCGCTCGGGACCAGGAGTACCTCAATGGGATCGGGGACCTGCAGCCATCTGGGATTATCTCGTATTCAAAGCAAGATCACACACACACACACGGAGACTGAATACTAGTTGGGTTTCATGAGCAAACTTTTATTGCGAAGCATCCGAGCCTGCCAGACTAACCACCGCGCATGTAGCGGTAATAGTAGGCCTTCTGGTTGTTCAGCTTCTTTCCATAGGCATAGTCCTTCTTCTTCTGGTAATCATTCTCCGCCGTGCGGCCACGCTGCTCGGCCCTCTTAGCCATTTCGCGCCTGCTATCCGAAACGCCAGCCATTCCCACAGCTCCCCTAGGAACGACAGCTCGGCTGCGCCCATTGGAGACTGTCAGACGGTTTTCGTCATCGCTGTCGGCATCTCTTGCTGCTCTGGCTTCCTCGATGGCTTTGTACTCTCTCTCCTCAGGCGTGGGGTAGTGGTACAGGTTCTGGCGGTAGTACTTGTTCAGCGAACGGTGGCCAACGGCCTTTCCAGACGGCAGATGAAGCTCGTAATCGTCGTAGAAGACAGCGTGAGTATGCTTGTGAGCACGTGAATGCCAGCCGTCGGCCTGGTGACGGTTCCGAGGATCATGGCTGGAGTGATGGGGGTGCTTGTCCAATCGCTCGTACTGGTGGATATGGCCTTCCGCAGGAACAGCAGTGAGGTCCTCCGAGTCCAACGACGAAGCTGAGCTGTCCGTCTCCCAGCCATCTCCTTCACCGGCATCAATCTCCTCTCCGTCGGCGTTGGTGATCTTGGCCGCACGTCGGGCACCAAGCTTGGCGCCACCGTTTGCTTCCTCGTCCTCTCCCTCCCCACTGTCGGACTCCTCCTCATCAGAGTAGGTACTGCGGAAATCGTAGAAGTCTCCGATATCTAGCTGTTCGTCCTCTGTCGTGAAAGGAATCTTGCAGTGGCCCTTATCCCTCATGTGTGTCTGCACCCCGAAGGCTGTCGACTTGATCTGACCGCAATACAGACACTCATGACCTTCGTGGACCTTCTGTTGCAGCTGATTCAACAGCCCCTCCAGGTCGACGAGATAGGCCTTCTCAGGAATAAACATCCCATGGAAACGCTCCATATGGTGCGCATTGAGCGGTACTGTAGGCGAGTTGTAGTTGCAAAAGATGCAAGACTTCAACGACCAAGCAGGTTCAGCCTGGGATTGAACAGGAGTTGTAGAATTCGACCCGCGATCGTTGGCAGAATCCGCTGCCTCATCAGTGTTGTCGGCGCCTACGGGTTTCGGGTTCGAGGGACGCTTGACAGGGGACGGCCGCAGCTCGTCCTGGGAGAGCTTTGCGCGGCTGAAGCCCTCGACGACCTGGTTGAACTCTTGCTCGGCATCGGAATCGACAGAGTCGCGGCGAACGGGAACGGGGTCGCCTAAGGTAAAGGTCGAACTGACTACAGAGGTGGTCTCATCGTCGGGGCGCTGCGAAGTCGCAACCTTGAGCTTGTGCTTCTGGCTGAGAAGGTGGTTTTGGTAGGCGTTCTCGCTGTAGAAAGTCTTCCGGCAGGCCTCGCAAGCTCGCTCAAAGTATGCCTTGTCGGCTTCGGCCGTTGTCGCAGCACGCGCTTGCAGGACCTTGTCGGTAAAGACATCGGCAGAGATGGGAGGCAACGATGCTACTCGGCGCTTCAGGTTGTACCGGCTGCGTCATGTGTGATTAGTCTGGAGAATGCTTCGCTTCCAAGGTGTACAGTAAAACGTACTGCCAGTCACTCTTCATGTGTCCCTTTTGAAGATCAATGTTGCGATAGGCCACCTGACAAGTGTTGCACGTGTATGGGTGGGAAGCTGAATTGCCAGCCGTGGCTGGCTCGGCACCAGCGCTCGCCATGGTGATTTCTCGATTTGGAGGGCGATATGCTCGGGAATTAGGCAGATATCCGGTGGGACAAAGATTCGCGGAAATAAATCACTACACGCCTGGTGCTTCGGGAGAAAATGAGCGAGTTGGAGCACGTAGATGATGAGAATAAGTTATCGAATGGCGATGATGAAAATTCGAGGGAACGTTTGGTGGGTGGCGGGGTCTTCGCTGCCCGCGGGGCTTCGCCGATAAGGTACAGCTGCAGTGCGATAACACTTGCGTCAACGCCAGCTCTTGTTGGTCGACGATGTCACTCCCGCCGATGATGTTGTGGTGAGTGACAATGACGAGAACTTCCAAGACTCAATCAGTGCGATATACTTGCGGTAGATAAGCTCTTAAATTGTTCAGAAAAGATTCTAGAAATTTGACAGTGATATTCTCCCGTCGTAGACGAGTAACTACCGTCAAATGAGTCACATTTCCTGAACCGTCTGCTTGCGCTGACAAATAGCAAATATCTGCCGTACGAGTACATACAGTTCACAAAATTTGTCAACACCTGTTCATCCCTAATACTCGTACCACTTGCGGGCCTTTCTAGCCATTAGCGGCGGTATTCAAGAACATCAAAAGTTCAAAGGTAAAAGTGAATATTCTTTCTACGAATAGACATATTTGGGTTTGTGGACGTTACGGAGTACGGCGACGAGATCTCGCCCGGGTCTAGGGTAACTCACAGGACCTTCCGGATGAATGCCTAAGTAGGTATACGTACTAGTACCTACTACGGAACCAGGATGCCAAGAGCCTACTGGAGGCGATGAGCTCAGAGGCCCACCGAGTCCGGTCCCCTGTCCATCAGCGACAGCCTCACTCACCCGGCGAACCTGCAATCTGCAATCCTCCGAACTCAGCCCTCGATACCCCCACTATCGAACAATCCTTCTCCTGTTGTCGACCTTGTTCTTTTCTTTAGAGATATAATATTTATTTCGAGTAGTATGCATCGGCTCGGCTCGAGTGATCTATCCTGAGCCAGCGAAGGCCGCCGCCTCGGCGCCACCCAGTCCCCTACGATGGCGCCCGCTTCCACGGCTGCCCATACGCAGCGCTTCCTGGGCGATATAGCCGGAGAAGAAAGAGAGCCGGACCTTCTTGCTGGCTTATGGCAGGAGGCTCCCTTTGCTCGCCTCCCGCCCGATGCGCCACCCGAGCTGCAGGAACATGTCGTCGACATTGACGACCCGCGTCGCGTCTATGCGATCCATCGCGCAAGTCGCAGACATGGTTTCCAGACGCTGGTAGACAAGTATGGAACCGCGGCATTCCCAGTACAATTAGGTGGCGCCTGCTGACATCTATACATAGGTACATATTCCAGCTACGGAACGGCTGCGGCGCTCACGACTGCACAGTATCGACGTGCTTTACCTGTCGAAAACGCCTAGCCGGAAAGGCACCCATCCGGCGATATAGCCCCTTGAGTGCGAGGACACTCGCAGTTTATCTTGCCAGTCAGGATGATCCCGAACAGGGTCTTTGCCCGACCTTGCGTTCGCCAAAGGAAGCGTCAAAGGCCGTTCTCAGCCACCTTACTTTCGAGAGGCGGTTTCCCGAGCCCCCTTTCCTCCTCGAACGCAAGCGATCGAATGGTCAAGGGGCATCCAGCAAGCCGAAGCTAAAGCCCTATCCGACACCTGGACGGTCGCAGTCGCCAGTGTCCCGCCGACCTGAAGAATCCTCGCCGAAGTCAATCAATAAGGGACCACGCAGCAACACTAGTAGCGGCAGGTCAGAACAAACCTTTGACTCTTCAAAAGCCACGACATCAGATTGTGCACAAAAAATTCGCGTAGGGCTAGTAAACAAGGACCATCGCTCTTTCGCGGCGAATCTTTTTGGTACCGTCGCATTCAGAATGCTGGAGTGGCTAACGCCC
Organism: Amphichorda felina; assembly: GCA_016490725.1. NCBI lineage: Eukaryota > Fungi > Ascomycota > Sordariomycetes > Hypocreales > Bionectriaceae > Amphichorda > Amphichorda felina. The sequence continues at coordinate 181,068 of JAEMHR010000005.1, read as the reverse complement.
CAAGGCATGGCTGCAATATCGAACAAGCTGGATATGGGCGACACTCTCGGAGAGCAGGCGCAGAAAGAAGAACCTAGCTCTTCAGGACCCAGCTCAACAATTCCAGAGAACGATCCCAGCACAGAGCTCAACTCGCCCTCCAAGCCGCCAAGCGTTCTCAACGGCGAGCCCCCGGAGAAGCTGATGCCGCCTGAGCCACTCAACCCATCTCCACGAGATCCAACCAAATCCAGGCGCAGTCCCGAAGCAACTTTCCGCTCACCGCAGTCTTCAAAGCCTAGGAGAAGGGCTTCCTTGGAACTTCCATCACCAGTCAAGATGGAGGAACCCAAATCACCGACCAAATCTCCACGACTGAATGGATTTCATCCTGAAAAGCTCACACGCCCCGTAAAGCCTAATTCCGCGACTGTTTCACGCGGAATGCCCGAGATACCCCCAAACCCCCCGTTCTTCGGCAATATCCTATCTCAGGACACTGTTGGGGTGGGTACCATAGACAACGATTGGGCGATCGACCATGGCAAGCCAGACGGGATTCACGCAGGCAAAGCTGTTGAGCCGGATCTAAAATCAAGTATGGAAACACCGGAGATAGACCCAGATGACATCAGAGACGATCCGACAGTAGCCCCTGTTCAGACTTCTCTGCCGCAGTCGTTGGGCCGCATGAATGCAGACATTGTGGACTTCATTTGCGATGTTTTTGAAAATGACAACACGGGAGAAACGCCGAACGATCCCGACTCACACGAAACCTGCCCTCAGCCCCTCCGGGGCCGAACACCTCTTGTCAGGAAACGGATAGCACACGACGTTATCTCCCGGCGACAGTGGAAGGCATTCAATGAACAAACACTATTCAATGTTCTGAGCGACCCTCGATCCCTCATATCATCCTTCACAACAAGCAGTGACTTGCTTGATTCTCACACGTTGTGGTACTGCATGTATCGGCTGACCAGAGCGGCTCCCAGCGTCGTGTTTCACAGCTTATGGATGGCTGCGGACAGCTTGTTTGTACCTCCAAAAGCTTTACAGGAAAATGATCCGAAGAATACAAAGTCTCTCAGACGCAAACGAGATGTACTCTCCGATTATGAAGCAGGGTGCATGATGTCGATCTGCCTCCATGCCTTAGTAGGAAGCGCTCCGATTTGCCCGGATGGCTTTTCCTTGGCGCTCATGACCTGGATCCGCTCTGCAGGACTCACCTTGAGTACCTTCGAGGACAGGCTCAAGCAGCCCTCTTGGCTTCGCGAGAAGTATGATGATGCCTTCTCCAACGACTTGGCAGTGAGACTGGCTCGTCGTCTGTGCTGCGCCATCACTGCGAGACGAAGATTCGCGTCGATAATCGAGGCTGGCGAAGCACCCAGCAATGGCCCTGACGGAGCTAACACTGATGATCTTGACCCGGATTCTGACCGGGTCGATGTTCTTGACGGGCTTTTCAACCAGATCGATGTCTCCGGGCGCGAAACAACGCCGGTTCTTGAGTTTTCGGAAAACTTGCGGCTGCGACATTACAAGCTAATGCCGTTCTTGATCCTGGAGTGGGCGCGGACCGTCATGTTCAGCACCTGGGATGGAAAGCCTGACTTCTCTACGAACGGCCCCTTTGCCGGGGCCCTGCTTCTCATTAAGTCGATGTGTATGTGGATACCTCCAGGCTTAGAATGATCAGTTGCGCTGACTTGTTTTAGACGACCAAAGACAATATCTGGAACTTGCCGGGCGCGATTTTGAGATGGAATACTTTTCTGACCGTCTCGATTCCATGGACGTTCCGATAGCTTGGCTTACTTTTAACTCCACGAACCGAAGACGGCACTTGCTCGACTACCCCCATATTTTTGGCCCCAACGCGCTGGTATCTTTTTTCCGCTCCATTAACTTTGCAAGAATGAGCCAGACTTATGAGGAGTCAAATTCATTGCACAAGAGAATTGTTGCCATCGTTGATAGTGGAAGCTTGATCAGGAACGCTCATCACAAAGTAGTTCTTCAGCACTTGCTCAAGACAGCCTCTTCGAGGTACTTGGTCTTGGAGATCAGCCGAGATAACGTTCTACGAGATGCATTCGATCAGCTGTGGGGACGGGAGGAGAGAGAACTTCTACGCCCTCTGAAGGTACACCTCGGCGAAGACGGAGGCGAAGAAGGATTTGACTCTGGTGGCGTTCAGCAGGAGTTCTTTCGCATGGCTATGTCAGAGTTCCTACATCCGAACTATGGGGCCTTCACCGTTGATGAGAGGACGAGGATGGCCTGGTTTGCCCCTAGCTCCGTGGTAGAGCTGTGGAAATTTGAGCTGCTCGGTCTAATAGCGTCTCTCGCCGTCTACAACGGCCTTACCCTGCCTGTCACATTCCCCAAGGCTCTTTACCACAAACTTTTGGATTGGCCAGTCACGGAACTCAGTCATATCGAGGATGGTTGGCCTGATCTTGCCAACGGCCTAACCATGCTCCGGGAGTGGGACGAGAAGAATGGTACCGTGGAGGATGTGTTTTCACGGACATACGAATTCTCCACGTCAGTCTATGGGAGTCACATTACGCGCGACATGAGGGCGGACTTACCATGGCCGCAATTGAGAGAGGAGGGACTGCCATCCGACGACAGCGGGGAGGAAGCGCCACTTGTCACCAAGGATAACCGCGACGAATATGTCACTGACTACGTTCGGTTCCTCACTGATGTCTCGGTGCGACCGCAGTTTAAGGCATTCCAGCGTGGGTTCCAAATGTGCCTAGAGCCCAAGTCGCTGAGCCTTTTGACCCCAACCATCCTCCAGTCGCTTGTTGAGGGCGTCCAAGAAATTGACATATCGGAGCTGCGAAAATACACACGGTACGTCGGCTGGGACGCGTCTCACCGCACAATCAAGGACTTCTGGTCCATTGTGAAGCGTTATGACGAGGGGATGAAGCGCCGCCTCATTGAGTTTGTCACGGCCTCGGACCGCCTACCTGTGGGCGGCATGAGAAACCTGCAATTTGTTGTTCAGAAGAATGGAGAGGAGGATGAGCGTGGGCATTTGCCTACAGCCTACACTTGCTACGGTACCTTGCTTCTCCCTGAGTACAAGGACAAGGAAGTCTTGAAGGAGCGCCTGGCGATGGCGCTGGATAATGCCCAGGGCTTTGGGTTTGCATAGATTCGGGAAAGGAAGGGGTTATTTGGGCTGATAGGCGTTCGGTCCCACCCATGGCGATTTGAACTTGCTGATAGCGCTTTGCAATGTAGATTTCAGGTGATTCTAGGGGGAGCAACTCGCGGTTGTACACTATATCTAGCGTCGGTGAAGCAAAGAAGAAGTCTTATCAATCACGTCTTCACCTTGCCTGTGTCAGGATCAGTTTTGTTGAGATCTATTCCAATTGTCTAGCTGAGGCCATATGGCCATGCATAATTCATATCTAACAAGTTCTGTGCCATAGTTAGACCTATCTACTCTTTCATTTGCCTGACATTGAGATTGACACGCTTGTTCTTCATCCAACCTCGCCATTCCTCAAATTCCCCATCCTCCGTTGCCGGCCAATCCCCCAGGTGCTCGGGGCATGTATCCTTTACCACCTTGGGCACGCCGTGCCACGCATACCGCGACTCTTCGGTCATGTAGATGGCGTCTCCCGACCGCAGCCTCAGCAGCAGGTACCCCTTGCCCTCCGCTCCATCCACCTCGGCCTGCGGCGGATCAGGCCCGTCGCCATGGGCCTTGCACGGGGCAATCATGAAGAGCCCGTCGCAGCCGAGGCTCAGGCTGACGAGTCCACGGTTGGCCTCCTCGCTGACGTCGCGGTGCATCATCATGGTGTCGCCGGGGGAGTAGAAGTTCACAATGGCGGCCTGGGCGAGCGTGGTGGGGAAGAGTGTCTCGAGGAAGGCGGCGAGGTCGGGTGGGAAGGCCGGGGGCTCCTCGTCCGGGTAGACTCGGTTGGTCCAGTCGTACTGACCTCCCAGAGTGACCCAGTGGAGGCGGCGGCCGAGAACCTGGCGTGGGGTGAGGGGCTTGTGGACGGAGGGATCCTTGGGGGTGAAGAGGCCAGAGGCGTCGTCAGGGGAAAAGGAGAAGAAGGAGGAGGAGGCGGGTGGGTAGGGGATGTTGTAGTGGAGGTTCATGTTGCTTGTGTGTTTGGGGTTGCTGAAGTCGCGGTGGACCATGAGGTCCATGAGCTTGGTCTGTACAGCTGGAGGGACCAAGTCGGGGACGATGAGGAGGCCTAGTAGCTTTTCATTAGTTGGTGGTGCTGGAGGGGTGACATGGAGATACAGTACCTGGGAGAAGGGGGTGATGTAGGATTGGGACGTCGTGGTCTACCGGCACACTCGTTTCGTCCATGCCAACATGAGCAATAGCCTGCTTGATCTGGTTCTTTGATATACTCCCTGTAGTCTTGAAGCCCGTCTGGGACAAAGGTAGCCTTGGGTCATCGACCCGTGGATCTGCGAGGGCTTCCTGGGGACTCAGCCTGGTGAAGCCCTTCCACGAAGCCCTCATCTCATCGTTCGGCTGCTCATGGGCATCCAAGTCCCCCAATGATATACCCATGCTGATAGTCGGAGCCACTCGGTGGCGACGTTCTGTCTCTCACTTGAGAAAACAAGTGTCGTGTAGGTGATGGATTTAATCGTGGTCCCTGTGAGAGAAGACAGTCTTGACGGGTCCCGGCTCTGAAATACGGAAATTCAAAATTTCTCTGTGAAACAACCGGCTGGCTTGTATTCCTTGTTTGGGCGCTGAGGTTTATGAATTGCGGATGACAAGAGTTCATGGGGGGTTCTTCAACAGCACAGTGCAAAGTGAAAAAGAGGCCAAACCGCCACCAAAAAATTCGCGATGACATAACATCTCGACTTCAACATCAATCTTCCCAAAAAGGACTTACCATCACCCAACCTCACGACACCATCCCATCGTCTTCCGACACGAGTTGCCTGTTGGAACCAGACAGGCATGCACAAGGGCATGAACACGGCTTTATTTGCTCATAGCCCTCTCAACTCATGAGGCGTGGAAACATGGCGACGCCCAGTTTGCGCGTCTCCATCACCGGGCGCCGAGTCGCGCAAGGCTTGGGTAGATGCTCTCCTGTGGCATTTAATCAGAAGAGCATCACAAAAGAGTGCTCATGCGGAGTTTCAAGGTCTTATTCACACGCTGCGTCCCTACAATGGCGCCCTCTGAGCCCTGGACGGCCGAGTCTCCACGGTCAACGATTTGACACCTTCTATTCTTCCTCAAGGGGCTACGCAGTGGCTGCTGGAAGCGGGAATGAGGGAGCCTTAAAGAAGAAGAAAAAGGCCAGGGGACGCGTCTCAGAAGACTCCCTCGCCCCTCTAGACTTCATCTGCCTCCCCAACACCGACTCTCTCCCAGCCAGCCCGCCGAGGGAGACCAAGGATGAACGTCACTCCATGGCCATTTCGGACAAATTCTTCCGCAGCGGCTACGACTTTCTCTATTCTGCAGACCGCCTCCCCTCTCACCCGACCAACAATATCGTCCCCGAGGTCGTCGTCCTGGGCGCCTCCAACGCCGGCAAGTCATCCTTCCTCAACGGCCTCGTTGGCCGCTCCGATGCCGCTCGCGTGAGCTCCCGCCCCGGCCACACCATCACCATGAACGCCTTTGGCGTCGGTCGCCTGCCTGATATGTCTATGACCACCTCAGCCCTGGCCAAGGGCGCCGCCCCGCCCAAGCACGGCCTCGTCGTGGTGGACACACCAGGCTACGGCTTCCACAGCCGCGCCGGCTGGGGCGACTCCATCTGCCGGTACGTCGAGCGGCGGTCGATGCTGCGCGGCGCCGTCGTCCTCATCCCCGCGCAGAAGAGCCTCACGGGCATGGACCGGTGGGTGCTGCGGATGCTGGCCGAGCGCAACAAGCGCACCCTCGTCATCCTCACCAAGGCCGACATGGCCGGGCGCAACTGGTGGGCCGGGTGCGACATGCTGGCCCGGGAGATCCGCGCCGAGATGCGCAAGCTGGAGAAGGAGCTCGACAATGGCTGGCGCGAGGGCGATGGCTGGGTGCCCGAGATCTACGCCACGGCGGCGGGCTGGGGGCGCAGACGGGGCGTGGGGAGTGCTCCGGGCATGGGAGGGGCGCGGAAGGCCATATTAGAGCAGCTGGCCGGCTTTACTTTGGACCAGAAGCTGGAGACGCGTCCAGAGGAAATCTCGTACGGAGGGGAAACGGTGTCCTGGGGTGATATACTGTCATAGGTCGATGCTTGAAATGGGAGGGGCTTTATGTTGTAAGATCAGAAGGAGGTTGGAACTTTGGATATTATATTATACCCATGTCTTATAATGTACATATCATAGCTATAGTATGCCCGTAAAATAAAGAGCAGACTGATTTCAAACTTGCACCGCATACTGTATATGCTGACATGATATCTAAACTCCTGAAGCCATTCAAGCCGATGGTTCGCCCGTTGTCCGCGTCGAGTGGCCTGTACCAGGGCGACTTACTGACTTTGCCGACTTTGCCGATTTCCTGCTTCCTCTAATATCAAACAGACTCTTTACTCTCTTCAGTCTCGCCCACCGTTCTTTGTCCTTGGCATCCCTCTCTTTATCATCCTCATCCGCTGTATACAAGTCTCTATTGAGACCGGGGGTGGACTCGACGTCAGCAGTGTAAGTGGAGGCCCCAGGCGTGCTAGGCGCATGCTGGCCTGCCTTGGTCGGCGTTGACGGAAGACCCGTTCCATGTCCTGACCAGCGTTTACTCTGCGGGCGACCCTCGTACACGCTCCGCAGATGAGCGTCGTTTTCGAGCGTCTTGAGAAGCACCTTCCACCCTGGCTGAGGCTCCTCATCCGTAGCTCGAGCGCCTGATCGTTTTTGAGCCTCGGCATTCTTCCACGGGCAGAAGAAGCGATGTTCGCGAATGGGGTCGAGATAATCCATCGGAGCGGGTGTGATAATCTGCCCATCCTCGCCCACTTCCTTGCTCTTGAACATCCACAGCCCTAGACGTCGCAGGCATGTATGACACGAGGCAGAGTTGGGGACGGCGCCGATGCGCGCATTCGTCAAGCCTTGCCAGCCAAATAGAGCCAGCACAAACGCCACTCGGTTAGGAGCTTCTGCTGGGGGGCCGCTGGCATCCTTGTTGTCGAAGAAGTCAGATGGAAGCTCCGAAAGGATATCGTCTAGACGGAAATCTTCCGGGAGTCGTAAGTTGAATTCGTACGGGAGGAAAGACTTTCTCGTGCATAACTCGTTATATCTCTCCCTCAGCGTCTGGAGCGCCGCTGTTGTGCTAGCGAGTGGTAGTCGGAGAAGGGTTTCGTCGCAGCCGCGTTTTCGCCATAGGCAGTCCTCTAGGTGGGAGCTCACGATCAACTCGACGTACTTCTCAACGAGTGCATTCTCTGCAAAACGGTTAGTTTAGAGACCTGAAAAGTTCACAGTATCACTGACCAATCTCGGAAGGCACCAACACCGACACCTCCTTGCCGTCCACCTCTTTCTTATTGAGCTTGACGACTAGCTCCTTATGACATAGAACGCACCGGACCGTCTCCTTTCCGTGACAGACCCATCCTCTCTTGGCCCACTCAATCTCGCTGACCCTATCTGGCTTCGGCGTCCAGCCTGTTATATCCTGAAATGTCGCTAGTCTCTTCAGCAGCTCGCCTCGATCGCTGGGGCAGAATCGCGCCAGGGGTTTCTCAGCCTCACGCTGTTGCCCCGGCCGCTTTGGAGTTGAGGGAGAGGAAGCTGCCTTGGAAGGAGTAGAAGAAGAGTCACCGAAGGGCGTCGAGTTCGATTGGGGGATGCCGAGCCGGCGGCGCTTCTGGAGGAGGGATTCGACGTCGCCGGTTGACTTGGTGGGCGTGCCGCTCGAGCCAGGGCGCTTGGTTTCAGGGGTCGCTCGTGGAGTCCCCAATCCCTGGAGAAGGGCGTTGAACTTGCGCTTGCTTGCGTGCATCTTTGGGCTTCTTGGGCGCGTGTTGTTGATGGTGAGGATGCGATCGGGATGCAGCAACAGGTAGTGAGGAAGGGAGCGCAGCCCAAGAAGCTAAGCCCAACTTTGACCACAGGTGTGTGGGCGTGACCATGGGAGGATAAAGTACCTAGGACTTGATGAGGAGAGGCCGTGTAGTTGACGTCGAGGTTCAATGAAGCTTGTGTTGTCTGGTTGCCTTGTCTAGGTATCTAACTACCCAGATCAACGCGGCTTCCTGGACCAGATGCACGACTCCAGTTCTCCAACTGGCGCGGACGCTGGGAGCCGATAACACCGATAAGCGCCACAACACTAATCGCCGTGCGTGGGGCAGTGGACACCCAGTCACCCACAGAGCCACTACAGCGGACCCTGAACCTGTCTGAGGCTTGTCGCGTGGGTGCGGGCCCACAGAAATTTTTTGACCACGGTGAGCCTTCTCTCCAGCCACTCCTCCCACTTACGAACTCCGACTTTTTTTTTCTTCTACACCGATCACTCGTTCGCAAATCGTTGTCCTGGGCAGTTTGTAATCTCTCATCGGTTGAGAGGGCGCTCAATTTCACATTCACTGATTGGAATTTGTATCCCCCATTGGCACATGTCTGGCACGATCAAGGCCGCTCCACCTGCTTGGCTCTTCTCCAACAACTCGTCCAACCCATTGACCGCGAAACCCACCACCGACACCATGGCAAAGAAGAAGATCGACACCACGAAGCCCAAGAAGGCCTCGGCTGCCGCGACTCCGGCCCCGCCGAGCCAGCTCCTCGGTCTCGTTGAGGCCTTCCTCTCCCAGCACTCCGCCTCGGCTCACACCGCCTTCAAGAAGCAGGTGGAGAAGAACGGCTGGGAGGTGGCCCCCGCCGGCGGCGCGTCCTCTCTCGCAAGCGTCTTCCAGGAGTGGAAGGCCTCGCAGGGCAAGACTGCCTCTGGCAAGGACGCGGGCGATGTCGACATGAAGAACACCACCAGTGATTCGTCCTCGGACTCGGACAGTTCGTCGAGCGATAGCGACAGCAACAAGAAGGCCAAGAAGCCGCCCACTGGCAAGAAGAATCTCAAGCGCAAGGCCCCCAGCTCTTCGAGCTCGTCCTCCTCCGACTCTTCTTCCGACAGCTCCAGCTCCGATTCTGAGTCTGAGGACGATAAGCCTAAGGCCAAGAAGCAGAAGCGCGCTGCTTCGCCTTCCTCGAGCTCCGACTCTTCCTCAAGCTCGTCTGACTCCAGCTCCTCTGAGAGCAGCTCCGAGTCTAGCTCCGACTCCAGCTCGGATTCCAGCTCAGACTCTAGCTCAGACTCCAGTTCCGACTCCAGCTCGGACTCGAGCTCCGAATCCGATAGCGACTCCGAGTCTGAGGTGGACGCCGAGAAGGCGGCCGAGGTGGCACTCCCCGAGTCCGACTCGGATTCTTCCTCCGATTCTGACTCGTCCTCCGACTCCGACGCGAAGAAGAAGAAGTCCAAGGCCAAGGGCAAGAAGGCCAAGGGCGGCAACGACTCCGCCTCGTCCTCGGTGACGCTCGACAAGTCCTCCCCGGACAGCAACCCCACGACGGCCGTCGCCGCCACCGACCCGCCGCTGCCCCCGGACCCCGTCGCGCTCAAGAACGGCAAGAAGAAGCAGAACGAGCCCTTCTCGCGCATCTCCAAGGACATCAAGGTGGACCCGCGCTTCGCGTCCAACGCCTACGTCCACGTCGGCTACTCGCAGCGCGCGCACGAGGACCTCATAGTGACCAAGGGCAAGGGCTTCACCAAGGAGAAGAACAAGAAGAAGAAGGGCAGCTTCCGCGGCGGCCTGATTGACATCTCGCACCAGGGATCCGTGTACTTTTCCGATTAAGAACCGGTTTGAGGGCGGCTATAGGCATGCAAAGTAGAAGCAGAGGTGTTAGAAAGCCGGCGTTATGGGTGGGAGGAAAATTGATTTCTTGTTAGGTTCACTTGCTAGGTATTCAAAAGAACTATCCACATCATAGAAAAAGACTATCTAATGTTGTGTTTCTTGGTGGTGTATGGACCTTGCCATCTGATATATAACTTGGTGTATGACGCCAATAAGAAGGCCATGTGCATCAATGCCGCTCGCCGTGTATTTACAACAACGCTGCTGGGCATCTCGCCCCAACTCCAAAGACAATGCCCCATGCTGAAACCAGGAGTGGCTCATTACTGCGTTCATTCGTGTCCATCCTCACCACCCCGTCCCTATGCTACAAGGACGATGTGGCTTGGCCCTGGTCACCCTGCTGCCCAACCTGCGTAGCCGGGGCGTGATTCATAGCCTGGTCGTCATTCCCCTTGTCCCGCCCATTCATGATGGCGTTCTTGCGCTCCACGGCATTCCACTCCCGGTTTCCGTCGCGCGCGTTCCTCTCCGCCTCGGCCAGCCACTGCTTCCACTGGTCGGTCCCCGGAGCGGCGCCGCTGATCTGCACCCACCCGGTGCGCTGGGTCTCGCGGATGGCGTACCACAGGGTGCGGGTGAAGCTGGGGTGTCCCTCGCGCTGGTCGTCTTCGTCAGTGATAACGTCTGCCCCCTGGGCGTCGGGCGGGGTGGCGTCCTCCCAGGTGTAGCGCGAGAGGTCCCAGAAATACTGGCGCGGGAGCATGCCCAGCCCCCAGTAGAGGCCGTTGAGGACGATGTAGGAGCCGCCGATGAAGACCTGCATATTCCAGGTGCAGTTACCGAGGAGGACGACAGTAAGCATGACGAGGACGGTGCCCAGGGCCATGAGCAGGCGGTAGGTGCGGCCCGTGACGTAGTACTGGCACTCGTCGGTGCCCGAGTACAGCTCGCGGGCGACGTCCTCGGTGCAGCGGATGAGTAGAAAGGCGCCCTCGCGGGTGCGGATCATGACGTCGCCCTTGGGGACCTCGTTGGTGTGGCGTCGGGACATGAGGAGGGGGCGCCAGAAGGAGGCGACGCCGACGATGGTGGACACGAAGGAGATGAGTGTGATGGCGATGACGGCGTTGCCATCCTCCCAGGCGATGGCGCAGCCAACAATGGCGATGCTGAGGAAGAAGGACAACACGCCGAGGATGTGGACGGGCGAAAAGAGGTGCGCGGGCACGGCAGGGCGGTCACCACTGATAGCCATGGTGGGATGGGAGAGGATGTCCTGGACCGTCTCGCGGGCGGTTTTGCGGCGCTGGATGGGCTTGGGATCGTGGTGGTCGTTGCCGGTGGCTGAGGCAGAGGTTTTCCCATTGCCGTTGGCCGCAAAGTCCCGGACAGCCGGGTCTGCGACAGCGTCGTGGGCAATGCTCTCCTCATCTCGTGGAGGACCAGCAGGTAGACTTTTTATCCCCTTATCCTTGGACCCAATGCCTAGGGCCCTCATGAGCCGCCCGCGCCCTCCACCGCCAGTCTTGGCCTTGCGCAGAGCGTGGTTGTCTTCAGCATGGCACTTGTCCGAGTGCCTGATGTCGAGGACCTTGAAGCCAAAGGCAGGCTGCTCGTCAAGGGGCGTGATGATGTTGGCAAAGAAGCCCACCGATTCCAGCGTGGTGCCGCTGTAGACGCCCGTCATCTTGGCCGATACCTCAGGAAGCCGCGTGGGGCGGGTGGCCTTGAGGAAGACCTGCGGAGCGGGAATGATGCGCGGGAGGACGCATAGCAGCGAGGCCGTGATGGGCTGCGCGTGTTCGATCATGGACTGTTCGCCGATGACGACGAGCAAATTGACCACGTCGAGCGACCAGTCCTCTTTGAGGCTGGGGAACCATTTCCACCCGGCCTTGCCCGGCTCCGACATGATAGACTGGTTGATATCGAGCAAGATGTCGAGTTGACAGAAGGCGGCGAGGGCCAGAGAAAAAAAAACAGAGAGAGAAGCTATGAAGGGGCTGGCGAGATCCAGGCTGGGAAGCTGATACTAACTAGATAATCCGTACCTAGGTAGTTAATTATAGTGCCCAATTATACTATGTGCCTTACGCATGTCAGCATTTAAGGCCTGCAGGAGATGCCCCATCACATTGCGCGCTCGGTTCTAGGCTTTTAGCCTCTATGCCTAAGCGAGCTGAGCTGAGAAGCCCAAGCGGGGCCGCACGCAAACCCGCGTATGAGCTTCATTTTTCGGTATGAGGAGGGTCAGGGATGGAGAGGTGGCCCCAGAAGGCGCGTGGGTATATCCATCATCTTATCTTTGGGGGAAAACTAGGGTGTTCTCGGATTGAGTTTGAGAGAAATGATGGAATTTGGGAACGTTGGAACTTGGAGACCCTCAAAGGCTGAATCTTGTTTTGCGGGCCGGCCCGTTGGGGGCCTTAAAGTTTCCACCTTGAACTTCCAAAGTCGCAACTGGCATGGCACGTTTTAGCGTTGTATACGGAGTATAAATACTGTAAATTTAGCCCAAAAAAAAAGACAAGAATCCTAACTGGTCGCCCATGTCGCTTCATCTAGAATCCACCACCCCCGTCTTCCTCCTTATTAGCAGGACGTCGTCATCTGGGGTATCACGTCCCGCCATCTTCCCATGTCCCGCCAATACCGCCTCTACACCGTCATCCATCATCGCATCCCACGCAGGGATAGGAAATGAAACAGAGAGCAAAGAAAAACAAGCTCGGAAAGGAACGCTCGTGCCTCATAACCGTGACGTCTGCTCCGTCAACTCCTCCACCACGTCTCCGTACGTCTGGACCACCCACTCCAAAAACCCCTCCCACAGCTTCTTCCACTCCTCCAGCATGGCAGCGCGCTCGCTGTCGTCCAGGCACGCATGCTCGATACTCCAGAGCACCAGCTGCTTCCACCCTGCGAGGCCCATATCTGCCTTGCCGATCATCACTTGATAGAAGTCGTGCGACAGGGACGAGCTGCTGCACTGTCAGCTTCGGTCCTTGATCAAAAGTTATGAGAAAACATACCGGAATAGGGTCCCATTGTCCGAGCTCACCGTGCAGTGCACGTTATTTGCCAGCAGCTCATACATAGAATGCCCGCTCACCCGTGGCGTCAAGCCTAGGATCTCGTTGGAGATGGGGCACAGCTCGAGGCACACCCCCTGCGCGCGCATGCGCGCCATCAGGTATGGGTGCTTGGACAGCGCGAAACCGTGCCCTATGCGCCGCGAGCCCAGTAGCAGCGCATCCACGAGGTTGCCATCCGTCTCGCCGCCCATGTCTAGCGTCTCGCCGCAGTGGAAGAGGAACGGGATGTCTAGCTCTGCCGCCGCGCAGTCGCGCTTGAACTGCAGGAACTCGGGGATGAACTGCTTAAGCGGATGGCCCGCTGCCTCCTCGCCGACCATATCAAAGCCTAGGTTATATGTTAGTAGGTCCATCATAAGATACGGTATTCCCATTTCTGTGTCGGGCCCTACCAGCGATCCACTGCGGCCACTTCTTCTTAAACGCAATGCATTCATCAAGAGCCGCCTTGACCTTGTCGTTGCTGAATGACCGGGGCGTGCAGTATATGACCTTGAGCCCGCCGAAGAACCTGCCCTGGCTAGCTATGGCAGCCTTGAACCGCTCCACCTCGTCGATAATAATGCCCATGATACCCCAATTGTCAATGGGGCCCGTGCCATCGTCGAGGTACAGCTGGTTGCTGGTCATAAAGTTGGGCCGGATCTCAGCGTACTGGATGTTGTCGCGCATGAAATCCTCGAGGCACAGCTTTGTGTACTTGCGATAGGCCGTCTCGTAGTTGAAGAGGCCCTTCATCATCCGTGTCCGCCCGTTGAACTTTTCCCACGCCCTGCATACCTATTGTCAGATCTTAAACCCTGCTAGAGATGCTAATTGGGAAGTTACCCAGCGGCTGTCTGGTGCAGATTATGCGCCTCGTCCTCGTCAAATACCAGCTTCCCCGTGAGCCACTCGTCCGCTGTCTCCCCACCATAGTGATTCGGGAACCTCTCAAGGAATTGCGCAAACCGCATCGTCTGCCGGGGCTTGTAGTCAGGGGAGAAAAGATCACCTGGGTCCTCGTGCTCGATAGCGCGTAGGGAGAACTGAATTTCACATCGGTCGAAATTGATGTATTCATTATCTGCGACCAGCGGCAGATCGCTGGTGATGAACATGCGGTCCATATCCTTCGCAATATCGAGAAGGACATGGGGTAGAAGGCAGGAATTGAAGTGGATGTGCAGATGTGCGCCCTTGGGCATGTGACGCGCAACGTCGAGCAGCGCCGTCTGGTTGATGAGGTCTACATTGGAGAGGAAGTGGTCGCCAGCGAAGCGGCGATGCAGCTGGCCGCCGTGGCCCCGTCGGCTGGGGGCAACCTCGTAGACATTCTTGTTGTCCCGCTGCCTGAGAATCCGGATGATGGAGTCGGCGCGCTCCTCAAGAGACGATGCGTTGACGCGACAGCGGTAGTCAAAGTCGAGCGTCTTGTCGCGGTCCAGAACCTCGTGCCGGAGCTGAAGGTAATCATCTGGACTTCTGAAATCAACTATGAGGTCATCGCTGATTGGGCGCCTCTTCTTGGACGGGGGAAGCCCATCGAGGAACGAGATGGAGGTTTCTTGAGCATCGATGAGACGCTTAGCAGCATCCTTGTCGGCGTCAGAGTCGGCGGCCATGGGGCGCTTCTTGGAACGAGTGATGTCGCTTGGCTTGTGTTCCCTGATGATTGACGTGCTATCTGGCTCCGAAGCATCGTCATCCGGGCGAGTCTTGGAGCAGAGGACGCCCATTTAAGCACCTGGCGCAATAGGCTACGCAAGGGCAGCACGTTTGCGTCAATCGACTTTATCCACGTTGGGCGGCTACCCGAGTAGTAGAGGGTATAGCTCAATCGTCAATCACTAGGTGATGGTGCTGCAGACCACGGCATGGCAGGGAATAACAGGCAGCAAGGGGCGCAGTGAACGATGTAGGGCGACGTCAATGCAACTGAATGCGCACTTATGATGTTTGTTGGAGGTTTGTCGGTGACGGTGAGCACCACCATGAAGGCTAACGGTGGGAGGCTCTCTCAGGTGGGGTCGGCGGCTGTGTTACTTATTCCCTTTGATTGTCGAGTGCCAGCCAACGTCCCACGACTAGATAATATAACTATAGTAGGCTTTGTCACAGGCTCCCTGGCTGCACAGTTGACACCCATTCTCCCAGCGACCTCGTGGACAAAGCGCTGGCAAAAAGCCACGTTTTGAATTGATGCTTCAGGATCAAATGAAATGCTCTGCTAGTAGTAGACCCAACACCATGGATACCTACGTACCTTACCTCAGGTAACCTACCTGTGTTACGCGACTCATCATCTACTATCGATGGTGTTTAACGTTGGCACTTCTGTGCTGGCGTGAATATCGGAAAAACAAGTTATTTAATCCCCTCATCTTGGTGCCAAGCCCTCGTATTTCTCTCCCTGCTCGAACTTTTCCACTTTGAGCGTTTCTGAATCTTATATCTCAAGTTGTGTATGGCTCAGTCGCCTCAATGCCTTGCGGGGAGCCCTGAATGTGGGGAGGGGAGACCTCTCAACGCCACCCGACGACTTCTTTGTAAAAATATCTACGCCAGGGGCTAAATCAGGCAATGTATTACTATTAATGTTCCCAAATGGGACTTAATAAGCTCGCAATTTCGCAACCGAGGCCCGTCCTTAGGGCTGGACGCCGACGCCGAACAGTCAAATCCTCGGTCCCATGCACGCGACTTTCACCGTCAGTCCTCCCTCGTCATGCTCAGTGCGCCAACAGAAGATTCACCGCCTCGGATCGAGAAGCCGTTTCCCATTCCCATTTACTACACTTTTGACGGAAGGATATTCCGTTGACGATGCACAGTTGTTCTGAAGCCCAAGAGCTCAAGCCCAAACATTACAGGTGACAGGACAAGTCATACGACCAAGCCATCTTGTCACATCCAACACCAACACTGTCAAATCCCAGGGGGGCCCGTGGCGGTTCTCGTAATGTTTGATAGCCCAATATAGATGCTCCTCCCTACTTAGTACCAGAAAAAAAACATCAAACATGATAACGGCCCGTGACAGCCGCCAACATTCCTCGCCCTTGTTCGCGGCCCATAACCCAGAACGAACCCAACATGCCCTTCAACTTAACCCATACCGAACAACGCACAAACACGCCACAAGACGAAACACTCAAAGAGTATCTGGGTGCCCGATGACATCCAGAAGTATCGGAGAGGAAGTTCTCCATCATAGGTGCAGAGCATAGCCCCTCTCGACAGACACCCTAGAGCAGCTATGGCAAGCGCGCGATACAGATGATGCACATCCCGAGCTAAGCTCATTTGACCACGTCCATTTCCTCTGCCGAGCTCAATGATCGCTTTCTTTATCAGGCTCACTGCGAGGCGTTGTTAGAAGTCTGCCTATGGTTCTGCAGGGCAAGGGGACAAGGCGAGCAGCTCGAGGAGACACCATTGCCTCTCTACAGGGATGTTCAGGGGATTGAAGTCCTCACCTTATCCACGGCCTTGGGGGCGCCGGCAACCTTCTTTGCCACCTTGGCGACAGTTTTCTTGACCTTTTTCCAGGAGAAATCAGCATCACACCAGCAAGCCATGTCACATCTCGGCATTGCGCAACCATCGAGGTCCCCACCCAGAGCTTCCACAGCCCCCTTCGCAGTACCCCCGTCTCCGAAAGTCTCGCCCGAAATACTCCCCAAGAGAGCTTCTTCAAGTATAGCCCAGCCCCCTTGGAAACGCTGCACATGTACCAACTTTCAACTCACCTTGCCAACAGTTGACCCCGTCTTCTTCGCGGGAGCCACCTTCTTCTTGGTCACGCCGCCCGGTCCCTTAGCCGTCGACGCAGCCTTGGTCTTGCGCACACCGGCGGGCTTGGTGCGCTTGATGGTGGGCTGGGTGTCGACCGTCTCGAAGACGCGGGGCTTGGAGTTGCCCGTCTGGGAGCGGGTGCCTTCGCGGACCATGGTGTGCGGGTGGGGTTTGTTGTTTTTCCCCTGTTTGATTCCAACAATGTCAGCTGATGGATAGATGCAGCAGATGATCGCGAAGAAGATAGGGGTCTATTTAGAGATGCGCAAAGGGGGTGGTGGTGACGCGACAGAGGCGACGGTGCTGGGAGGAGGGTGTGGCCGTGGCGCTTTGCGCAATGGAGAGCGGGGCCCGCGGCATCGACTTACGGTGGATTGGAAGATTGATAAGGGACGATGGCGCGGATATCGACTGGCAACTCTCAAGAGAAGGCAGAGATGAATGAAGAGAAGGAAGAAGAGGCTGGTAGGGACAGAAATGGGAGAGGAGAAGGGGAGAGCTGAGGACGAGGACGAGGAGGAGCAGAGGGCGAGCGGGTGGGTGGTGGTACCAGCACTGGCACCTGGCACCTCAGACCTGGCACCTGGCCATGGCAGATGGCCAGGTCAGGTCAGGTCAGGTGTGGGAGACCAAAACAAGCCCGCCCATTGCCCTCCAGTCGCCTGGTCCTCTAATCGCCTTTCTTTGTTGTTGTTGTTGTTGTCTATTCTTCGTCAGGCTGTCCCCTGCCGCCTCATCTCTCGTCCTCCCCATCTCAACTCCTCGGCGCTGGCTCCCTCCCCTCCCCCCATCCTTATGCTGGTGTTGCCGCCTTGCGTAAGCCCTCGTCACCGGCTG
Source organism: Amphichorda felina (assembly GCA_016490725.1). Lineage (NCBI taxonomy): Eukaryota > Fungi > Ascomycota > Sordariomycetes > Hypocreales > Bionectriaceae > Amphichorda > Amphichorda felina. Next base: position 163,532 of record JAEMHR010000005.1, on the reverse strand, counting down.
ACAATCACACTCTGCCTCTCCATCTTCCGCCTTGTTGCCTCGAGAGCCTCTATTCGCGGATGCGCGACGTGGGCGGCAATGCTGCAGTTGGCGTTTTGGATTGCGTCCCGCCTCGCTGATTTGAGAAAGCTCCAATTCGAGCTCCTGGAGCTTTGGTGGAGACGGGCGGGCGGCCCCATTTGGGTCATTTCCTCTCGCTCCGCCCACCACTTTATAATATCCCCCAGACTCCTAATTACACACATCTACGAGTAGGTGTCTGGCCCTCTCGCACAACGAGGCCATCGCGACATTAGCTCAATGGGTACCATACGGGGCGCATTAGATGCTGCTGCCGCGCTGATAAATATTGCAATCATGGGCCAATAGCCGCGACTCCTCCATGCCCAGAATTCACGCCAAGCGGCAGCCAGCCGCAGTCGCATATATATCCCCGCGCCCCAAGAGCCAAAAGGGCCAAGTGAAACCATCCTGCGAATACTACGAGGCTATGAGCCGCCTTTTGACATAAATAGCACCCTTGGCTTCCCCGGACGAACCCGACTCTCACCCACGGACCCTCTCTTGGCTGGACCTGTAGGTGAGACACGTACACGCTCATGTGTTTACGAGGATAAGTACAAGCAGGTATGCGCTTCAAAGAGTTCAACAGTCTATGCCTAACCACCACTCCAATGGCCTTCCTCATTCCCCGCCTTCCCCAATGCTTAATCCACCCACATACATTTTGTCAGGTATACAAACAAGTCTATAAAGCCGCTCCGGGGTTTAGTTACTTTCTGCGTCACTTGGCAATCGCACTCCCTGCCTCCAGCTTCCTAATCGCGAATCGTTAGCTACAAAATCCAGTGAGCCACAGCTTAAGCAAAATAGCTCTTCCACAGCACTCCCTCCAGATCCTCAAGCTGCTCCTGTGTAAAGTACTGTCGAAAGCGTTAGCCAAATAATCCTGATAGGAGAATGATTATGCATACCTTCTGATCCACAGACCAGCTGTCCTGTCTCGTCTTCTTGAATTCACTGAGGATCGACTTGGTGGCTTTGCCCACAGTTCCCGGGTCACCTGCCGCTCGCCGAGCAAGAAGGGCCAGGATTTCGGGCATCCACTCAGGAGGTGGCGTAGCATATGGGAAAGCTTCGATGAGTGCTCCCAGACCCAGTACAGCCGCGTGTCTTTTGGCAATCTGCTGGTGCAGGTTCACAGGCGTCTCCGTCCCAGGTGTCTTGCGCTTGGGGGCAGGATTCTTCCTCAGCTGCTCCTCGAAGCGGCTCTTGAGTACCTCAATCATGGGATCCCGGATCGCCCGAGGAGAACAGCGGATCATCCCTGCCAGCGTCGTTGAAGCCGTTGTGCGCACCTCAATCTGCGAGTCGCTGAGCATGTCCGAGACCGCCTCAAATAGCTGGCCACGCTGTTCCTTCTTGGTCAGGAAGATGCGGCGGAAGTAGAGCACCTGCATATTGACGAGGGCACGCAGGCGGGCGTGCCAGCTCGTCGCATGCTTGCCGATGCGGATAAGCCCCTCGATAAAGGCAATATCGTCCCCGTCACGGAAGGGAATATTGGGTAGATGCCGATAGACGTGATATGCGATTCTCATTAGCTCAGGGTCTTCCTTCACATCCATCATGTGCAACAGTTGCTGCATGAAAGGTTCCGGGAAGAATGGCGTGAGCTGAATGCACTCGTGCGATGACAGGGTGCAGTCAAGCCACATCAGAACAGTCTTAGATCCCGCCGTATATGATGACGGCGTCTGTTGACCGGGCTCACGCTCTTGTCTCCACTTCTCAAGTTGGTCAAACACCTCCTTGATGGTGGCTGAAAACTTCTCATCAGGCTTGTAAGGTCGGATCCCAATCGAAGAGGCCTTCTTGTTTTCCTCAAGAAGAGTTGTGACATTTTCAAACGACTCATGATGACGTGTCTTGTAAATGAAAGAAATGACTCTACCCATTGCTTCACGGACAGCCTTGTAGGGATGGTCAAGGTGGGCGAGGAAGTTCTCCAGAATTGGCTCGACACCCCTGAAATGCCAACCGCCATCAGCTATGACAAACTCCAGCAGCTGGATCTTGGCAGATTCCTTGAACGCCGCGTTTGACGTCATGTCGAGCTTGAAGGCCCTCAGAGCGTCCACAATCTCGTGAGAGCGCCGGGGGTCCCGCGTATCGAGGATCATGTGCAGGCACGTAAGCCAGTACGTAATGTTCTCAGGCGTCAGGTCGTCGGACAAGATCCTGAGGAACATAGGTGCTGCAAACTCCCAGACCCGATTCCGAATCTCGGGGGGGTCATCACTAGAGCCTGCGAGGAGGGCTCCCAGGATCTCCGCCGTTGACCGGTGCTGATGCTTGTCTGTCCCGTCACCGTAGTTGTCCTTGGTGAGATCCTTGATATCATCTAACGTTGCCGCAGTCCTGCCATAGTGCATGAGATCAAAGACGTGCATCAGCAGATAAACGTTGCTCATCCGGAATCTATCGGCACTTGAGTCTCTAGGTTCCTGCTTGAGATAGGCGAAACACTGCTCGAACCATTCCTTGGTCAGGATCTCTCCAATCTGATTTCGCACTGCATTCTCAACCTCGTCGTAGTTGTCAAATGGCAAGGGTTTTGCCCTGTAAGCAGTAAACCTCTTGCCCCAGACGAGCCATCCAGGGTGGTCGGTATCCACCATATACTCGGCTCCGTCTGGTTTCTTGAAAGCATCCAAGAACTTCTGCGTAAACGCCGCATCACCCTTTTCGACCGTGACATTGATCCTGTTCCGATCGCCAACTTCTTTCTCCAAAAGGTAGTTACGGTAATCATGCCCATACACGGCACGCACGTCAATGGACTGGAAGACGGACGTAAACGCCTGGAGGTAGTATCCGCGTAGACCAGGGTGAGGGTCATTTGTTCCGCGGGCAACAAGATCGACAAACTCAGCAGGTGCCAAGGTATTGAATCGGAGACAGAGGTTGGTAGCAAATATGGAGCACCTGGTTGCAATCTTCCAGTGAGCCTTCTTTGATTTCTCAGTCAGTTCGATCCCAAGCTTGGCTTTAGATTTCTCAACCCTTTCGCGACGCTGTACGATGAATTGATGTCTCTTGTCAATGACGGCAGAAACATCCTCCTGGGGCTTGATGGTGTTGACAAGGTGTTCATCAGTCAGTATAAGCTGGTCAAAGGGCTTGCCGAAGTCGATCAAATGGTATAGCGCCCCTGACCCAAGGTTCTGGATGGAAGGCTTGTCTATGCCCGCTGTCTCAATGTATAGACGCATAGCTTCGGGGGCAAACCTCCAATCCTTGACTAGGGTCCTTAGGAGAGAAGTATACAAGAGGGTGTAGAGACCTCCCTTGATACGGTCGTGGTCAACCTTATCAATCGCAGTGCGGAGGCCCCCGAGGATGACGGGAATGACAAGTGGTTTGCCTCCGATGAGTGCTTTGAGGGAAGAGTCTTGGGCTCCCTGGGCAACCCTTCGCACATCGGCATACAAAGACAAGCATGACTGGGCCAGGTCGAGCAGAAGGCGCTTATCCAGTTCACTCTTCTGTCTTGAGGCAGAATTGTGCTTCATGCGCAGCATTTGATATGCTTCGGCGCGCTTAATGAGAAGTGGGCGTGGGTAGGCTTTCCTCAGACCCTTGATCTTGAAGGGGGCAATGTCAGACTTGTAAAGCCTAGAGTGCCTCTCGAACGGATGTGCTGATCGCTCGACGCCAACATCGGTGATCCAAGTCCTGTACGCACTATACAGAGCAGTGAAGCAGTTGACATCATCCTCTGCCTTCTCATTCAAGAACGCGTGAGCTTTAGAGAGAAGATTGCCAATTTCATCTCGCAGCTCATGGATCTTCCGGTATGCCGGGTCTGTGGGCTTAAGGGAGTAGCCAGCCTTGTAACGGAATTGCGGCCGTAATTCTTCGTCTTCTGCCACCTCGGCCAAGGGGTCATCGTCCACCATGTCTTGGTCAACATCGTCCTCCATTTCAACATCCACATCCACATCAGGGTTGGAGTCCTCGCTGGTGTCTCCCGAGGCCCGCTTCGGGTCAAATAAGGTCGCCATACCCGCCGTAATAAGGCGAATCTGTTGTGCCATTCTGGAAACCTCATCCGACCATTCTTTGTTCTTCCCCTTCCTGCTTACAGGTGGATTATCGCTCATGAGGAGGTTCAGCTGTTCCGTAGCTGACCTAATCTGAGACTCGAAGAGTTCCACTGCAAAGTCGATTTCAGGGGGAGAGGGTTGATGCCAGCGGATGGTAAGCTCGGAGGGTGGGGTTATACGGCCCCAATCACCAATATCCAACCCCATCTGAATCACCGGGGGCTCATAGAGGGCATGGTCGATGGCATATGTATGCGTTAGGTTGAGAAGGAGATGATGAATGTAGTTTGACACGAGAATGGTGGGCAAACCACGGCACTTCTCTTGCATATACTCGGCAATTCCAAGCAACTCGTCCTTGTACCTAAGGACTTCCTTCCCCACGTGGACAACAGACATAGCCAACATGCTGATATGCCACACAAGAGCCCTGTCTCGGGGGAGGTAGTCTGTGCCAGTAGTACGATCCGAGGCAGCGTTGTTGTGGTCAATCTCGTTGCGAATGTTGACCACTAGCATGGGGATAAAGACCTTTAGTGTTTTCTCAGGATTGACCTTACAAAGAGCATTGAGAATCCACGCCATGGCATCGCGAGCTTGGTGAATAACATGGCTCGAGACGAAAGTAGCTAGCTTATCCAGAGCAATATCGAAGAGTTCGGGGGACAAGGACGTAAATAGCGGAGAGAGCGCCGCGGGCAGCGCGTTGATAACATTGTCTTCCGGGGTGCCGCCTCTCACGTTATTCGCGTCTGGAAGATTCTCAAGAAGAGTGAAGACCTTCCCGAGCAGCGTCATCAGGAATTCTCCAAATCCGGCCGTGGACGACCTGAGGATGTTTGCCTCGTCCTCGTCACTAAGTTCCGCATTGTAGTCGATCTGGATGTTTTGACCTTCACGTTCCATGCGGTCCATTTCTCCCTGCACCCACTGCATGGCCAAATTTGTGTCATGGATGTGAGTGCCCTCTTTTGTCAGAGGAACCATCGGGATGCTATAAGCGACACTCTGGATAAAAGATAGAGTGTACTGAGTCTTGTTCAGGTCATTGGCATCAATCCCTGGCAGGGCCAAGGCTAGTAGCGCCGTGATGTGGCACCGGTAGCCCTTCTGTTTGGACATGACATTGGCGATCATTTGGAGCCCGTTCAGACTCGAGGACGTTCGATGGACCTCAACCAGTCCCTGCAAGGAAGGGTAGAATCGCTGCAGCGCGCCTGGCAGAACCAGATCAGGCTCCAAAAACGCCAACCCTTGAAGTGCCGCGTAGTAGTAGTGAGAAGTCCTGCTACTCTTGGAGAAGATACCCATGAATGTAACCTCTTTCAGGGATGCAACAAATCGCTTCTTGAGAGCGTCATTGAGTTTCCGATCCTCGGGGATGTCAAGCTCGCCGCTCCTCTCTCGGTTCCATCTCGACAAGAATGTATCGGTAAGGTAGAGCGTGAGTTGGGCGAGAAAGGTCGTCCAGTTGCCTTGGTTTGAAGGATGGAAGAATGTCTCCGTGCATTCCATTAAGCCTTCCAGACTAGCCATCACGGACTCGTCGCTGTCCAGACATTGCGGTGATAGAGAATTGACAATCAAACGAGCCATCATGAACGCAACCGGATGCTTCTTCTTGTCCTTTTCGAGGTACATACCTGCTCCTGACAGGTAATCCACCGATGAGTAGGGTGAGTTGGACTGCCCCACAGGTATCCCGGTCAGGCGCAGAATCGCTGTAAAGATCAGGTCGGACTGCTCCCTGGTGAAAATGCCATGTGCACCAAACGGAACATATTCGCACCGTAGATGGTCTCTGGCCATTCGAGCAAAAAGATCGATAGCCAACGTATCATAGACCTTGGATCTATTCAGGATGGACCAGATGTGGAAAACGGTCGGGAAGAGGTCGCCGGGCTGGCATTGCGGTTCGTCTTCGGGGGCGGGGTGGCTGGGCAGTAGGGTGTTGAGGAGTCCCATGACAATGTAGGCATTCGGCAACTCGTTGACACTGAAGAACGGCAGGAACTCGTCCAGCATCTTTCGGCGCTCTCGGGGGTCGAAGTACGTGCAGACGTGGTTGCACAGCTTGAGCAACTGCTTGGCCGACCGACGTCGGCCGCTCTGGTGGGCGGCCACCTCTGATGGTAGCAACCAGGGCTTGATCTCATCCCATAGCGGTTTCCAGTCGAGTACTAGATCTTGTCCAGGCTTCAGATAGTGGTTTTTCCTGTGGGACGTCATGTTAGCGGGTTGGCTCAGCGGGTGGGTAGCTCTGCCACGGGGCTCGCATACCTGGTGAGGGTCAGAACCATGCGAAGAAACCTATCCGATGTTGAATTATCGAGACCGGGCGTCAAGGCGAGAGAGTAGTAGAGCTTGGTCAGCTTGGCACGCTGCTCTCTTGTCATCTCAAACTTGAGGTTCAACCATGCCTGCAACTCTCGGGTCCAGTGAAGAGCTCCCGGCGAGAAGTCCTCGGCCTTGATGGCAATATAAAGCTGCTTCAGAATACCCTGGAGGGCGGCGTCGCGCTCAGACTCGGCCTCGACCTTGAAAGGGAGCTGCTGGAAGTAGGCAAAGGTGCGCGGGCGGTAGCGTTTGTTGTCATCGTTGTCCGACTTGGAGTAGGGCACGCCGGGGGTCGTCGCTCGAGATATGGGCTCGTACGGGTCGGAGTTGGGAAGCAGGTGCGCGGCGGTAGAAATTGGAATACCCGACGAGGTTTGGTGACGGGGTCCGCCATAGTCGTCCATGGTGGTGAGGCTGTCGTGGAGCTCAGTCGACGGTCAGGCCGCGCTGAGATGGATGACGCCGAGAGGGGCAGCTCGTCAGCGATGGATTTCCCAACGTTCCGCAACGAAAAAAATGTTTGTATCAATGTCGAGAATCGCAGTCGGGATTAAAATAAAAGTATGAGCGGTCGTCAGCCTCCGTCGTGGTCGTGCAAGGCTCGCCAATGCGGATACGGAGGTGGTGGCGCCTGCAGGAGCTCAGCTCCAAGCAAGGAAAAAGCAGAAATGCTTAAACGTAGTAAGGGCAAGGTGCGCGAGGGATTGCCATTGGAATCTGCAGCACGGGGAAACTAACGAGGAGCTGATCGACCGTAACTGATGATGGAAACAGAAGGAAGTTTTGTTGTCTCGAGAGTTCTCGTGTTGTGATTGTCCAAGGAGACGGGAGACGATGGGGTGATTGGTGATTTGTCACTAGCAAAAGAAGGCAGCCGCGGATGATGACAGCAGTTTCCCCCGCTATGAGGTGGATTCGATGGAGCCTGGGAGGAGTATGATCGCTGCACCAGGGCAGCCTGGAGCCCTGGAGCCCAGAAGCGACCTCTGTATGTCCCTCTGGGCTAGTGGCGCTCAGGCTGGCCTCCAGGGTAAGGCACGCACTGACACCAGTACACAGTGGGCCGGCCCCATATGACTTTCAGGTTCACTGCGCTGTGAGTGCTCCTATCTTTCGCTGCGTCATTGACCCCACGTGTTGAACTCGGGCCATCGGCCTTCAAATGTTTCCAAGTTGCGACGTGTCAAACCCAGTGAGTTTCTGGTGTTATGTATGCCCTAAATGAACCTTATCTAGACTCCTTCCTTATCCGTGATCTTTGATTCAAGCCTCCTCACGAAGCAAGTTCGAATAGGAACCTACCTACTAATCACAATGTGCAACCAGTATCACACATACCTGGCTTGCTGCGCCACCGGCGTTCAGGCCTCTTTAAGGCCCCAGTGGGTGGGATGCTTGGTGGTTCACTCCAAGGTGCACTTCAAGCCAATATATTACACCTCCCAGAGTAGGACGGACATCTCCCGAGTATTACTGTGAGTGCCTTGCTTGGTTGCCAGCACGCCACGACACGAAATGGGCGGCAGCGCAAGCACTCTTCTGCCTGTCTCGCCCTCCCCCGAGTCACTCTCCCTCAGCCCCAGCCAGATACAGTGCCACACCATGATCAAGAATTAGTCTAAGGTGAGGGACACGGTACGAGTACGGCTGCGCGTTCCCCCATCTGCCTGCCGCGAAAGAAAGAGATCACCGGCCCCGGAACCTATCCGCCACCCACCAATTCTGCGCAACATGAAACTTGCCAGCCAACTCCCCGGGGATCGACTCCACCAAGCCGCTTCCGCACGCCGAGCACCCCCACTTCTCGGACTGGGTCAGGAGCATCGGATCCCCCGCGATTCTCCAAGTGGGATGGTGGAATGGTCCCCGTTACACAAAGTCGTCGCTCCTTCATGTGCGGATTACGTCGTAATTCGTGATGCCTAGTTTTCGTAAGCATTCTGACACAAGGAGAGGCCTTGCGTATACAGTCTTCGTCACTCTCTAAACTACACGATTGTCGGCCCCAAGGAGGACCAAAGTAAGTACTTTTGATATGTGGGTGTTTGTATTGATGGAGATTTATGTTGCTATTCTAGGCCTCGGGTCACCGTGCCTTAGATTTCTTTCTATGGAACAGCTTCTGAGCCCATTTCCGTACCTTTAAACGGCAGGTGTGCGTCTTTTCGTCTTCAGCTGGAGGAGGACTGCGGGCCTGTCCCGATGCGTGGACTGGTCTTACATCGTCGATATATCCCCTTGTTGTCTCCAGCTCGGGCTGACGCCTCCTCGTAAAGTTGGCACCAGTCGACTTCCTTCTCTCAGGTGCCACTGCTTCGGAAGGAGGGGTCCTCGGAGCATCCTTCTCGCTGCTAGTTCGTGGTGTTCCGGAGTTTATGTGCGGAGATAAGGTACCAGAAAATGGGAATGTCCGCCGTCGGTCTGCGTAGTTATTATGGTTACTCCCAGAGCGGCAACTTGTTGACGCCCTTCCCAATTTTGGCCGGAAGGATGACGGCCAGTCTGCTAGTCGTAAGCTTATCCAGCTTGCTGTCACTGCCATAAGCTGCCTGTACTCCTCTGGCACAGCCTCGGTCAATCTCTCGTCCCGTGTCGTAGTCGGAGTCGGCGTCGTCTCAGAGGATGTTGCGTCGTCGCTCAGAATTGAAAGAGTTGGACTGAAAGGTCGAGTCGGGGGGTACCTTCTGCTAGAAGAAGACATGGTAGAATAAGAATCGTATACGACCAGTTCTTGCGGTGTGAGGACACCCATGATTGGGTGCCTCCGTGTCGAAGGGTCGATGATACTAAAAGTCCATCTGTTCTCTGGAAGGCCCGGTGATGACCTCGGCGAGGCATCGGTCGAGTCCGAAGCCCGCTTGGCCCGCCGAGCAGACTTCCGGACCCAGCGAGCGGTTGTAGTAATACCACTGCTGTCGACCCGGGTGAACTCATACGAGCCATTAGGCATGTGGCTTGTCGTCCATACAGACCCATCCCCCATAACGATCTCGGCGTTATTATCATCACAAAGCATCGGGCCCACAACAGCCATCAAGTCGCGATCGCCTATCCCTTCCTCGCCACCATCCTCGTTGGTCGGCCCAGCTCTGTAGTCCTCGGATCGAACGAAGAGAAGATCGTCGGGGCCAAGCTCCGGCTTGGCCCGAAAGATGCGAGGAAAGCGCTTGTCTAATTTGGGGATGATGAGGGACCCGCAGACCATGCTGGATGGAAGTACATCAAACGTTGGGATCGGGCGATGGTCATCAACTTGCTGCAGCTGAAGAAGCAGGCGTGGGCGGATTTGAACCAGCCTCCGTTGCTTGGTGCGGAGCTGGGGAGCGGGATGGGCCAAGGCATAGTGAGTGATCTTGCGTGGTGTTCTCTTCCGTCTTTTCCGACGAGCCGTCGTATCCGTATATCCACTAAAGTCGGAACCGGCAATGGACTCATCATCATCGCTTGGAAGGGTCGCAATGGAGGGAGCTATCGAAGCCATGGGGGTTTCTTGAAACCTGACAGCCAGGTCTTTCTTGGAAACAATGTCGGATACTGGGCGGCGTAAGAGCGGAAAGGTGTAGATAGAGTCGGAGAAGGAGCGCCACCCAGCCAAGGGAGAGTTATCGTGAGCGTCGTTATTATCGAGGGAATCAGTCGTAAAACTCGGATCGGTAATGTCGCTGAGGGGACGTAGCGCGGAGCGGAGGAGAGGCAGTGGCCTACTCGGAGGTTGCGGTACCGTTCCAGATGCTTGCTGTTGGGATGAAGAATGGGCATTTTTGGGGGGCGAATACTCGTGTCCATGAAGGCCAGCGCCCGCGTGGACAAACATAGTCATCGAAGCCCAAGGTGAGCGCTTTCGCCTGTGCTTCAGAGGATAGTGGAAGGCGAGGCCAAGTCAGATCATCCGATCAGGTGCCGTAGGCGACTTCCTGCGTTGCTCAGCAATGTGAGCTGACGCAAAGCAGGAAGGCGCCCCTCGAGGCCAAGATACAGTGGCCAAAGCAGCGGCACAGGATTCAGGGTCGCGCAAAGTAAGGGACCATTGCACAGTCCGCGGTCGTCGAGTATGGGCCAGGATGAGGTTGACTCTATGTGGAATGGGAATGGGAATGGAGCCTGCGACTTTTGTTCGGCCGTCGAGCAGCGCCGAGTTCAGAGTCCAAGTCGGAGGAGGTGGCGCTTGTCGATAGAGGTGGTATCACGAATGTCTGGGCCAGAATACCGGGATTGGTTTGATTCAAACCCCAGCAGCTTATCAATGTCACCAAGGACGCCGGCCGCTTGAGTAGTGAGACAGACAGCGAAGCCGAACTGCTGATCCGGAAACCCAGCCTCCGGATCGCCTCGTGCCACTGTGTGCAACGAGTCTAGGCTGGCTGAGTCGATGTCGCGTCCCGATCGGAGGATGAATAATACTATAAGGAAACGAGTCGTATGTACGTATGCGATGAAATAATGAAATAACGAGTGCAGATAGGAGAAGAAGAAGAAGAAGGAAAAAAGAAGCCGTGTCGTAACGACTCGCGGTATTCGTCGAGCTGAAAAGTCCGTCGGTCGTGGAATCGCCCTACGAAATGCGTCTTGCCCCTCGATACAACCAGCATCTGACCACCCTCCATCAGCGACCAGGGGGGGCACATGCCGCTTTTCAATTCCACGGATCGTGGCAAAATGGGGTGATTCCTGAGGGGCTGCCGCTGCAGCAGCAGGGGTTCCATGTTCCAGCGCCCAGCAAAATCAAGCCAAGCAGAAACGGCATCGGGATTCGTTCTCGCCCTCGACGGACATCCGCCATCCATCGGGTCGCCGACGCTAGTTTGCCTACCCGCTTGGTCAAGTCCGCGCAATAGGCCTATTGTGACTGGCTGACTTGCATGTTGGCTTGCTGAAAGCGGCCACCTGGATAACCTGGCTGACCAAAAGTGAAGCCAATTATCAAACAACTTACTCTAGCTCCAGGCCATGTCAGTTCTGAGTTTGCAATCCGGGGCTTGGCAGTTGGGTCCGATTGACTCGTAACATATTACTAGCAGGAGTAAACTTGTGTATTTGACCGCCATGTTGTCGCCCTGACGGCGCAAACTCTAACGGGCCAAGCCATTCCTCACGTGCAGCTTCTTTGCTCTGCCGGAGCCTCGTCTTCCAGCGTTCCGCTCTCTAGGCATGCAACGGATATCAAATCCAGTGCGGGCTTTTACCCTCAAGAGATCCAAATGCATGAATCCACGACATGGTGCCCATGGCCGTTGCTTTAGCCTTTGCCATTTGGACCGGGGTTTATTTTGGTCCACCTGTAATAAGCTTAGGCCGCGTTCCTGAACCCCGTCTATGATACGCGTATTCGTAGTCTTGTACAAATTTTCCCCCTCTCGCCACGGACGGTCACAAATTATTCTCGCAGTGGAACGACACTCGGATTACAAGACCTCATTGCCACTATTGAATGTCTTTGTCCTGCACTTCTTACTAACAATCGCCGTTCTGTCAGGCGTCGCTGAGGCGGTCAAGTCTTCCCACTCCGAGCGATCCGGGGTGCCTCGGACACCGGCACTCGGGCATCTTGCGAGACCCACCCAGTCGGCATCTTTAGGACCCCGACTCCGGTCTTCGTTTTTTTTCTTCACCGTCTCTGCACAACGGAAGTATCCGTACGGATTACCAATACGGATCACTCCATAATAAATTAGTAGTACGAGTACTCCGTATAATATTTCGAACTCCATCCCGTGACCTGGGAGTAAGTGGGCACTAGGCCCTCGTCGACCGACAACTCCGTCTGCGTGCTCCAGTCCCCTCGCTCCTGGCGCATCACCGACATCATCGTGTGGAACTGCCGCGCGGCTCATTGATCCCCCCTCAATCCCGCCCGCCTTACACCCCTACGAGGTGGCCAGGTACCTGGATTCCGTTCCCTCACTCCTTGACCCGAGGCACGGCACCCGACCTGAACGGCGACGATGGGGCATTACTCTCCCTGGTACTGGACCCGACTCTTCACATGTCTCAAATAGTTCAACCAACGTCTTTGAACGACTTTGAAGTTGATTCCGTGAAACCCGCTCCCGGGTCCATCGGGTATTGAATTCCAAACCCTGTCTGGGAAACGTCACAAACCCAGCCAGACTCGCTCACGCACGGGTCTGGCGGCACCACGATCCCAGTCCAGTCTTTTTTCGTAATATGATCTCACTTCCAGGTCCGGGTTACAAATTCGGGGGTTTGCGGTTGGGACTAGAGTACGGATACGGGACCCGTCTAGACCCTTCCGGCAGATGCGTCGTACTTGTAAAAATAGCATTCACGGATCAACGAGTACACCCTACTCACCCATCTACAATTGTTCTGGATATAAACCACCGAGTCAGATTAAGAGATCTCTCAATATCTCCTAGTCGTGCTCACTAGTTTTTATTTATTTACTTTTGGAGCTCAAAGGCATTTACACGTTGCAAGTGGGGGGCGCAATGAAGTCCCGTAGATGAAAGCATCCTGGCAGGCACGCGAGGATGGTTTCAGTCCCTTAAGATCCTCCATCTCAATGGTTCGGTTTACACCGCCTTTTGCAATGGGTTTACCTCTGTAGCGCGGGACTGAAATAGGCTCGACAGTGAGTTCACTCTAATCCTGTTCAAGCATTTTGGAGCTCAGATGGTGATATGGCATTCCGAATCGCACGATCCGTTTTGTTGCACCCAACAGCCTCTCGTGGATGATCCTTGCTAAAATAGGTATGTATTTTGTTCGGTTTGATAATTTCTTTCGTCGGGAGGGAAACATATACCACCTACTTGCGTACCAAATCTTCCGCTAGCATGTACTCGGGCAAGTAGAGCGTCAATCGCTGTGTCTTCCGAGGAGTCGCAACATTGAGAGGGAGAGCATCCTCAAGCCCCATGATGGATGGGCGTTGGTTGGGTGCTTTTCGTGCAATTATCTCTGCTTAGTCACCCACCAACATCCAGCTTTCAACACCAGCTAGAAATCGACCACCAATCCACCACCATTGTGCCGGTACTGTGCGTATCTGGATGAATCAATTCTCTCCCTATAGGACCCATCAGCCAGCATAACTCCTCATGAATAGTTGAGACGATCAGCCATGCTGGCCATTCCCTCATTGGCCTTTTCCCGCTTCACTCCCTAGCTTTTCCCCCAGCAAAGCTCTCCCGACTGCCCATCATGCCTCGATCATACTTCGTACCCGCGCAAAACTCCCGGCATCGCATCGCCGCGCTCGCCCTCTACCGCGCCCTCGTCCGCACCGCGCGCCAGATTGCCCTGCCCCAAGATGCCCAGAGAGGCCCCGCCCACCCCGTCGTCCACCTCGTCAGGCAACGCTTCCAGGGGAACAAGACCTACACCAGTCTGCGGCTCGTGTACTCGTCCATGGCGGCCGGCTACAAGGTATACCCACGGGACTCCTGCCCACCGGCGCCAGGGCTTTCAATCCGAGTGCTAACGCGCCTCCTCACAGTTCCTCACCATGTTGACGAAAGCCCAAAGCCCCGACTCCGCAGAGCACACGCAGGTAGTCGACTTCCTCCGCAAGCGCAACCAGCAGGTCGCAGCCGCCCGCGCCAGCGCACCCCCTCGGCCTGCCCCGAAACCTGAAAAGGAACCCCGGGGCCCTCTCCTCAAAAACATAGCCGGTCCCGCCGAGCCGCCTAGATACGTCGGCACGCCGCGGCCAACAGAGTCCCTGTCGTGGCCGCGGCGCGTGCCCAGCCTGGCCGCCGACTCGTTTGGATACCCATTCCTGCGGTACTCCAAACCCCAGCCCGATGCCCTGAACCAGATGGTCCGGAAGAATCGGTACCTCTGGGAGTCCAAGATCAACAACATCATCAGGGTGGAGGAGGAGCTCGCTCCGAGCTGCCTCCTGGAGGACAAGTGGGAGGAGGAGATGCATCAGCAGATGGTGCGCGCAGGGCTCATTGGGGAGAAGGAAGACCCACGGACGCCGGACGAAGAGACGTTTCTCTGGAGTGCCATGCAGTCCAAACTCTGGTACGAGTGGCGCCTGGAGAACATGTGGCAGCACTGGACGGCGCGCGGCGAGGCCATGCACAGGCTCGTCCTGGAGGAGCGCGCATTGGCAGCCAAGGAGAAAGGCGAGCAGGGCGATAGCCTACCGGCGCTCGCGGACAGTTTCCGGGGCCCGGAGGAGCCGAGAGAGCGAGCTCCCCGGAGACAGACGAATGAGGACCTTGTATCACCACCGAAATTGGTCAGGGTCCAGGAAGGCGACGCCATGCCAGCTCAGAGCAGGGCCATGGCCATCAAGAAGGAGCTGGCAGAGGAGGGTATCCCCTTCGATGAAGACCCCGCCGACCCGTTCGTGTCACCAGTCTGGCCTCGCCTTACTGAGAGGTGCACCGGCCGCATGAAGCGATGGGTGAGGCGCATACAGGGCAGCAACAAGGAACACGCAAAGGACGAAGACACCTTTTCCTCTATTGTCAGAGCCCAGAGGAAGGCAGCGCAGTGATGCACCGACTCACCTCGGCATTGTTGTACCATCAGCTGTAGGATAATAGCATAGGGCAAGGCGTTAGGATGGCTGGGTACGTATATTCTAAAGGGGCAAGGGCCAGGGTGTATAAAAAGTGCAGATGTCTGTTCATTCATCTTTGTATGTATCATATAGCACATAGATATCCATCATGACGGCATAAATCATCGCTGTAATTTTTTCCAAAACTCGCATATATGCAGCTTTTCCTTTTTCCAATTCCAACTTTTCATATTCCGCAACATGGGTATCACTCCTCACTTCTTTCTATCAACCGCTCGCCGGCCCTCTTTCCTAGCTACGTCCGCCCAGCTCTTCATCGCCACCAGGCTCGGCACCTTGATCGGTCCGCTGGCGCCGCCGGAAGACGCCGCAGACAACGACGACGGGGCTTCCGATGTCGAGGTGCGCCTAGAAGACGACACGGCCGTGACGGGGCTCGGGGGCCGCTCCGTCTTGTCCTCCCACGATAGCTGGTCGGGGCTGCCGCACTCGTGGGCGGGCGTGGGCGTCGTTTCGATGCTGCGGCGCGAAAAGACGGACGAGGCCTTGCTGCTGTCTGTGGAGCTCTGGTCGCGGTTGAGGATGGGCGTGCCGGTGCGGCGGGGGAGTCGAGATCCCACTAGGCTTGTGGTGCTGGGGGAGCGCTGGGGTGTGAGGGAAGATGTGGAGAGGTCGAAGGCGCTGGTCCGGGGGGAGGTGCTCGGGGGGATGGCGTCGGAGCGGAGAGCAGAGACAGAGACAGCGGCTGGGGATATGTAGCGTTGGTTTGAATGAGACTTTGGCTTGAGAGGAGGGCGCGCTTGAGGCGTAACCGGCATAGAGCGCGTCTTAGTGAAAGGAGGCCCGGCGGTGGAAGTGGGAACGCCATTGGTATAGCGATTCGCCTTGGGCAGTGTCGAAGCACGGCGTCCGCCAGGCTTCTTCAACTCCGTATTCTCCGCCTCTAGGGAGCGGCATCTGTCCTCCGCCTCTCTGAGCTTAGCCTGCAGCTCCGCGACTGAACTGCGAGAGTTGGCCAGGCGCTGCTCATACGTCTTGTCCTTGCCCTCAAGTTCCTCGATCCTCTTGAGCTGGCGCGCATTCTCCCCGCGGAGCTCGACAATCGATGCGAACTTCCTATCCCACTTGTCCTCCACCCAGGAGATGGGCCTCTTGCAACATTCGCCGTGGTAGATCTGGTGGATCCCGCCCAGCATCGACAACTTATCATCCAGCTTGCAGGCCGCGGGTCGGTGCTGTGGCGAAGGGGCGATCATGTGGGCAATTAGGTTGACGAGAGGCCGGGGCCTGACCGTCTCCTGGCCCTCGTAAGTGAACATGAAGGGGGGCGTCACAAGCGAGTGGGCGACGAGCTTTTCGAGATGTCTCTTGAGCTTATCTTCCCTGCTCCGGATCTGCTCCTCTCGAGTCTCCCTAGAAGGATATCGCAAGGCATCGTCAAACTCGGTAAGTCTAGCATCGTACAGCACGGTGGCGATGTTCAGATAGACGAGGCCGAGCGAGTAGATATCGGAGAGCTGCATGCTGGATCCGTAGTCGCCATACAGCTCGGGGGCGCGCCATCTCTCGGTCCCTGGCAGGCCCTCTGTGGTGGTGTGATCTTGTCCGCTTACGTCTCTGGAGATGCCAAAGTCGGCCAGGTAAACCCGGCCAGCATTAAGCAGGATATTTGAGGGTTTGATGTCTAGATGGCGAACGTCATTGGCATGGCAATGCGCCATGGCGCGAGCGGTGCACCCTACTACATGGCGCAAAAACTCCAGGGGGCACTTTGCCGTTGAATCAAAACATTGGGGCGCTGAGGAGGGCTCGATAGCGCTGAGATCCTTCAGATCCAGCGCATTCAGTCGCTCGAGTATATCCTCGCGATCACCCTCGCCGAGGCGCAGGGACTCGACGTCATCCAGCAGCATGCTCAGGTTGCAGACAGCAGCGGGCCATATCAGCAGGCATAACTCGTGTGATCGGGGCGCATAGGTGGCGACGAGCTTAACAACATGGCGGTGGTCGAGCTTGCGCATAGTCAGGGCCTCCTGGTGAAGGTCGTCGATGCTGAAGCCGCGCCGGCGCATGACGCGCTTGCGCGCGAGGCAAACGGAGCCATGTGTAACCTTTTCGACGCGGCCGAAGGCGCCAAAGCCGAGGTCGTCGAGCTTGATGAATCGGGAGTCGAAGCGTTTCGCATCAGGGCCGTTGAAAAGGGGCTTGTCCCTAAACCGGACGAATCGCAGGTCAGCACAACGAGTCTTGACACACCATCCATCTCCTTCCCACGCCTGGCAGCAAAACTCACACGCTTGGGCTGGGCCAATTGTCGTCACAGTCCCAGGAGGCGATCACCTCACGTTCTCTGAGCTCCTGCTCGGCGTCCCAGGCCTGCTTCAAGTGGAAGGCCGGGTTGGTCTGCCCAACCGTGGTCCAGCCTTTGGCGCTGCGGTCACCCATTATGGTCGCAAAGCGAATATCTCCTTCCGACCTGGCTCTCCTCCTGCCGCACTATGCGGTCGTCGCACAGCGATCCTCAGTGGCGCGGGCTATGACGGGACACGATGACCGGAGACTTGGGGTAAAAGAAAAAGAAATAAAAAGGACAGCGACTTTCCGTCAATAGTCCATGGCCAAGAAACCGATGCTGCAGTGCCTGGATCTAGTGCAGCGGCAAGCAGAAGTGTAAACTAAGAGGCTGGGATAATGAAGTTGCCCTTCCTGGTCTGGCAACCGTGTTTGAGGATGGGGGGGCTTCCGCTTCACAAACTCCAGGTGGTTGAAGTTTTGGATTAACTCCGATGACGATGGAGGTTTTGTCCCCTCTCGATTCTCAATTCAGCTCTCCGGATTCGAGAGTGGCTGAGCCCCTGTAGCCGGGTGGCGGTGTCACCACGAGCAGGGGTCAGAACAGAACAGCTCGGCTTACATCCACTACCGTTGCTATCCGTACTCGTACATAGAAAGCATCTTGACATCCATGGATATATGACTGATTTGACCGTCAGTTGTGGATTGCCAATTAGCAACACCTACTAGATAGGTAAAGACTGCCATACCTAGCCTCTGTCAAAATAGATTCGGGTATCACCTAGACAAAGTACAAATGTTTTAGAGAAGGCAGAACAAGTTAGCATGAGGGACACAGGTCATTTGAGCTTCCAACATGAAGTCTCCACTGGTATGGGGCATCACGGCAACGGTAGGGTCGTGATTTGAGAACTCCCCTCCACTTTCTCCCCGCCAGAATTACTACTCGT
This sequence comes from Amphichorda felina, assembly GCA_016490725.1. Lineage (NCBI taxonomy): Eukaryota > Fungi > Ascomycota > Sordariomycetes > Hypocreales > Bionectriaceae > Amphichorda > Amphichorda felina. The sequence continues at coordinate 145,341 of JAEMHR010000005.1, read as the reverse complement.
ACTCGCAGTACTCGCAGGAGCCCTTGGGTGATTTACGAGCCACAGGACACCAAAGGCTAACTCAAATCAGTCCTTTGGAAACATGCGGTACGATTCGAGCCAATAGGGGCGTACTTCCCGCACGGATAGCACATATCGTTGTAAGTCCTATGTAGGGGGGTTGTTATTTGAACATCTCCGGAGAAGGACTGGCAGACGCGGATGGAGAAACTCCAACTCATGTCTTCCTTAACGAACTTCCAGGGTGTCTAGCGGAGTAGCACATGGCACCCTTTAGACTGTACAGTCTGTTTCGGTCGTCAAATTCACTGACAGGCTCAGATGCAGGATAGTTTCGTAGGCAATTGTTCAAATACCCCCTGTCCCGGAAGACAGATGTGAACTCACAACGCCAGTGTCCTAGTTTCATCTCGTTGTGAGCAGAACATGATCCGGCATCAAACAGCACAACTTGGCGAGGGCCCCTGTTTATACCCATGTTTCCTTCCCAGAAATCCACGTGTATGATGCATGGTTTGATCCTCTCGCCGTTCTTGGTATCTAAGCCCTCGAGAAGCCGAGGAATCACCTCGTCGGCCACCTGCTCGGTTGCACGCTCTAGCTCAGGCCATGGTCCATTGGCTTCCAATTCGAGCTCAGATTCTCAGGAAGAGTTTTCGGAAGAACGCAGCCGAGTTCTTCTCCCAGTCCACCGTATGGGCCATCTAGCCTCGTATGTCATGACTGGAAAGCCGAACTTGCCTGTCGGTGACCTGGTGATCTTGTGCATGTGTGCAAGTTTTCTTCCCCATTCGGCAGGATCAGAAGACTTGATCACGTCCATGTCTACAAATTGGGAGAGATAGAGGTATTGGTGTAGCGGAACACTGGACTTTAAAATGCCCAAATCCGAATGGCTCAGGGATAAAATCAGGCATCATCTCGTTATCAACTTGGATGACTCGCGCTCTCCACTAAGCATGATTCGACCGCCGATACAGTTGTCCAGTTTACGGGAAATGGGCTTGGAAATCTTCTCGTGAGCCAATGACTTTCTTACTACCAGGGTTTGGGATATGGACACTGGAAAATGCATCCACGGCATCGATAATCCAAACACCTATCTGGGGTGGTGGTGATGGTGTCGAGTAAAAAAGTGGCATCCGTTCAACAGAGAAGTGTTTGGTCTTACCCAAGGCTATGTTCTGTTCAGATGGAATCCGCTTGAACACGGGCCCAGCGCTCAGACTCAGGCTGACGCAGGTGAATTGGCTGTGAGCCAAGATGGTTTGTTCATCGCCACAGGAGATTTCTTGGGATCTAGGAAGATCTTCCAATCCTTGGACCTGACGCAGCTGTACGAGCTGTCTACTGAGGATCCTGTTTTTTGCCTCACCTTCAGCACAGATTCGAGACGAATTTATGGCCTTCGAGGCACTTACAGCATTGAACGTTTGGGAGCCAGATATCCTAGCGCGACTTGTCGAAAGATCTGAGCACCTAGGTCATAATAGCAGCAACGCGTGGAGAGGAACACCAAGTCTAACGAAAATTGATTCCTGTACACGCACAGCAACACTTCGACTGGTTAAACAGGATGATTTCATTGTCAGGTCAGTCTGGCGACCCGCCGTATTGTTATGGTACACAGGCCGGTGTGGCTGTGCTATGTGAAGTCGGGAAAGGAGAAGTGCAGAGGTTCAAATGTTTCACCCGTATTAATCACGTGGCGTGGAGCAATGACGGAAAGTACATGGCTCGCTCTCTCAGACACAAGGGGGAGGCTATGCATCAGTAGGATCTCGAGGCCCGACCCAGACCAAAACCCGTGGAATATCGGCCAAGTGTTGGAGGTTGCAATCCGACTAATGCCGGCGGCATCTGCCAGCTGCTGTTCAGCCCTGCCGGGGACCAACTTGTTGCTGTCGCCCTGGAAACTCTATACGCTGTCAACCTCACCAGTCAACCCGAAATCAAGACAGACTTAACGCAGTATAGGGAAACTGGGTTGAGTTTGATGTGCCATCCGACTCTATCCGGATACCTCCTAGGTTTTCTGGGAGTCAAGCTGCACATCCTTTCCTAGGAGAACCTACAAGAAGTTACCACTTACACATACTTCCCGCCACGGACACCCACACCTTTAGGCCAAGATGACGGACATCGTGGAAACAGAAAGACCAAACAGAGACTAAGTGCTGCTCAAAATCAACTCAGCAGAGCGCTCCGTATAGCTAGGCTATGAGTACCTGCTCTTCGGAGTCTCAGACATCCAACTGGGCGCTGGCGATGATGCAACCGCCGAGGGTCCCAAGGTACTCCCATACACGATACTCCCACCCAAGGTTGCATCACGAGTCCGTGGACCGCTCGCCTTTCTATCGCATCGGAGGCTAGTGTTTCTTGATGTCGACCGGTGGATATGTACTTGGCGTCTGCCATTGACTTGGCTCACCTCGGACTCGCCAGATAGACGGCCGCCGCCGGTGGGAGTGTCCGGTCTGGGCCAGCCTCAGGGGGCACCGTGAAGCATTATGCCCTTCCAGGGTATTGAGTGCCTGTTGTTGAGGCACGTATGTGCAGTATAATGAATGATGGCGCTTTCTTATGCCCCAGGAATGGAGATGTGACTACTGTTCAAGCGAACGAGATACGCCATATCGAAAAGTTGGATTGGTTGCATTGAGCCTGGCTATTTGTTCATCATTAGTACCTTCGAGTATGATGTTCGCAAACAGGTGGTGATATGATAACACATGGAAGGAATGGGTCCATGGACAACTATGGACGTCTTGTCATCACGTTCGAATTGGTCATCCCTAGTAGACTCGATCTCATTCCATAAGCGTATATATTATTTCTGATTACACCGTTAGTGTATCTTATATCAGCAGAGACGAAAAAATGCAGGCCTTTGCCGAAATGAATAATAGGGAGCATAGCTCTGTGCTAGAACCCAGACATCAAGTCGTACGTACAGCTAGGGGAGGCATCGAGTACAAGGAGACTAAAGGCAGTGCTACCTTAAAGCCCCAGGGCCATGTATGTAGGAGAGAGGGAAATACACTGTTCTCTCAGCTGACACCAGAACATACCTGACCTACCTCCTGACGTTCATCCATTACTCCTGGTATCTCTGCCTCCCTAGCCGACACGTCTGGTCGACGCCCAGTCCTACTGGGGCTTCTGGTTGTTTATGCAGGTGCCAGCCTGGGTCTTTCCCTGATCAAGAACAACTATGCGGCCCTAATGACACTTGGAGAACTGCGGAGCTTAGGAGGGTCCCCCATACCAGCTATTGCGTACGGAACAGTGGCCGATGTGGCCATTGTCGCCGAAAGGGGGAGGATGCGAGGCCCCATGCTCTCGATGTGCAATGGCCTGTCCGCAGTTGGACCAGTGGCTGCTGGTGCAGCTGCCTTGTCGGCTTGCGCCCACATCTGGACATTTGTAAGGCTTCTTGTTCTCTCTGGGATTTCGCTGCTCCTTATAGGCTTCACCGTCCCAGACACATCCCCATAGTAGGCAATGGGTCCACGCCAGCGACTGGCGTATGGCGAGCATGATGGCTTTATCTCGCCCCTGAAAATCATCCCAAGAGTGAATCTGTCAAGACGAGTAACTGTGGAGCTAGTGAAAGGCCCAAAAGGGCGCCGCTAAAGGCTTTGGGATCCCTTCGTATCATCGCGCACCCAGAAGCGGCCGCGGTTCTGTGGATGGCGGCCACGGCATACTATGTCTACTACTTTACGCATTCCGAACTCATGGAATGGGCTCTACATCGGAATGCGCCTTCCTGCCTGGGCTCGCAGGATTGACCACAGGCGGCATCAGCGCAGGCAACCCCGTGGACTGCAACTGTGCCAAGACAGTGCACAAGCACAACCTCGATCCGAAGACCCTGGGCGATGGCAGCCTCACCGATTTCCCGATCGAGGCTGCCCGGTGCCTGCCCTTCCTCCCGACCCTGGCGATCCTGGTCGCCAGCTACGGCTAGGCGCTCGCACTTCCGCACCCCCGCGGCCGTGGCGCTGACGACGCAGTCCTTCATCTGCGCGCTGCTCGTGAGCATCTCCCCACCCCTGGCCAGTCGAGGGGGGCGTAACGCGCCCCGGCAGATCATGCGGTGCGCGCTCAGCGCCGTGCTGGCGGCGGCGCTGGAGCCGCTGGTGGGTGCGGTGGGGAGAGGGTGGTACTTGACCATGTTGTCGCTCTTCGCCGGCGCGGGAGGGCTGGTGAGCGTCCATGTCAGTCGGTGGAAGGGGATGGAGTGGCGACGGGCGAGGCGTGAGGTGAGAGAGTCGGAGCTGGCAATGCCAGGTACTAAGACCTACTAGGCAGCTTGAATGCCATTATCGAAAAGTACATGGAACATCTGCCCACAGGTCATCAGGAGCCAAGGCTCGGAACAAGAAAGCAAATATGGGGAAATAGTATACGGGATCTGCGTGATTTGGAAGTCGCTTAGACCCTTTGGCGATGACGCTCGATATTACGCGAGTAGCATCTAACTAGTGCCCTTTACGGAGCATCCGCACATGATCCGTCAATGATGCGTTCGTAACGTGACGACGCGTAAAGTTGCCGGTGCAAGCATCACCGGGCGGGAGTCCTGGATTGAGCAGGACAGCGTGAGAACCACTGGGCTAGCTCAGTTGGGGCTCAGCCTAAAGTGGGCGCTTCCCGGGTTCCATGCAGTCCGGGGCTCGGGGCTTGGGGCTTGCATAATAGCACAGGTGGGAGGCGATTGAGAGAAGTGAGAAGTGAGAACTTGAGATGGGGATCGGGGATTAGGGGCCAGGGAGAAGATGCAAGGCAGCGAATGCAGGCACCAGCATGGAGCGAATGCAATGTTGCCAGTGCACAACGGACGGCGACTGCCGTGGATATCAGCCGTCGGGATTCTGGGGGCCAGGACTGAGAAAACGGGGTGGAGACTGGAGCAGTGATCAGTGGGGGCACTGGAGTCCTGAACTTGGGGTCGTGCTCGACTCGAAGGATATTCCATCATTCCAATGTTCCATGGATTCCAGCATCCCGGTCAGCTGGTGCTGGCTGGTGCTAATTGGTGCTAATTGGTGCTGGCTGGTGCTGGTTCGGAACCGGGAGCCTGGGCGGTGGAAACAAGTGAATCAAACCGCTGCTTGAGGGCCATCTGTTTTAGCTATTTTGATTTGAGAGGGGGGTGCAACAGTACGGGTACTTACTATGTGCACCTTGCACCTTAAGCAGGTGCGTGGTTCTATCATATTGGTACGTACTGCTGCCAGATTGCCCTGGGCGGCGCGAGGGGAGTGACGGTTGAAGGCGCCGGCTTGGGGTACGAGCAGACAGTGGCACAGCGCTTGGGAGTGCACTTGGAAAGGGCACCTGGAAAGACCACTTGAAAAGGCCACTTGGAAGGGGTAAGAGCCGATTGGGCCGTGCAGATCGGGAGTTCAGCTACGGCTCCAGACAGTTTACAGCCTGCTCGTAGCCTCGCATGAACAACCAGCCCGTGGCCGCCATGTCTCGTCTACACATGCAAGGAGAATCCCAAAGGGAAAGGAGGCGAAGATACGAATAGGACCATGACCGCTTCCATCACACGGCGACCCAGCGGCCAGGCTCGGGGGTTGTCAACTGTCTCATGTGAGCTCCCGACGCTGCGGTCGGTCCCTGGATGGAAGATTCGGCGAAACAAGCACCGGTCGATTGATTAGGTACCCAGGCTCTGCGTGGAAGTGTTGTGCATCCGCGCATACGGATACGGATAGTAGGGCAAAGAAAAGCGTCGCCTCCCCACCGTAGCACCGTCTCCCCTCTCAGGCTGCCTCCCATCTGGCCGCCTCACCTCTGGCTGGCTCCCCCCCACCTCTTTCTCTTTCCTTTCTGGCTCCCCCGCCGTCTCTCCCCCATAGAGATCCGTACGGTCGCGACAGGGCGACCAGGAGATAAGGAGAGAACAAGACGACAAGACAACAAGACAACAAGACAACGGCGCCGAGCCGCCGAAAAACGTCGGGAGGGGCCATGCGCTGGCGCAGGCGGCACCGCGCCCACGTCCACGGCTTTGTGACGGGGAGAGACATGCCCGTTTCACGGTGCTCGCAAGGGCTACATGTATTGGGCTGGCGGTTCAGGGTGAGTCTTGTTCGAAACTTGGAAACCCCCGTGCACGACCTCTGTGGTGCAGCGGTACACTGATGCTATGGTATTATTGGTATACGTACACTGATACCCCGTGGTTGCGCGGGTGGCACCCAAGATCTCGGGTCCTGTCGATGCACCGCGACATGACCCTGAGTCCCTGACACACACACCCAGCGTCCCGGTGTCGTCGGTCGCTTTTCTGTCCCCAACATCTCAGACCTGCAACAGCCCTTCTCGGCCAATTAACCGGGGCGCCCCGTTCGCGCTCCTTCATAGAGGAGCCCGCCCCATTTCGCAGCCTTAGCTGGAGCACCGGCCTGGCGACCAAGCGTGCGCGAGTGCTCGTAGTGCACGTGCTATTATGTGCGCGAGTATCCGTACGTATGGCATGTACTCGTACCTACAGCACATACATACATACATACCCAGTACATACGTACATACTGCTAGTATACGTGCGCGAATACGCGAGTGGGTGGCCCCCCGATCTCCAGGGTCCCAACGCGCCAGACTCCAGTCCCGAGGATCGTCGGCTTAATCGGCCTATTGCACGCATTGAGCCATTCCTGCAAATCCGCCTCGTCATGGGCAAAATATGATCAGTCCACAAACCCCATGAAACTGTCAACTTGCCAAGGTGCCATTGCCTCAGCGCAATGGCACCGGCGGGTGCGTGGAGGATGGTGGATGGCACACGGGACCAGTGCTATCGACTAATTTGCACTACGGCCAAGTCTACGGACGAATACCCAGCGGGCGGGACAGAACGAGACAGGCCAAGCCTCAGCTGGATCAGCTAGGACGGAACAGGATACTGGTTTTGCCGGCCGGTGCTGGCCCGGAATACTGGGTGCGAAGCTGGCTGCTGGTGTCAGTGACGAGAGGCCCCTAAAAAAGTCGGGTGGGAGAGTCCCAGTCTAAGAGAGATGGCTCAGATGGCTCGGATGGGACGCATTGACGCACTGACGCTCATATCAGCCATCAGCCATTAGCCATCTGCACCGGACCCAGCTCTACCAGGTTCCCAGGACCCATCAACGCGACGGTGCCATGCATTGCATGGCCGAATGCCCTGAAATGTGGAGCGCCCCATCCGCCCGGACGATCACCCAGACTCCAAGATGCACCAAGATGCACCAAGATACGGAGTACATACACCCAGATGGTACTACCAAGATGCAGCCCCCTGCCGAGACACAGCGGCATCTGATTCCTCGGGGGGCCTCTACCCCTTCTGCCCCCTTCCGGACTCTGTGATATCATTCGTAGCCGGCCTGACGGGTCCCAGCTGGGCCAGCTCCAAGCTTTGCTGGCCCCAGCAGGTTCAGCACCACACTGAGCACACTCAGTCCCGCATGCCGAAGATAATCGGCTGGTTTCCCATAAGAAAGACGTCGCCCACGAAACCACCGGTGCCACGCTTGCAGATGGGACGACCATGGGATTTGCCTCGTTTGCCTTGGATCCCTCTCGTCTGTTGTGTTGTCCTGGTCCCAGCCAGCCAACCTGCCAACCCTCCAACCTACCACCAACAACTCTTCTTGTCGTCACTCGAAGTTGCCGATTTGCCTACCCCCCCAGCACCGTCCATAGGACTGCCGACAGCAACCGCCTCCTTGCAGCGACGAGGACATGGAATAATGGCCCTCCGCTCATCAACATCGCCTTGTCAGATATCTGGGACACAGATCTCTATTGTTCGCACGCGGATCAGGGACGGGGACATCTTCGCGAGTGTTGCGCGCATCCACAACAAGACCAGGGCGGGGAGTGCTGGGAGCGCTGGAAGAGGGAGGTCAGCAAGATCAACGACAAGTACTCGTACAAGGCCACACGACTGGCAGGGTCCTCGGGGAATTATTCTTTTTGCCTGCTGGCTGCCCAGGCGAGATGCCCAACGACAATTACGACACCAGCAACGGCACCAGCAGCACCACCCCCACCAGCGCCCACGCACTGGGGTTGCCAGCTGATTGGCCGCGCCACCAACAACAGCACCAGGTCCATCACCAGCCCCACCACCACCACCTGCACCACCGCCACAGTGGGGATCCCTCAGCCATTGCATCCATTTCAGCTGCCCACTCGACTCCGGCGCCAACCTCGCGCCAACAGCATCAACAGCATCCGCAATCCCACCAGCCGTCATATCACAACCTTCACCAGCACCACCCCTTCGCGTCTGCCTCCGCCGCCTACGGCCCTGGTCCCTACACCCATCCATTCGGGCAATTCGGCTTCCTGCCCACCACACAGCCTCCGCTCCAACGCTCTCACCACCACACGCAGTGGCCCATCTCCGACCCTGGGGCCCTCAATTTCCATGTCCCCGCCCCAGCCGTCACCCAAGCTCCCTCGGCGGCCGCCTACCACCAGCAGCTCCTTCTCCCCCCGGAGGACCAAGATGTCCTCAACCGCGCGAGACCCGGAGTTCGCGGTTCCTCGAGTCCTCTGTCCAATGGCCCGACGACGTCATACCCGAACCCGTCGATCCGTCACCAGGGACCATCCGCTGGCCGCCGCCCCTCGGGATCACCTATCCGAGTCAAGGGCCCCAGCGTAAGCCCCAAGCAGGAGCAGAATCTGGCTTCCATCTTCACAACAACAGCTGGTGGGCCAGCTAGGTCATTAGCACAAGATACAGAATCCCCCACGAGGTCCAAGAAGCGGTCGAGGGTGGAGACGGAGGATGATAGCAAGGAGCAGGTCAAGGAAGAACCGGCCAAGAAGGCTAAACCCCAGCGCGGTCGCCCGAGACTGACCGGCGTGGGGGAGACACCCAACGAGGTGAGCACAGCATCTTTTGAGTGGTGGTAATATCCCAGACGCTAACATCTTCTCATAGCGCCGCCGCAAGCAGATCCGCGAAGCGCAGCGTGCGTACAGGAACCGCAAGGACCAGGCCATCACGGACCTGGAGGAAAAGGTCAAGAAGCTCCAGGAAGATAATAACGTCATCACCCTGGAGTTCTCCGGCTTCCTCGGCCTCCTGCAGACGCAGGGCGCCTCCCACCACGCCAACCCAGAGTTCCTGCAGCGCTTTCACGATCTCAGCCTGAAGTACGTCCCCTCCACCGTCAGCGGCCAGGGGCACCGGGAGAGCGACGATCACAGCACCCATTCCTCGGCAGCTGGCCGCGAAAAGGCCTCTGTCCAGCACCAGCGCAGGCGCCAAACCCTGCAGACTGCCAGCAGCGCGTCAAGTGACCGGTACACCCCGCTCCCCTCGGCGGCGCAGGCCAGGCCCTCGGTCCAAGGTGCCCCTAACAGCTTCGCCTCCTCATCGACCAGCTTCTACCCCCCCGAGGCCATGTCCTATGAGATCATCGCCCAGGCCACTCCCGAGAACGCCAGCTTCCCGTCCTACGCACCCGACCCCCAGGCACCGGGCGGGTGGGTGGAGCAGCCACCCATACACCAGTCCTTCATGGGCCCAGGGGCGCAGAGTTCTGCGGCCTACACCCGGCCGGCGGTAACCTTTGGCCGCCGGCTCCATCTGGAGACTCTGAAGCGCGGCCTGATGCTGGCCTCGTTACCCACCCCGCCCCTGGAGAGGTTCGGCGCCGTGTTTGGCTTCTGCCTACTGTACGAGACGCGCGAGGCCATCATCAACCGTCTCAACGAGCAAATCCGTGCCGTGAGCCAGGCGCCCATGGATAACTGGGAGGATGTGTTTCCGCACCAGCACAGGTACGACAAGCGTATCACGCAGTTCCCGGGGTACGACGGGGATGCCTTCATAGACTCGGAGGCAGTCGGCGAGTACCTCCTCGAACGCGGGATTCACGTCCCCGGGACGGCCGAGTTCGTCGAAGTCGAGTTCGACCCCCGTGAGTTTGGTGGATCCGTCGAGACCCGCGGCGTTCCCACGAGCGCGCCGCCGGTGTCGTGCAGTCAGGCGGCGAGCCAGACGCAGCAGCTGCCCAGGATGGACCACACCCCCGTCTCGAGCATGTGGTTCTCCCAGCCCGGTCAGACAGCCGGGGCCACCTCGACGGCGGATACCATCGTGACCATGTTCGCGGACGGTCCAGCGGTGAGCGCCGCCGACACGGGCCCTCTGAACCCGTTCTTGTACCCCGCGGTGCCCTCCGGGCCCTGGGTACCACAGACGCCACTACGGATCAAGGCCACGCTCAACGTGAGCGTGCTGATGGACGAGATAATGCAGAGGTCGGTGTGTCTGGGCAAGACACCCGGCCTCCGGCCCAAGGATGTGGACAGGGCCGTCAGGATGGCGACGGGCCTCTCCCCCCGTGATTGATGTGGACGTTGCCTAGGCTCATAAGGCTTCATTGTATATTCTACTTGCATGTAATATGGGCATGATGGGATGATTTTTGGGTTGCAAGAGGAGCATCGGCGTTTTATACAACACAACACAGTTTTGTGGTTTGGGGTTGGGATATAAGTAGCTTCTAGGCCGGTCGGGACAAGGGTTGTCCCAACGATACCCGGATGGTTTGCATTGTTTGGATCGGTTGGTTGGCATAGATTATTACATTGGCATGCCCTTGCAGGGCGACATGGGCAACTACAAATAAATACCCGACTATTATCTACTATTATTATATTTTGCATTTGGGAGACTCGTCCCGTTCGTCTTTTGGCAACTACCCCAGATATTCCCCAGCTATCCGTATGTATGTCTCAAACGTCTTTTTTTCAAGACCAGCAAAGACATCCCTCGAGCACAAGAGACCAAGATAGGAAGTCGGTGACATCTGGGGTTTGGCGGGGCAGCATGTCACACCGAGATCAGTGTCTCAACATTGAAAGCTGCTTATCTCGCACGTACTTGGTAGTAACCTGCAATAACTCTCACCGCATTTCATCTAGTCTCGTCAACTACCCATTCCCATCCATTGGTGATCATTCACATTTATCAATCCATCATGGAGTACGAGAAGCAACCGCCCTCACCCGCTCCCAAGCTCAAGCCTCGCCTCATCATCCACGGCGGAGCAGGCAACATCCAGCCGACCTATCCCCCAGAGACGTACCAAGCCTACCGCACCGCCCTCCTCACCATCGTCCGTCTCCCTTCAAATCCCACCCATCACGTCCTAACCAACCCACCTACAGATCTCCGCCACAAATGCCTTCATGACGGGCCCCAAGTCGCCCTCGGCCCTCGCCATCGCGACCCACGCCGTCGCCCAGCTCGAGGACAACCCCCTCTTCAACAGCGCCCGCGGCGCCGTCTTCACCCGCGACGGCATCAACCAGCTCGAGGCCTCCGTCATGGTCTCCCGCGGCGCCGCCAAGCGCGCCGTCGGCGTCATGGGCCTGCGCCGCGTGCGCAACCCCATCCTCCTGGCGCGCCGCATCCTCGAGCACGGCGACGCCGACCTATCCGGCTCATCTGCGGCGGCGGGGGGCTACCCATCGCCGTCGCCGTCGTCGTCGCTGGGGGGTCCACCGCTGGACGTCCCGTCCGCGCAGGGCCACACCCAGATCTGGGGCGACGCCGCGGAGCAGCTGGCGGGCGCGTACGGGCTGGACATGGTCGACCCGGGGTACTTCTTCACGCAGCGGCGGTGGGACGAGCACGTGCGGGCGCTGGAGCGCGAGGGCCGCGGCGAGGGCGTGTGCTCGTGGGCCGCCGACGAGTACCTCCCGCAGGGGACGTGCGGCGCCGTGGCCATGGATGCGGAGGGCGTCGTCTGCGTGGCGACGAGCACGGGCGGGATGACCAACAAGCTGACGGGCAGGGTCGGCGACACGCCCGTCCCGGGGGCTGGGTTCTGGGCCGAGGAGTGGACGGAGGAGGGTGACCCCACGGGGAGGGGGTTCTGGGGCAGGGTCAAGACAGCTGTATCGGCGTCGAGCGCGCCGCTGGTCACTCTCACGGGGCCGCTCAGGGGGCTCCTTGCGGACTGTCTCCCGACGCCGTACCTCTACTCGCCGCTCGGCTCCAGGACGGCCACAGCGACGAGATCCATGGGCGTCTCCGGGACCGGCAACGGCGACTCCTTCCTCCGCATCGCGGCTGTGCGCACCGTGGCGGCCATGGCGCGCTGGAAGCCCGAGCCCACGTCCCTGGCCCTCACGCACGTCACCGGTCCCGACGGCGAGCTCCAACGCAGCGCGGGCGACCGCTGGGGCCGGACAGGCGAGGGCGAGGGCGGCATGATTGGCATCGAGAGCGTCATTGTGCGGGATGCCGAGGGGCGGGTCGTCGATGCGAGGTCCGAGGTTATTATGGACTACAACTGCGGAGGCATGTTCCGGGCGTGGATAGATGACGATGGCGAGCCCGTCATGAGCATCTGGACAAATGGCGGACCAGATAAGAACATAGATGGTGCATCAGTATAGGCAGACACAGAGAGAGGAGAGAGGATGGGGAGAGGCGGGTCAAGGAAAGTTTTTGTGCATATTGCGCCGGTGCTGCATCTGGGACCGGGACATGCCGTGTCGCCCTCGGAACCCTCGTGGGTAGTAGTAGTACTGTACAGAGAGCATCGTAACATCCAAAGATCCTCCTCCCTACTCCTCCAAACACACAAAAGCCAGCATACATGCAGCAAAACGTCTAGAGTCTGCGGCACCAGGGATATCGGCCCATTCTCCCGGAGAGAGGGCCGTCTCCCACCATCGTTTCCCGCCAACCCCCCTCCAAATCTATAATACATAGAACGCCGATGCGATGCGATAAACGGCGACCCATACGCCGACCGTGTGATAATACAGTGCCTGCCTGGTTCCTCGCCACGGGGGAATGGAAGGCAAGGGGAATAAAGAGCTTTCGGGTAGAGAGGGGAGAGATTATCCGCCCAATTATATCGTCGTTCGGGTTTCGTTCGGGAATCCCGTCCTGTTTTCGTTTTTGTTTTTGCTTCTTCCTAGCCGTCACGCACAGCGTCCTCACATGGCCGCCTTCTCCATGCTGGGCGGGGGCTGGGGCGCCTCGAGCTTGGTGGTGCCGGCAAACATCTTGCCCATGCCGATGCCCACGCCCTCGATGACGGCGAGCAGGACGGCGCAGCCGATGGCGCCGTTGCGGATGGCCTTGTAGCCGCCGCGGACGGCGAGGGCGCCGCCGGTGAAGGCGCCCGCGATGATGGCGTTCCAGGGGTCCTCCTTCTGGCGGACGCCCTTGACGGCGCAGTCGAAGGAGCTGAAGAGGCCGCCCCAGACGCCGAAGTTGCCGCCCAGCACGGGGGCGCGCATCTTGACGGCCGTGATGGCGCCGATGCGGCGCTCGCCGTAGGGGGAGTTGCGGAAGCCCTTGATGCCGTGCCAGATGGTGCCGCCGATGGCCTGTCAAACAAGTCTCACGTTAGCCGGGAGTGACTGGTAGGGATTGGGAGGTAGAGGGTGACGTACGCCCATGCAAAAGGCACCGCCGAAGTCATTGAGAATGACCCAGGGGCAAGGGTCGCGTCCGTGATCCATGGCTGACGGTTTGGCTGGGTTGGGGGACTCGGTGCGGTGGCTGCGGTCGCGGTTGTGGTCGCTCGTAGATTACGAGAGAGACGACGGGATTGCAGTGAGCTAGGGGCCTTGAGGCGGTGGTCGCGGTCGGGTTTCGTGGGCGTCGTAGATGGCCGGTTCGGCGATGGGGGGTGACGAGCTGGAAGGTGTTGGAAATATTTTCAGGCGCGCAGCGATTCCAAGACCAGGAGACGCCGATCTGCGCCGGCGCTGGCCAGTGGCCGTGGCTAGACCCGATGGGCCAATCAGAGCCGGTGAGCCTCTACCCCTGCTTATGTAATCGGCAGTCGGGATATCATGAATAAGTCGAACTCGGCATTCCCACCTTCTTCATATAGGTGCATGTCAATTTGAAGTAGAGAAAATATTTGGCTTGGGCATCTCTGGCTTTGTTGGCTGTTGAATTTAGTGAACCGGCCTCTGGGGAGTTTTTAATCAGGTTTGCTGGACGGGCCGTTGGCCCGAAGCGAAACGCTGAACAGTATCCGTACCTGCTCCGTGCTTCGTACGAGTACGTAGTCTGTGGTAATGTCCGGGCACTACTACGTAGAAAGGTGTTGAGTACTACCTATAATCAGCTTCATTGATTTTGTAGTTTAAAAAAAAATGGACAACGGGCGTGAGAAGGTAGTAGACCTGGTCAATATTTTCACACCTGGGATTTTTTTAAGTACTTACTGCACTATTCAATACTTGTAGGTACCGACATTCGAGGTGGAGAATATGCTGACGCGAACACATACATGATCGTACAATCCATCCCATTAACATCACTATTATCTAGACCTAGCCTGCAGGCAGACAGATCAGCTTTTATCCCTACTATCATCAACAACCTCATTTTAATAATAAGCCGTTGATCCCCATGCAGGCTATAGTCTGAAGCCGTCACTATCCTCGAGTCCGAGTCTAATGTAGGGTAAGCAGCTCAGTTCTAGACCCGCCCCCCCTTCTGAAGTTCTGACTTTCCCCAAACGGCTCGCCGAGTCTTCTAAACCTCATCCACCACACTGTCATACATCCTTGACCAGGTTCCTCACGTGTAACCCCTCTTGGGGGAAGCTAATGCACACGTCGTTCGGCGAGAAGAATGTCCTAGAAACTGTTGATCCGATTATATATATTAATAGCCATCTCCCATGATCTCCGGCTGTGCCCTATCTCATTGACCTAGCCCAGCAACTCCTAGTCTAGCAAGAAGTCAAGCCCATCCCACTCACCTCACCCTCCATCATGGTCCTCAAGGTGGTCCCGGCCACCGCGGCTGATGCCAACCGCGCCGTAGCCATCGAGAACGTCGCCTACGGGCCCAACCCGGCCGGCAAGATCCTCTTCCCGGGGCCCTTCCCTCCCACCGCAGACGGAGATCATCCGCGCGCCGCCGAGCTCGTCGAGATCCTCCGCACCGACCCGGCCTGCCGCTGGGTCAAGGTCATCGACACGGACATCGAGGAGCGTGCCGACCCGGACGAGGACCCCATGGTCGCATTCTCTATGTGGCACATCTGGGAGACGCCGCCGCCGCCGGCACCCCCCAGGCAGTGGGGGCCGGGCACCAACCCCGAGGCCTGCGAGCTGTTCATGGGCGGCATGACGGAGCGCCGCAACGCCCTGTTTGCGGGGAAGAAGCCCTATGTCTGTATGTCTACCCCCAAGTGTGGACGGCCGACTCTTCGTACCCCGGGCGTGGGGGTGGTGTTGATAAGTGATGTAAGTGAATTGGCTGACCTTGCTCGTCCCAGACCTGAAGCTCCTCCACACGGACCCCAAGCACCAGCGCCGCGGGGCCGCCTCCATGCTGCTCAAGTGGGGTGCCGATGAGGCTGATCGACTGGGCCTGGACTCGTACCTCGAGGCCTCTCCAGATGGGAAGTTTCTGTATGAAAAGCGCGGGTTCAGGGAGCTAGAGACACTCAATGCCGATTTGTCTCCGTGGGGCGGGCCTAAGGAGCATCCTACCACGTTGATGCTGCGTCCGGCTCTCAACTCACAGTGAGTTGCTGTTCCGCGGTAGACCTGGTTTGTAGAAAAAAATATATTACACTCGCCGTGTATAAACGACCAGTTAACCACCAATGCTCGCTAGGTATAAATACATTGTAAAAACACCGCAGTTGTGATATCGTCAGCCGTTAGCCATTCGTGTATCCAATTCTATGTTGTCCACCCAAAACCCCATAACCCAAAAAAAAGAGGGCAGCTGCCCGCTATACTGGAGATTGCACAGGAGAGGCCGCAGGACTTGCTGATGACAGGTTCTTGCCAGGGACCTCCCCAGCCTCCCATTCCAGCCTCTCTCTGACCATTCTGGCCTTGCACCACCGGATGGTAATGATGCCCCAGATAAAGGCCCAGACGAACGGGGCGAGCCAGCAGACCCCGTAGGACCAGTTCTCCGGAACCCACGGGATAACAGCAATGATGGTCAGAATGAGGGCCAGAATAAGCGCGGGGATGGACCAGAAGAGAGACTGCTCGTAGAGCATCTCGCGAAACCGCGGGCTCGCCTTGTACCGTGCGGCAAGAGCCTCGCGATACGGCCTCCCGCATCGAGCGTTGACGGCGAGGGCGTCCTCAATGAAGTAGTAAACTCCTGGGTAGACCTAGGCCAGCGTTCTCGTTAGCATGGATAAATCCTGAGGGGGTAAAAGGGGCTATCTCACCGGTTCACCCTTGGCAGTCGAGCTGATGCGGAAGGGCGCGCGAATCTTGTACCGATGGAGGAGTGTGATGGCAAGCAGGACGCCCCCCAATGTCCACAGAATCGACGGCGCCGCCATTGCCACCACCCTCAACCACGTGTCATGGGGCGCGCTGCCGATAATGAAGAGCGCGGTCAGGACAAAGATGGCCAGGCTGAATGCCCAGGTGGACATGTCTGCGCACCACCGGCTGGTGGTCCCTAGAGGCCGGTAGAAATGCTCCTTCTTCATCAATCTCAACGTCCGTATGGCGAACTCGAGGTACGTCGGCCCTCCCCATATGGTCGTTACTACGGCAAATATGATATACTCCTCGACATGGCCCGCGTACTTCATGCCGTAGTACAGAGCAATGGGGATGGCGGAAGCGTCGACGAAGACGATGAAGGCAAAGAACCACAGCCGCCAACGCCTGGATCCGTGGTGCCACGTAAAGGGCAGCTGGGGCAGCAGTTCCGGGTTATCCTCGTAGTACTCCTCCAGGGTCCTCGCTCGCCTCTTCCACTCCTGGCGCGTGCCTGCTCGCGAGTCGTAGTAGGCTGCGGCCACGGGTCTCTGTGCGTAGGACAGGCTTCGCCGGGGCGCTGAATCGGCCGAGATTATGGGAGGGAAGAGGCTGCTCCGGCGGCGGCTGTCGGCGGAGGCGGGCGAGGCGGGCGAGTCGGCATTCTTGCTGTCGCTGGCGGTGACAGGAGTACGGCTGGTGGTCGTTTCGCCGTTGCTCCGATGGGGGCGTACAGCGCTGCCCAGGGTGGGCGGCGAGACCGGGTTCGCTTGGGGGACATGGTCGGCCGACTGGGTTTGCGACTGTTGAAGAGGCCGCAGTGGAGGAGGAGCTTGATGGCCGCTGCTGGGTTCAGCGTCGTCGGGGAGGACTGGGTCGGACTGAACCTTGAGGTTGCTGGAACGGCGAACCTCTGGCATCTTGAGGCGTAAGCAGCGCTATTGACGGTGAGAGTTATCGTGGATGCTGGAAAGTGACGGTTATGAGGTTACGAGGATAGTGCGAGTGGCATGATGGGGGCGAGGGAGGCGATGTTTGATGGACTCGGGCACTGTTCCCTATCCGGACTCCGTAGTTCAATGAAGAGAAACGGGATTCAATTCCGAGTTAGTAGTCGCGCGGTGGAATGATACGGAAGAAGAGGCTGCCAGCACACCAGCAGCCCAGGAACCCAGGAAACCGGAGGGCACGGATTAAAATGACGTCCACACCTCCAGGCCTGAGACAGGAGTCTCCTCCAGAAGCCTACGATCATCGAACTGTCAGGCAACGCAGGCAATGCAGGCCCATCAAGGCTGCAGTGTGCCAGTGGCAACTGCATACTGAAAACTTGCAAAAAAGCTCGACGTCATTTGTTGTACTCGTATCCGTAGAGTGGATGCCCTGCCTCAGCTCAGCCCACTTCCTCCCGAAGGGCCCACTTCGGCGCCATCCGCTGACCAGATTCGCTGCGTGCACAGCGTGTGCTGAGTCATCGCCACCGAGTACCGAGTCTGGTGCGCCAAGCCCTGCAGGCAGTCCAGGGCCCAGCCAGGCCTGGCCAGGCCTTCGGGTCCCTGGAGGCTATGTTGGACTCCTGCAATGGAACCGTTGCTCCGTCCCTGTCCTTTCCCGTCTGTCCATCCCTGAACCCGCCGGTTTCTTCCTACGGAGCCGGTGCTAATAGTAATGTAATACGGGCTGGTTGACCACCAGGTCGTCAATGTTCGACTCCGAGAACCTCCACCGTCATGTCCCACGCCAACGAGACTCGAGTGCACGGATATTTTTTTTACCAACACCGTCTCCCAACTGTTAGACTTCGCAACCAAAACACCAAGTAGTCAAGGGGTATCGTCAATTCTCCAAATAGCAGCAACCCATACACACATATCCATCACTCTTCCATACAAAGGACAACAACAGTCCTCCTCTGATACTAGAAAGTTTCAAGATAGCTACAAGATCTTCCCACCGGCGGGTTATATGCCAGCGCAAAGGAGAGCTTTCTTCCCGGGGAGTTGGGATACAGCAAGCTCCCCGGGAGAAAGCTCAAAAGATATAACTACAATAGGACCCGAAGGACCTAGCCTATTACGACTGCCTTATATCCGTAATCGAGTTTAGGAGTCTAGGCCCAATTAGCATCTCTGTAGACATAATATCTCCTTAACAATATGGCACTTACTGCAAGTTTCGATCCCTCATCTCGCGGTCGAGGGTATCCATTTGCTTCGCCGTGACGCGAGCTTTACTTAGCTGCAAACACGCTCATGTTAGTCCCCATCCTTGTTACGATAACGCGCACTAGCTGGCATGAAGCAAAGGGGCTCTCGCACCAAGGCCAATGCTACAGAATCATGGTCTTCTTCGTCCTCACCTTCTGCCGACTCGGCGTCGTCGCCCTCGGCATTGGCGTATCTGCTGTCGGCCAGGCCCTTAGGTTTGACCGTGGCGGCGTTCACCTGCGACATTGGTTAGCCATGGGCCTATGCTTGGAGTGGGACAAGAGATAGTCTACCTTGGCCTCTGCAATCTCGGCATCCTTGACCTTGAGCTGTAGCTGGAGCTCTTCCACCTTCTTCTCAAAGTCGTCAACCTTCTTGGACGACTCGCCAAGCTGGGCCTCGAGGTCCTTGGCCCTCTTGTTGGCATCCTCCACCAGCGCCGTCATGCTCTCGTTGAGGTCCTGGTAGTCGGCCTGCGCCGTCTTGGTCTTGGCGTCCCATTCAGCCTTGTACGCCTCCAGGTCCTTCTTGGTGAGCTCTAGGTCCCCCTGGATATCCGAGTACTTCTCCTGTGAAGAAGCGAGTTCGGCCTTGGCCGCCGCCAGATCCTCCTCCTTGGCCTTGAAGTCTGCCTCCTTGGCGGAGAGCTGCTCCTTGAGGGCATCGGACTCAGACGTGTCGGGCTTGACGTTCTTGGCAGCGTCGAGCTCGGCGAGGGCAGTCATGCGCTCCATCTTCTCTTGAGCCAGCTGCTGGCTAAGGCTCTGGATCTCGGCCTGCGAGTTATCGAGAGCTTCCTGGACCGCCTTTAGCTGCTCAGCAAGCGCGTCCTTGGCTGACGTCGATTCCGAGAGTTTCTCCTCGAGCGAGATGTTACTGTTGCGGTAGTCGGTCATCATGTCGTCAATGGCCTTGGTGTGGGCAGCCGACAGTTCCTCGAGCTCCTTCCTGGCATCAGCGCTGTCCGTCTTGAGCCGGTCCATGGCCTCTGCATTCATGTTAATGAGCTTCTCGACCTCGTTGGCGTGCTTCTCATCCTGCTCCAGCCTCGCCGTCTCGATAGCAAGTTCATTGCTGGCCTTGATATTCTCAATCTCGGCCTTGGCTGCCTCTAGTTGCTCCTGGAGGCTCGCCAGCTCAGCATTGTGGGCGCTATCACCAGCCTCCTTGGCCAAGGACAGCTCCGCCTGAAGCTTCCCAAGTTCGGCGACGTGGGCGCTGTCGCTAGCCTCCTTGCTCGAGACTAGTTCTGCTCGGAGCTTCTCCAGCTCTTCAGCATGAGCGCTATCGCCAGCCACCTTAGCTGAGGTAAGCTCCATCTTGAGCTTCTCCAGTTCTTCAGCATGGGCGCTGTCACTAGCCTCCTTGTTGGCGGTAAGCTCTGCCTTCAGCTTCTCCAGTTCCTCAGCGTGGGCGCTGTCACCAGCCTCCTTGATCACGGTGAGTTCCACTTTCAGTTTCTCTAGTTCTTCAGCGTGGGCACTGTCGCTTGCCTCCTTGCTGGCGGTCAGCTCAGCCTTAAGTTTCTCTAGCTCCTCAGTATGGGCGCTATCGCCGGCCTCCTTGCTCGCAGCGAGTTCCGCCTTGAGCTTCTGAAGCTCCTCAGCATAGGCGGCGTCACCGGCCTCTTTACTTGCCGCAAGTTCAGTCTTGAGCTTCTCAAGCTCCTCAGCGTGGGCGCTGTCGCCAGCCTCCTTAGCTGAGGATAGCTCAGCCTGGTGGTCACCCAAAAGCTTCTCCTTCTCAGCGGCGCTCTCCTTCTGCAAAGCTTCCACAATCTCGGCGTGTGAGGCCTTGAGAGCCTCAAGCTCCTTAGACAAGGTAGATTCGCCCTCGCTCTTCAGCACCTCGAGCTGCTCGGAATGGCTGGCCTTGAGAGACTCAATCTTCGCGAGGTGAGAGTCCTTGTCGGCCGAGGCACCAGTCTTAGCCGACTCCAGCTCCTCGGCGTGGCTAGCATGCAGAGCGTCGAGGTTCTTCTGGTATTCGGCTTCCTTGGCCTCGAGGGCGGCAACAGCATTCGCGTGCTCCTCCTTGGCAGCAGCAAGAGCGCTGGCGTGGCCCTTGGCAGCCTCCTCAGACGACGTCTGGAGCTCAGTGTGAGTGTGCTCGAGCTCCTCAAACTTGCGCTTGAAGAAAGCATCTCCACGCAGGGATTCAATTTCGTTCTCGTAGTCCTGGGTGATCGACCTCATACGCTCGTCATGAATCCCTTTGAGCTTTGTAATCTCCTCATCCTTGCCTGTAAGGGCACTCTGTGCTTCCTCGACCTTGGCTTGGAGGGCCGAAATATCCTCCTTGATCTTGGCGAGCTCGTCCTTTGCGGCGGCCAACTCATTCTCCTTCTCACTCAAGCTGGCCTGCAGCTCGCTGACCTCTCCGCTACCAGTATCGATCTCGGCCTTGGCGGCGGCGGCGGCGGCATCGGCAGCCTCCACCTTGGCCTTAAGCTCGGCAATCTCGCCCTCCAGGGCGGTGATCTTGGCTGTGTGCGCGTCCTCCTCAGACTTGGCCTTCTCCTTGTTGGCAGCCTCTAGAGCAGCCTGGGAAGCCGTAAGCTCATCAACCTTCTTCTGCAGTTCAGCTACAGCAGCCTCATGGCTTGCCTTGAGGTCAGCAATGGCCGTCTCCTGGGATGAGGCATCGGTCTGGCCCTGCTCTAGCTCCTCTTTGTGCTTGGCCTCGAGTGCCTCGATGGCCGACTTATGCTCCTCAGCCAGAGAAACTTGGAGCTCCCCGACCTTGGCGGCATGCTGATCCTGAGCCTGCTGCAGGGCGGCCTCGCTGGCCTTGACCTTCTCATCGTTTTCAGCCTGGACGGTTTCGAGCGACTTCTTCAGGGCCTCGAGTTCGGCCTCAGTGGCCTCCTTGGAACCCTGCGCCTCGGCCAGCTCCGTCTTTTGCTTCTGGAGCTCCGCCTCAGCAGCCTCCAGTTTCGATGTGGCCTCAGAGACCTGGGCCTCAAGAGCGGCCACAGCAGCCTCGTGCTCGGCCTTGACACTGGCAATGGCCTCTTCGCTGTCGCCGCCCGAGGGCTCCTTGGTCTGCTGCTCGCTCAGCTCCGCAATCTTTTCCTCGGAGGACTTGATCTGGGCCTTGAGAGCCCCAATCTCAGATTCACCCTCGGCCAGCTTAGCCTTGAGTTCCTCAATCTCCTTGGCAGCTTCCGCCGAGGCACCAGGGCGGGTTGCGGTGCGAGTGGCGGTCGTGGTCCCGGCCATGGAGAGTCTCTTCCTGGCAGGGTCCGTGGTGGAGGTAGCACCAGGAGTGCGAGTCGTGGTGGTTCTTGTTGCACCAGTGGCGCCGGTGGTGCTTGTCCTGGCAGTCGTCGTTCTTGGACTGACCGTACTCGTGCCGGTGGTGGGCCTGCGCGCAGCAGCCGTGGCGCCGGTGGCTCCCGCCGAGGCCCGCTTCTCGCCGGGCTTGGAAGGGCTCGATAGAAGGGTGCTCGTCCGCCGGGAGGCGGTCGATGTGGTCGACTTCTTCTCATCCTCGCTGGCACTGACACTGGGTCGGCTGCGGTGGGTCGAGGTAGAGGTGGCCGTTGTCGGGCGGCGTGTGGCGGTGGTGGTGGTACCAGAAGGACGAGTAGGAGGCTTGCTCAGACCACCTGTAGCGCGCGAGGTGGCACTGTTCCCAGCCGTCCTAGATGCCGTGGTCGAGGTGGCCGGACGGCGGGCGGTGCTAGTCGTGGTGGTTCCCGGTCGCTTGGTGGTGGTGGTGGTGGTCGAGGTCTTGGTGGGCCCATTAGACTTGGGCGCGGGAGCGGCTTCAGGAGTCGGCTCGGGAGCAGCAGACACATCAGGGGAAGAAGGGGTGGGAGTCCCCTCCTTCTCCTGGGGAGTGTCAGAGGACGAGTCAAGGACCTCGGCAGGAGCCTCGGGCTGGGCGACGTCGACGTTCTCGATATCAGACATGGTGGAATCGATCGGGTGCCGTAAATCTACAATTGATTAAAACGGTCAGCAACTAGTATAGATAAGATTCCGCTAGGAGTTGGGGTGCAGCCCAATGCCCAGCTCAGCTTGGTGAATAGACTTTCAACGCCGCCCAACGTCCCGCGCGCCACGTACCTTTCCTTGTCCAGACAGCTCAGAAGGCCTCTCTCCTATTCTAGCAAAGCCGCAAGAAAGGAGCAGAACAAAACAGACAAGCAGCGGGAACACAAAGCAGTATCCCCACGATGTATGAGAAGCAAGGGGGATAGGGATTTGGCGTGTTCGGGATTGAAATCGAGGGGAATAGAAAAGGGTCGTCGGTGGGTGATTGATTGGGAAAAGGGATGCCCAAGGAAAAAAGCTGCCGAGTCGAGTCGAGAGGTGGACGCCAACAGCCCACCTAAAAGCCGGGGGTTGCCAGTGGCCCACAGGTGCTACCGTCACATCGCAGGCCTGCAGTTCGTCCAGGTCCCACTGATTTACAGGGGTCGAGGGGCCTCTGGCAGGCCCAGACAGTTCACACGCCTCATCCGTCACCGCCAGCTGGCTGGCTGCTGCAGCGCCGATCTGGCAGCGTCCAGTGTCCACCCACAGACACCAATTGACATCCATCATGCATAGCAACTTGCTTAAGGCCATGCCTCGTCCCATCTAATTCACGTGGTGCATTCCTCGCTAGACAAGCTTCGTGATAATCATCTCACTCTTGCGTCGTTTGAAACTAGAGCCCTTGTGGCGGTGCCGCCGTGGATCTCAATCATCTCATGACATGAGATTAAATTGGACACGCCTTATTAAACGCGCCGGTGAGTCGATGGCCTTCAATCTTCGCGCGCCTTGCCCAGCCTCCATTTACCCCAATACCTAAGTACGAGTAATAACTGGAGAGGCGGTCTAGAGGTTCTCCAATCTCCACCACCACCGCACCACCTCGGAGTCACACCTCAAACCATGGCTTTCCCTGTCGTGCAGCGGCCTTGACACGCATATCGTTGACCACCAAACGGATTGGGCTCTGTGGACGTTATCGACTCCCGTGATGCCCGTGATGCGTTAGCAGCTGCAGAGCCACGCCTCACATCCCACGCCAGATCTGGGGTTGCTGATGTGGCACCGCATCGTTGGCACAACAAATGCCTCCCGTGAGCCCAGTTAGGTGTCCGAGCCTGCAGTAGTCCTAGTTCAGGTAGGAATTTCCAATGTTCAATGGCACCCAATGATGGGCAACAGGCCAAATACGCCTAAAGATCGGAGTCGGGCTGGAATCATGTAAAGCGGAAACCTGGCGCTGCAAATCGCCTCAGAGGACCAGGGCACACGACATGTATCTGTTCTGTTCATCAACTTTATATTAACAAACTGACCAGAATTTTCTTCGCGAATCCGCTTGATAGATATGAATAATTAAGAATTGTAGGTAGCTAATAGAC
Source organism: Amphichorda felina (assembly GCA_016490725.1). Taxonomy (NCBI): domain Eukaryota; kingdom Fungi; phylum Ascomycota; class Sordariomycetes; order Hypocreales; family Bionectriaceae; genus Amphichorda; species Amphichorda felina. Next base: position 121,509 of record JAEMHR010000005.1, on the reverse strand, counting down.
GACGTAATCCGGGTATCTGAACTCCATACATTGAATACATCGAACGCTCATACGCGCGCTGCCTTATCCAGTACACCACAGGGGTGGAAACATTTTCCACGCCGCAAACTTTCGTCGTGACATCTGTTTGAGCTCTTCCACCCTCTGCCTCACATCTTCCGCACTCCTCCCGCGTAGGACTTTAGCAAGCACTGTAAAATCCGGGTGTGGGACTCTCCGGATGGCCGTCAGGAGCTGATCATCCTCATGATAGTACCACCCATCGTTCTTGGCGGCGTATTCTTCCTTGGGGGATAGATGCTGCGTTTGTGACAAGTTCGGGGTCACCAGCGCAAGTTGGTGCGATGTCGATGGATCTGCCCAAGCCCTGGAGTTGGCTATCCGCCTCTTAGACAACTCGTGGAGCATCATCTGCCGATCGCCTTGCTCGCGTAGCTTGCGCTTCTTCTCCTCCCTCTGCTGCCTGAGACGATTGTCGTTCTCAATTGCCAGTTGCATGTCTGCCTCATAATTGGCCTCCTCCTCAAGTTTCTGCCAAGCACTTCTGACGTCGCTCTGGAAGCGTTCGAGATGCTTCTTTGGCAAGGCCAGACGACCCAACATGGTCACCCTCTCGTTCGTTTCGGGGGGCTGCCTCAGCTCACTCATAACATCACTGTGGAGCATGGCAATCCAATCAGTGATTTGAAGCATAGTTTGTAGTAGTGATGCCGAAAATTTGCCTTCCCCAGGAAGCGAATCGCCCTTTGCCAGCCTCTCCTCCCTCGATTGCAGACTCCCCAGAATGAATACCTCTCTCAGAATGAGGCATAGAAATGGAATGATGATGCGTCTCAGGCTTTGAGTAGTGTGTTTTGCTAGGCCTTGTTGCCCTTGATCCGGGTCAGCATGCAGCGTTGCACACCTTGTAGTCGTATTTTGGACATAAACCGCAATGCGATGAATGGTTTGTCTTAATGCCACCACTATCTCCTTTCGTCTCAGATAATCGGCTTGCTCTTCAGGGTTGGCTGCTGTAGGAATCTGACGCCAGAGACACCAGAGACTATAAATGTAGCGTAGCGTCCGCTTGGAATAGCCTTTAGCATATCCACTGTACTTTTTATACCACAGCACCTGGTCAATGTCTTCTTGTGACAGATTCTTTTTTATCCGGAGCTGTTCCAATTTCGGTCCCGATAGTTGTTCTCCTGAACAGAGCTCTGTTTGCCACACTTTGCCTTCTCCGGTCCATTGGAGGTTTCCCATGTAATCCAGAAGAAAACCAAGACCCCGACTTTCGACTGGGGCCAGTAGAACATCCTGTTCTTCTGGGGGGTCGAAAGAGGCAGGATTGTCCCACTCCTCCTTGTCTGTGCGACTCGACGATCTGGGCCGAGATCGAGGCGATAATTCTGCCAACTCTGCCAATTTTATCAAAGGTGACAAGGTTCCCTGTCTAGAGTCCCCAGGGTCGTGGGGATCGGACACAAATTCGGTGCTATCCTGGCTAGCTGCCATTTCAAGAACCACCATCATTCCGTCATTCTGATCCGTACTGTCCCCATCTTCGTCTTTGTATGCACTCCCTTCATTTTCGTCTTGATCATCTTCGCCTATGGTGTCCAGACTGTACAGGTCAACCCCTTCTGCAACTTCTTGAGCCTGGGGGGTTGGCCGTTTCTTCTCCACCATTGGCCGGTCTCTCTCACGCACGACTGGATCTGTACGCTGCCGCTTCGCTCTCAACTGGTCGGAAAGTTGCAGGGCTCTCTTTGCCGAGCGATCCCCATTCAGATGGCGGCGGGTGGTGCGCAGTTGGTGGGCACTACGCGGCGACCTTTGATATAGGGTGGGATCATTGATTGGGGAATAGTGCCCGGGTGGCTTCTCAGCGTGGATTTCCGCTTCTCCATCGCTTGATTCCGAAGGATCGGGGTTACTCTGTGCCCGCGTGGTGGTACGGCCCCTCGTGGTGCGGGCAGCCGTGCGGGTTGATCGGCGGGTCGTTGGTGCCATGATGTGCAGAGCCCAACTGTTGAAGTGGGCTGGGCGTAACGAAATGTGATTGAAAGGCAGGCAGAGCTCAAACACCTTATTTTGAACACCGACGGAAGGGTGGTTGTCAACGGCGTCGATTCATGTTTGCTGCCAAGTTCGACGGCGGGTTGCGGTTGGTGACGATCATCCTCGACGCGTCGGTGGGAAGCTTGACGCGTTGTTGAGTGGGCAGCACTGCAGCTGTAGGTACCTGCTACCTAGGCAGGTACCTTAGCACTCGTAGTAGTAGTAGTACTAAGTAGTAGTAGTAGTACTAAGTACTAGTAGTAGTAGGCAGGCCTTGGTCGGCAATTGCCCCTTCACGCTGCTGACTAAAATTCACATCATTGTACGGCAGGTCCTGAACCCGAACTCATCCTCTTAATTTACCCTATCGCCAAGTGCTATGTACGTAGGTACGTAGTTTACATAATCTTGGAAGGCACATAGCACCTCATACCTTCCCGTCTATAAACGGGAGTCACTCTGGTTAATCAACGAACGCCTGCGAGCACACCAGCGCCGTAGTGCACGGTCATCTATTTAGGCCATGGCCTCACCATCGCAACATCCGACTACCTCTCGGGTTCCCAAGCTCCCGCTCCTCGATCTCAGCTCACCGCATACCTTCACCAACCCCGTGAAGCGCATCCACGAGGGCCCAGACGTCTCCCGCTTCCTCACGTCGCTCGCCTATCGTGACATCGGCATCTTCCTCCTCCAGCTCAATCACGCTCTAGTGCCCCGCCACAACCCCCCCTCCACAGCACCCCGCGTCTTCAAACTCCCCTCTCCATCATCACCTGCACCCACGACTCCGTCCATCAAGACTTTGCAGCAGCTGCTTTCCGCAGTAGAAAGCTATATTGATGAGGCGCCGCCCGACCCCGGCCCTAGGAGGTTCGGGAATGCGAGTTTCCGCAAGTGGTTTGAGCTGCTGGAGCGCCGGGTAGATGGCCTTCTCGAGGAGGGAACGTTGGGAGAGACGCTCAAGGTCGGGGAGGGAAGTGCAAAGGAGGAAGTTGCGTATTACTTGAAGGGAGCTTGGGGCAGCGCTCAGCGTTTAGATTACGGCACCGGCCATGAGCTCAGTTTTTTTGCCTTCCTGGGCTGCCTCTGGAAACTGGGATTTTTCAAGGACGGAAGCGACCAAGACGGCGAGATTGAGCGCGAGATCGTCTTATCTGTCTTTGAGCCGTGAGCACCACTCCCACCACACCTTGGGATTTACCGGGGTTTGCTGACAACTATCAGATACTTGAGGGTGGTCAGAAAGCTCATTCTCACATACACCCTTGAGCCCGCCGGCTCTCATGGAGTCTGGGGTCTTGATGACCACTCCTTCATGCCCTATATATTTGGCTCCGCTCAGCTCACCCGCCCCATCAACTCCGATGACCCGACCCCCATAGAAGGCTCTGTACGCGGCGCCCCACGTCCTGCAGATGTGACCAAGTCTGCCGTTGTCGAGGACTTCCGCCATAGCAACATGTACTTCTCGGCTATCGGCTTCATCAACGACGTCAAGAAGGGCCCCTTCTGGGAGCACTCGCCTATTCTCTTCGACATCTCGGGCATCCGTGATGGCTGGGGTAAGATCAACAAGGGCATGATCAAGATGTTCAACGCAGAGGTACTCTCCAAGTTTCCCGTCGTCCAGCACTTTCCTTTTGGATCTCTCTTCTCCTGGGACAGCGATCCAGATGCCCCTGAGCCTACGCAGAGCATGCACATGGCGAACCAACCGGTCACGGTATCGGCGACTGCTGCTGCTGCGGCAGCGCCTCCTGGGACGGGAACGGGTGGTCCCTGGGCTCAAGCCGCGAGGATGCCGAGTGTTCCATCTGGACCCGGCATCCCCTATTCGAGAGTTCCGCCAGGGCCAAGTTCAGGGTCACTACCATCAAAACCGCCTAATCCGACTAGCAAGCCCCCGGGTGAGGAGTCTACCAGTGCCCAAATCACTATGACAAGGGCCCCTTGGGCCAAAGATTAGTTGAACCTACATAAAGAGGGGATGAGAGCCAATTCATACATACGCACGTATTAAAGACGTCACATGCGCAGTAGGGATCGATGCATGAGTGAAGTAACGTGCAACCCGTATAATCATTCTCTTATTCGTTTCAAGGAGCCGACATGAAAATAAAAACGCACAGCAAAAGTACATCATTACAGCGAGTGACCAACAAGGGTATATCTTCCAACACAACACATTGCTCATCGAAGCGCCCTCCGATGGGTATCCAACTAATCAATCCACGGTTAAAGAATAGCAAAGAAACAAAACAATCAAGAGCCTCGCAACCGTAGACCCAGATATAACCCTTGTTAAGAGAGATAGGCCCCTTAGGGCCTCGTCATAGCCGGCGTCAGGAAAGCATAGTGATAAACAGCGCTTAGGAAGTAACAGCGGGAACAGCAGGGGAAGCGGGGGCAGCGGCCTCCTTCTTCTCGTCAATAGGTGCCTCAACCTCAAGTGCCTCGGCGGCGGGGGTGGGAGCCCCCTCCTTCTTCTCTTCGACGGGAGCCTCCTTCTTCTCTTCGACAGGAGCCTCCTTCTTCTCTTCAACGGGAGCCTCAGCAGCAGGAGCGGAAGCCTCCTCCTTCTTCTCTTCGACGGGAGCCTCAGCAGCAGGAGCGGAAGCCTCCTCCTTCTTCTCTTCAACAGGAGCCTCAGCAGCAGGAACGGAAGCCTCCTCCTTCTTCTCTTCGACGGGAGCCTCAGCAGCAGGAGCGGAAGCCTCCTCCTTCTTCTCTTCAACAGGAGCCTCAGCAGCAGGAACGGAAGCCTCCTCCTTCTTCTCTTCGACGGGAGGAGCCTCCTTCTTCTCTTCGACAGGAGCCTCCTTCTTCTCTTCAACGGGAGCCTCAGCAGCAGGAACGGAAGCCTCCTCCTCCTTCTCTTCAACAGGAGTCTTAGCAGGGGCCTCGGTAGTAGGAGGGGGAGCGGATGCCTCCTCTTTCTTCTCATCGATAGGAGCTTCAGCGGTGGGGGGCTCAGTAGTAGGGGCCTCAGCGACGGGAGCAGGAGTCTCCTCCTTCTCTTCGGTCCGGGCCTCGGGGATAGGAGCCTCAGCAGTAGGAACTTCAGCAGTAGGAGCCTCAGTAACGGGGGCAGGAGCCTCAGAAACGGGAGCAGGGGCCTCAGCGACGGGAGCAAGAGCCTCCTCCTTCTTCTCTTCGGTCGGGGCTTCGGTAGTAGGAAGTTCTTCCTTCTCGACGGGAGCCTCGGGGATAGGAACCTCAATAGCAGGAGCCTCAGCGACAGGGGCAGGAGCCTCCTCCTCCTTCTCTTTAGCCGGGGCCTCAACGGAAGCCTCAGCAGCGGGAGCAAGAGCTTCCTCCTTCTTCTCTTCAACAGGAGCTTCAGGGGCAAGGGTCTCAGGCACAGGGGTTTCCTCCTCCTTCTCCTCAACCGGGGCCTCAGCAGCGGAGGTTGTGGCGGGAGTCTCAGCGATAGAAGCTTCCTCCTTCTTCTCCTCGACGGGAGCCTTAGCAGCAGGAGCCTCAGTAACAGGGACCTCAGCAGCAGGAGCCTCAGTAACAGGGACCTCAGCAGCAGGAGCCTCAATAATAGGGGCTTCCTCCTTCTTTGCTTCGGGAGCCTCGGGAGCAGGAGCGGGGGGAGCAGGGGTCTCCTCCTTTTCCTCAATGACGGGAGCCTTAACGGCAGGGGCCTCGGCAGGAGCTAGGAACAAGTTAGTTATATGAACGATATATATACACGCGGCGTACCTACCAGCAGCGGGTTCCGTCTCCTCTTCAGGCTTCACCTCCTCTTTAGGAGGCTCAGCGGCGGGCACCGCAGCGGGAGCTTCCACCTCGGCAGGTTCAGGACCAGCAGGCTCGGTCTTCTCCTCGGGTTTCACATCCTCTTCGACAAGCTCAGCGGCGGGGGCTTCAGTCTTCTCCTCAGGCTTCACATTCTCTTCGATAGTCTCAACGACGGGGACCTCCATCTTCTCCTCAGGCTTCACTTCCTCTTTGGCAGGCACGGCAGCGGGTCCTTCCGTCTCAATAGGTTCGGGAGCAGCAGCAGGCTCGGTCTTCTCCTCGGGCTTCGCATCTTCTTTGGCAGGCTCGGCGGTGGGGGCTTCCGTCTCAATAGGCTCGGGAGCAGCAGCAGGCTCCGTCTTCTCCTCAGGCTTCGCATCCTCTTCGATAGGCTCAGCGACGGGGACTTCCGTCTTCTCCTCAGGCTTCACATCTTCTTTGACAGGCTCGGCAGCAGGGGCTTCCTTCTCGATGAGCTGGGGAGCAACAGCAGGCTCCGTCTTTTCCTCAGGCTTCACTTCCTTTTTGGCGGGCTCGGGGGCGGGGGCAACAGTAGCGGGGGCAAGGGTAGCTGTTCAAGTACATAATGCGCGTTAGATCCCCGAATGCTTTCCTGACGTCCGGATTTTGCACCTAGAACATCTGGATGCGATTACACTTTGGATTGAACGTACTGGAGGGGGTCGCGGACTTTGCGGGCTCGGCGGCCGGTTCAGCAGGCTGTTCCTCGGGTTTGGACTCCGTGGGCTTAGGCTCTTCAGCCTTGGGTTCCTCGGGTTTGGACTCCGTGGGCCTAGGCTCTTCAGCCTTGGGTTCCTCAACCTTGGGTTCCTCAACCTTGGGCTCTTCAGCCTTGGACTCTTCAGCCTTGGGCTCTTCAACCTTGGGCTCTTCAACCTTGGGCTCTTCAACCTTGGGCTCTTCAACCTTGGGCTCTTCAACCTTGGGCTCTTCAACCTTGAGCTCTTCAACCTTGGGCTCTTCAACCTTGGGCTCCTCAGTCTTAGGTTCCTCAGCCTTGGGTTCCTCAGCCTTGGGTTCCTCTGCCTTGGGTTCCTCTGCCTTAGGTTCCTCAGTCTTAGGTACCTCAGTCTTAGCCTCCTCGGGCTTCACCTCGTCAGGCTTGGTCTCCTGAGGCTTCGCCTCAGCGGGGTTGGCTTCTTCGGGCTTCGCCTCAGCAGGTTTATCCTCGGGCGCTGGCTCTGTATGCGTAACTTCGGCAACCTTCTTCCTGAAGACGCCCTTGAGCCTAGCCTTGAGGTTGTCAAGGGCTCCGAGAGCTGATAGAAGCGCGGAGTTGTTAGTATCGTCCTCGCTGAGAGATACTAGGGGTTTAGATGGCTGACTTACGGACACCAGGCATGTTGGGCGGAGGGCGAGAGGGGAAAGAGGATGTTTGGAATGCTGCGAAGGGGGTCAGCTTTGTTTGTTTTTGTTGGCGGCTGTTGCCATCGACAGCCCCTAGTTGGACAGGTCTCGGGAGGGAGCCCATGGGAGCTCCCACATCGGACGAACGCACAAGCCAGTGTCGGGATTGAACGTACCTGCTGGGGATGGGGTTTCGGTGATAAAACCGAGAGTTGATGAGGGAGGTGGCTCAAGGCACACGATGAGGGAGAATTTGAGAGAGGGTGGGGGAAGCCGGAGGCGGTCGAGAAAGTTGGACCGTCCGGTGAATCAGCGGTGGACGGTGATGCAGGTCGAGCCAGCCAGCCAGGGCCCTTGAGATGAAACCCGACCGGGGGAGCTGCAGGGTGCAAGCGGCTAATCTTCCGCATTCCAGCTGCAGGCCACTGAGGGAGCTCGCCGTTGGAGGGTCCCCAGCGCTTGTGGCGCCAGTTTACGTCCCCGCCCCATTTGGGACCCTCTACCATCATCAGCAGACCTCGTGATGCTGCATGCAGAGCACTGGTCATGCAAAACATTAGTTTTTGCGATGCGAACGGCGAGATAAGACGTTCAGGGGATTTTTTATCGTTGTATCCAGGGGCGTGGTTCGCTATTCCTGTTGCATCTTTGCATCTGTGCTCGGCGTGGTAAATCACCTTACATGTTCAGCTGCCCCCGCGTATATCGGCGAGCTTCTAGGCCCATGTGGGGAAAGTACAGCACCCACCGACTTATCAGGAGCAGGGGTAGTACAGGCAAAGGCTGCCTCCAAGACAATGTCTTCGAGGCAAAGCGTGGAAATATTGACGTCGATCATGTCTTAACATTCCCACGATACTCACAGTGTGAGACAATATTCACCAGTGTTCCGGGTTAGCCCTCCCACGACGGTAATTCCTAGGTCACTAGTCCCCCTTTCACTCATATAGTCACTTATCGCTGTTATTCTACTTGTAACCGACGCTGAAACGTATATCTTACTTTGTTTGAGTCCGAAAACAAGGCATCTTTTGTGAAGGTTGGGAAAAAAAAAAGAAGTGCCAGAATGAGCAAAAAAAGAAAGAACGGGGCCTGACCGGGGATTGAACCCGGGACCTCGCACAAACAGGTGGAACCCAAAGCGCGAATCATACCACTAGACCATCAGGCCGTTGTCTCCATATATTCTTTTCGGACGACATAAAATATTTGAAGCCTTCCCCGAGTTGCTTACACCGCTTGGTGGTCGAATTACGGCCAAAGCATATTTGACACACTATTACCATCTCGATTAGTGGACTTTTCGTATCATGTACAGTGCTGGTGGCTTGTGACAACATCCAATTTGTCCGTATGTGTTTCTCAGCCAGGTGCGATGGCATGCTTTAGTAGTGTTGTATTACTGATGATGTGAAATACTGCCAGTATATATACTGAAAAGCCGCACCATGCATTCTAGCCTCAAAGGTAATATTCATAGATACGGGTAAGTACCTAATCATCAGCCGCTCCGATGGCAGCTTTTGGATCATGCTCTTTCTCCACTTGGGTCAAGTCGAAATGCCCCTCTCGAAAGTTTCCCACATCATGAATTTCGTGTTTGTCACTCTGAGCACTATTAGTCTAGATGTGCAGCTTTGTGACAGGTTCTCGATTGGGGATTTTCAGCTGTATCAACACCATGTCAGGCTCTTTCTTCCAACCATTCCAATAACCGCTCTTGCGCGTCCGCACCTAGAGAGAAGCCATCCGCCTCGTCGGCCACCTCTTTAACTTTCACCCTGCGAGACGCCTCCTCGTCCCAGCTATCCATGCCGTCGTCCCATTTGCTCCGCTCCTTGAGCTCGACCTTGTTAATGCTACGCCGCATCAGCTCCGCCAGCTCCGCAGCCTGCGTCTCGAATGTGTTACCCCGCCGCTTCGAGGCGTGTTTTCCATTGGACGGCGGTCTAAAGTGCTTCTCATACAGAAGCAGGGTCTCTGGGATCGCGAGTGTCGATGCCCGGGGTGGGAAGACAAGGTGAGACTTTCGTGGTGGTTTGAGCGGTTTGGTCGGTTCTTTGTCTGTTGCCTGACCTGTCATGAGAGAAACCAAGTCATACAGCGGTGACGAATCCGCATCGAAGCTACTGGGAACATGGAGTCCTGGGTTGTGGAAGAACAAGCTGGGACTTGCAAAGGGGTCGAAGAGGTTTGACGGTTCCCTGAACAAGTGTGGTATCCATTCCTGGAGCTCCTCCAGTCGTGCTCCCTCTGCAAGGGGTCTAGATGTGAGTACATCCTGAAATGTGGACTTCTTGCGTTTGTGGATGGGATGTTCGGGGAGAAACATGGTCCAGTTGTAGACGCCGTTGTACGTGGCGGCCCCTCGGACACCAAACCTCGCGTGACGCGTGGTCTCGCTCAAGGCAAGGGACATGGCCAGGCTCGCGCCCAAGTAGGACCCGTAGACAAAAATGTCGCGTCGTCTAAGGTGAGGGGGAGCCAGGTTCGAGAGGATCCAGGAGTAAGCAAAGGCGGTGTCGTGCACTGGTGCTGGCCAGGATCCTTGCTGCGTGGCATGGGGGAGATCTGGATCCAGCTGATCCCAACGGTAGTTGATGCTCGCGACAGGCCATCCCTGGAGGACTTCTGGAAGCTGAGGCTGTCCGGCGTCTTGACTCGAGGGGAATGCCGGCAGGTGTATCAGCAAGCTCGATCCTGTTGGGCATGCCGACACGTTGAAGAGACTTTTAGCTGGTTAGCTTTGAGGTGCTCAGCAGTGACCTGGTACGAAGACACCCACTCCATGGTGACATGGCCCGAGGAGCCACATCGCACCTCGACGCGCTCATGGCTACGCGTTGCAAAGGCCCTGGTGGACGAGGCCCAACGAAGCGGAAGGCGGACAAAGTGACTGCACGACGGACTGTTCCATGCTCGCATATTCCCGTGCGTGGGCAAGAGCAATAGGATACGTATTCAAGAAGGCTAAGAATGCATGTTAGCGGATGGAACAGTGCCATGTGACGAGCAACCTACGCTGATCACCATGCTCTCTGGCTCGATACTGGTTCAATGGTGGAGGGGGGCTGTACGATGCATCGCCCACGTCCGCCGGTCGGATTGTGATTGGCGGGCCGGCAAGCCTGATGCAAACAAGCCTCGATGTGTCAAGAGATCTGGGCTGTATGATCGAAATGGCTGGAGTTGACGCTGGACAATGTCGCCCCGAAAATTAACTGGACTATAGGTACGGAGCGCCCCACAATGTCCAACTGTGCTTCGTACTTCGTAGGAGTCCAAATAGGATTCCTCCAACAGCTCCAGGTGCCGGAGAGCCCGAAATGCGTACCACTACATTATACGGATACCAACAGAGAAATAGAAAACTAAAACAATGGGGCGTAGGAGCATCCTCATTTCTCTAGAGAATAACAAATATAGATCGAAAATATCCTTAGATTAGTCAACATGTTCACACACCACGTTGTCAGTGAAAGACACCAGTGTGCCACGGCTATCTTTGTTGCTGAATGCACTATTTAAGTGGCTCCATGCTTGTCCCTCGCTTCGCCAAGTAGTGTGCTTTGAGTATGAATGTGGACGCAGTCCAGACAACTCTTATACGCTTGCTACAACACCTCCAGGCCTCCAGGTGTTGGTGGGTGGTGGTAGCAACTGGTAGCGCCTACAGCGCCCCGCAGTCCGCTGTAGTGGCGTCCACAGTCCATTCCAATCGTGGGGAAATACCAACAGTCACAACTTCACGGCTTTATTATTAGGTTCGCGATCAACCCTCGACGTCATTCCTCCACACATGCACATTTGCACTTCTTGCAATTCCTGCACTCCTGCAGCTTAGCTAACCCCCCAACTCCAACTCTTGGCAGAGTCGACACCCGCCTGTCTCCACGATGGCCATCTCCTCATAAGTGTTAGCCACATCCTCCCAATGGGGCCTCACACCACGACCTCAAAGGTCTCTTTGGTGGCCATACACGGAGGATCGGACCCGGCATCAGCAAGATCGGCCCTGCTCCGGGTAGATCAAAGACGCTAACCACCATGGACGACGCTGATCTTGGAGAGAATATCCAAAGCCATGCGGCGCAGGCCGAGGCCCAGCTTCCCAAGCAGTATCGCTTCCAGAACGATGAAGCCCATCTCTACCCCAGGTGAGCCCGGCGTGGAGCCATGCAAGAGTCGATACCAGGTGACCATGACACTGATCACGCCTCAGCCGATGGTGGTTTGCCTCCTCTGCCTTTCCCTTGATAGCAGGCACCCTTGGTCCTGTTGCTTCAGCCTTTAGTATCTGCTCCCTCGCCCGACCCTGGCTACAGCAGATCGAACCTGGCCAAAATATAACCACAGCTTCCTTCGTCAAGGACCCTTCATGGTATCTTTCTACCACCTCTCCTGGCGTATCCGGCGCTAATCGTCCTCAGGCTCCTCATCGTCAATGCCATTCAGCTGGCCATGGCTATCGTGGGCAACGCGTTCCTCTTGCTCAACATGGCTCGGCGAGTCCGATTCAGCATTGCCCAGCCCATTACCATTGCTGGATGGTACATTTCCTCCATTCTACTCGTGTCCCTCACTGCAACCGCAGTAGGGCCTCTGTCCGAGGGCCTCCCTGGCCCAAGCAGCCAGTACAAACTGTCCCAAGCCTTCTGGTACGGGGTATGGGCCGCCATACTCTACTTCTCCATGGCTTCCTGCATGGCCGTGACATTTTGGGGCGCCTGGACAGGGCATTACGACAAGGATTTTATCCTGACTTCAAGTCAGCGTACGCTAATGCTGCAAACCATCGTCTTCCTCATGTATCTGCTCCTGGGTGCCCTGGTATTCTCCCACACTGAGAATTGGAATTATCTCGACGCTCTCTACTGGGCCGATGTCACCCTATTTACCGTCGGTTTTGGGGATTACTCTCCCGAAAGTAATGTCGGGCGGGCTTTGATGATCCCTTATGCGCTTGTCGGTATTATAAGCCTTGGTCTCGTCATCGCCTCCATCAGGAGCATGATTCTCGAGCGTGGTCGGAGACGATTGAGTGCCCGAATGGAAGAAAAGGCACGTCGAAGGACAGTCCGCTCCATGACGGCGCGAGGCGACGATGCTATCCTGAAGCCCATTCACCCAGAGTCCATCGCAACCTCGAGCTCGCAGTCTAGTCTAACTACTGGGAATTCTCCGACCAACGAGTACGAGCGCCGGAAAGCCGAGTTTGAGCTTATGCGACGCATCCAGCACCGAGCCTCGGTACGCCGAAGATGGGTGGCCATGGGAATATCAACCGGCAGCTGGGTCGCCTTGTGGGTGATCGGTGCGGCCATCTTTCTCAGGTGCGAGGAGGACTTCCAGACAATAACATATTTCGATGCCTTCTACTTCAGCTTCACTGGCTTGACAACCATTGGCTACGGAGCCTTTGCGCCAGTCTCAAATGCTGGTAGATCGTTCTTCGTCTTTTGGTCGCTCTTGGCTCTGCCCACCACGACGGTGCTCATCTCCAATGCTGGAGACACGGTCGTCAAGTTCGTCCGCGAAGCAACGCTGCAACTAGGCAACGTTACGATTCTACCCGGCGACGATGGCTTCATAGGCAATATGAAGCATATCCTAAGCATACTCACATTCGGAAAACTGTTTCCCGATTTCGAAATCTTTCCCAAGCCTACTCCCAGTGACCCTATCCCGCCAGTCGACGACGACGACGACGACGATAGCGACGGTTCTTCAGGGGAATCGCCTGATCAGTCGCAATCGTCGCCTGGCCAGGTAGAAGACAGAGGACGTAGCAACTTCCTTGACGTAGAACGTGCGCAGCACAGTGACGAACAGGCCGCAAACCAAGCCAGGGGAACATCCACCTTCACGTCACACGTTCGCCGTTCGCTGTCCCGTATCCGCGACCCCCTAGATGAGCTACCCAGTGGCACCGAATTCCACTTCCTCCTCATCTCCGAGATCCAAGTCGTCAGCCGCCACCTTCGCGAGTCGAAACCTCATCAATACACCTTCGAGGAGTGGGCGTGGTACCTGAAGCTCATCGGAGAAGACGAGCGCGACCCGGAAAACCACCGCAAGCCCCGTCCCAAGGACATCAAGAGGGTCCATCTCGCGGACCACGACGAGCTCGACAATCAGCCGGCGTGCCGGTTCACCCCGATCCGCAACGAAGCCGGCCAGAACATCAAGTGGTCGTGGGTCGGCAACCGCAGTCCTCTAATGGGCTCCCAGGAGGAGAGCGAGTGGATCCTCGACCACCTCGTCAACCGCTTGCGCGAGTCCCTTTCCGCCGAGCGGAGACGCCAGCTTAGGAGGAAGCCCCGGACAACAAACCAGCTCGCAAAATCCCTCGGTGTTTCCAGGGCGGCCAACGCCTTCGCGGCTGGGCTGAACGAGAAGAGGGGCCAGTCATGATATTCCTGATAAGGAGGAAAGGTCCGGGCGGGGGGGTTTCTGAATCCTCATTCTTGTCCACCATGTGTTACTAACCACTAATATATATGCATTAGCTTTGCGGAGTTGTGATGGCAATGTAAATTTTTCAAATTGGGATAATTCACAGGCTGCGAGAGGAGAAGGTATTTTGCATGCATGGACCCAGTATGATACCATGATACGATGACCGCGAGAGGTAATGGGATGATAAATTGTACAATTATTGTGTGACAGATGCCTTCTAAACATCGCTGGCTAAAGCTCTCTACAAAATTTTGGTACACCCGCTGATACGTATATACAGGCATGCTTGAGTCATGGCGTTCTGCCGACACTAAACATCTCTCTGTATCAGCGTTGGGATATGGGGATCGCTCCCTTGGTGGTCTACTTCAGGAACCTAGCTTCCAGTGCCAACCAGGACTCTCTTATTCGTCTTGATCAGCGCATTCAGCTTCTTCTCCAGCTTCCCCGTCTCCTTCCTCGCCGCGCCCAGGGCCGCCTCCGCGTCTTCCACGCTCATCAGGGGCATGCCGCTCACGCCCGTCCCACCGCACTTGGCGCCGTCCTCGCCAGGTGGGCCAACCGTCGACGATGTGGGAGCAAAGTCCTTGCTGTCCGGGGCGCTGTAGATACCAACGCCAGCGGCAGCATCCGGGCCGTAAAAGTAGGGCGCCAGGGAGTTGAGGCTCGCTGCCGCCGCGTCCTGGCGCACCGTGGCCCCCTTGGGCCAGCCGACATTGGTAGCTCCGAGATTGAGGCGGGGCAGGACGTATTGATTAATGTAGCTGAGGGCGTCCTCCCGCTGGAGCTTGCCAATGGGGTCCTGGGATTGGGGCTGGGTTGTCGCAGGGAATATGTTAGGGCGACCGTTGGGGACCGCCCGTCCCTTGATGAGCGAGAAGGCCCCATTGCCAGGCTGGTGTCGTTGGAATACAAAGGCACCAGGATGCTCGGCATCAGCAGCAATCGAGCCTTGCAATTGCAAAAAAGCATCTTCCTCCTCAGCTGATAAACCGCGAATGCAATCCCCATTAGGAGTGATAAGCATTCGGCTGCCATCGACATGGAACTGCTTGCGAACAGGCTTGCCTGCTCGTAGCGCTGCGAGATCAGCGTCCTGGATCTCGCCACACTTGCAGGCGCAGTCTTTGCATGGCGCAGGCTCATCACCCTTCGCCGCTGCCGCAACGGCAGCGCTCTTTGACCCATGGTCAGCCCGCGATGAGCTGGATGTCACCGGTCTCAGCATGTGCAGTCGATCAATTGCGGAAGCCCAGAGACTATTCTTAATTTCATTAAAGACGGACATTGGGCCCAGCTCCGGGGTGTCGGGTCGCTCAGAAGCCAAATCTGCCTGCCCCTGTTCTAGGTTGGAGACTGAAGTGTGGTCGAGTACGTCCTCAGCCTGAGGGTTTGGCTTTTCGGGTTCTTTGGCCTGATCGAAGATCCTGCCGTTTGTCTTGCCTTTCTCTGACTGACGAGGTTCTGATTCTTTGGCCAGATCCACATCGGAACCGGTTCTCTTAGCTTCCGGTTCTGCATTGCCCAGTTCCTGATTCTCATCGGCGTCTTTTGTAAGCGCAGATGCAGGTTCCGGGGCTTTCGACTTCGATGGGCCCGGCTTTGAGGGAGGCTTCTCCTTCTTTTGTTTCTTCTTTCGCCCCAGCACCGGTGCATGCTCCTCCGGGTCGACCTTAGGAGCTTCAGCAATGAGTTTTGTGTCCTGTTTAAGTGCCTCCTTTCGCTGTTTCCGCTGCTGGCTCTTGGTAGTAGCCCGGATGGCCGCCGTCCCAATCTTTGACGGAGGGGGGGAGCCGGCTCGTGACGCCGACACCGACGCAGAGACCATGGATGCGGTGTCACTAACCATCTCGCTCGGCGGTGTGTCTGGTCGGATATTCGAGAGAGACATGGCTCTTGACACAGCTGAGACCGGTGAAGCCATAGGGGGGACTTCAGTCTTGGGTGTCGGTACCACTCGGAGCGTCTTCGGCGCTGGCCTGGCTCCAGCAGGGGACGAACTGCCAGCGGACGGAGTTGGGAGTGGGGGGAACGCTGCCGCTGAAGCCGTGACAGGCTTTTCGGGGGTAGCCGATAGTTTCTCAGCTTTAGGAGCAGGGGATGGCGGTGCTACCATTTGAGTATTGAGAGCAGGGAGTCTCCTGACGCTTCCTTTGTTAGGCGTCGCTGCTTCCAAGCTAGGGCTCTCGGGAGCTTTGCCATTGTTACCCAGTCTGCCCGCGCTCTTCTCCTTCTTCGGCGCCGGTGTTCCCCTTGGAGTTGTGACAGACGGCGCGGGTGATGACGTTTGGCGGACCTTACTGTCTATTGCCTTCGGGGCGTTAAGTGCTGGGAAATCTTCATCCTGTAGAGCGTCACTCCTCGGTGGTGGATTTGCCTGTGAGGATATAGTTTTAGAAAGCCCACTTTCTGCCGCCAAAACTTTGATGTTCCTTTTCGCGTCTGAGGAACTGGGGGTTGCTAGTCTTCGAGGTGTCTGTTCCGGCGTAGTGACCCCCGTAGCCAAGCCCGGGGGCATCTTGGGCAGCGCGGGCACGATGTGATGTTGTCGCTGCGACCCTGGCAAGGCCGCTGCCGCAGTCGCGAAAGTTGCATCACTGTGCCCGTGCGCAATATCAAAACCAGGCGGAGCTGACAGGCCAGTGCCGGAATGAGATATTAGACCAGACTGCATGATGCTATCGAACGTGTCATCGGAGACCAGGGCATCCACAGAATTAGTCGCCTCGTCAAGAGACGGGAGCTCGTCATCTAAGAAAACATTAGCCGCCGTCCAATCTCTCCGTACTGAGGCTGGTGATTGTGCAGTGGAGAGCAGGCACTACGAGACGCGTTGTTATATACATGAAAATGCAGCAAGTAAGTCATGCTACGGCTGCCATCATCGTCTTCCACGGGGACAATGAAAGGGAGGACATTTCGGAGAGAATAGGGTGCAGGTAGGTATATTCTGACCCAAAGATGTTACCCGACCTAGGCGGACGAGTGCAAACTGTTAACGTACATATCGGGGGACTCGTGGAAGACGATGATGGCTTGCCTGACTTGACCCTTGAAACCGCCACGGGCGGCTAAAACGCCGGTCCTGATGTGAAATGGCAAAGGTCGACAGCGGTAGGTCCGGCATGACGTTGCGACTTCTGTTCCCCGAAGTAGAAGTTGACGCCCGAAGCAGTCCCCAAGCCACTTCGCCATGGGTATATCCTCGCATTCTCCAGTTGAATCAAATGCGTGCCCCCGTTGTTCCCTACCAAACAGACAAAAGAATGCCACCTCCAACGCTCATGCCGTACACCACAGCAGAAAATAAAACATTACGCAGTGTGATGATGTGTCCCAAATGACCAGCAAAAACAAAAACGTCACATCGCCCGCTCTCAACTACCACCTGGTATATCCGGCATTATACATCATGCTGGGGTTGTACCCACCTTGACTCTGTCCACCAAACAGTCCATGCCCCGCTCCGGCATTGCTCTGAGACTGATGCTGCATCCTTGCCTGAAGGATACTCGGGTCCGCAAGATCTACTAAGCCACTCCCCCCCGAGGAGGAAGTGTTAGCATGCCTGTGCTTCTTCCCCTTCTTCTTCTGCTTGGAACCGAAGTCTTGGAAAGCTCCGGGCTGATTCCCATAGAGCGATGCCAGGAGGCCGGGAGCAGGAGCTGGGGTGGAGGTAGAGGGAGGTAGGTACTGATTGGAGAAAGAAGAAATCATGTACTCACGCTTGCCGGCATCATGGGCCTGATTGTTGCTTCCCCGATTTCGACCGATGAGGCTTTGGAGAAGCTCATTCGGCGAATCCTTCGGAGCGCCGCCGAATCCTGAACCGCTGAAGCCCCCTTGGCCAAACATACTCGGCGGCGTCCCAGTCGATTTCAGGCCGGGTGGTGGGCCAGGCATCGATGTGCCGTAAAACTGACTGCCTCCCTGAGACTGAAAAGTATTGGGCATCATAGAGGACTGCTGTGCCATTATCCGAGGATTAGCAGCTAGCTTGACGTTGGTTGCCGAGTTCCCACTTTCGTTGGCGAAACTGAACCTTGACGACTGACGATTGTGGCCCTGGCCTGGGAAACCGTTGTTTTGGCTGGGAATGCCGGGTGGCATCTGGTCTCCGAATCCACCCTGCGACCTTAGAGAGAACAGCTGCTGGGGCGTCATGGTGCGCCCGACAGGGTTAGACGAGCTCTGCCCAAAGTTCGAACCACCGATGGCGGGCCCAAATAGGCCGTCCGTGCTGCCGCGTTGGATTGGTGGCTGGGTGCCGGGGCGCCGTTGGTCGAAGCCGTGGGTCTCACTGCTGGCCTCTCGCTCCTCAGGCTCTCCCCCAAGTGCAAGGCTGCCCCCAGTTTCGGGTTCGCCCTCTGATGGTTCCTGGGCCTCCCCCTGATGGTCCTGATCCCCATCAAGCCTCATATCCTCGTCCTCGCGCATCGTACGCCGTCTCTCGCCACCCCGAACGTCAAACAATGGTGGATACTCCGACATGTCACCAAGAGTTTCGGTGAAGTTAGGCATTGTCCAGCTTTGGAGCGCATCGATAAGAGATTTCAAAGAGCCTTCCGGGTATCGCAACAGCAAATCATCGAGGGGGGTAGTTTCGGTCCCATTTCCACGGTGACTAGAATCCTGCGGGCTGCTCGGTTGTTCCGTGTCCTCGACGGCTTCCTCAGTTGCTTTGGATGTTGCTGGGACTGATGCGGAGACGGCTGGGCTAGGGGCCGCTCCACTAGTAGCGTGGCTACCGCGACGGCTGCGCTGCGGATTTCGAGCCCAGTTTGCAGATGACGGTAATGCTGAAGCGTCCACACCACCCTCCGATCCCTCTTTGCTAGAAGATCGTGCCATCGCCTGGGAGGCCGGGGGAGGTGTAGGGTGAGACATCTGCTGTCGCGAAGCCGTCCGGCTTGAGCTACCGCCAGCTGGCAGCGGCCTTTGAGTGTGTATGCTATTCATGGACGACAAGTCTTGACGCGTATAACTGTCCTCGTCATCGCCTTGCTCGTGAAGGAACATGCAGCCAGGGTTGTTGCACTTCTCGTTCTTTAGCCATGCCGAGCAATACTTTGTCGTGCCATGTTGGGCTTTGAGGTAACGATCCCCATTCGTGGATCCATGAACAGCTTGTATACACCGGGTGGCCTCTTCTGGCTTCTCGAAGGTGACGTATATTCCCAGTGATTGAGGTTGGCCATCCGGACTTTTCCTGTTGCTGATCGAAATCTTTTGGATGTTTCCGTACTGGCCAAAAAACTCGGGTTTTCGCAACGTCTTGAGCAGTTCATCTTCTCGGACCGTGGGCGCCAGCCCCGTGATGTAGACAAGGTTCTTCTGGACGACGCGCACTCCGACGAGGTTCCTGCGGTTCTCTTTTTCTGCCTCGCGCTTTTGAGCTTCTTTTTGGCGTTGCTCTTGGGCACGCCTTTTCTGGTTCTTTTGGATGTTTGCGCGGAACTCTGCAACTCTGCGACAGTGTCAGCCCGATGTAGCGAGTAAAATCGGAAGCGAATGACATACTCCTCTGAGCTGATGACTTTCCATTCTATCGTCTTCTCATCATATGGCCGGCGGCATGCCGGACATAGTCCATTCATATTATTCTTAATGTTGTTGAAGCAAAACTGGCAAACCTACAGAGGGCGGTTAGCAACGTGATATACTGGAGGCCGTCGCGCTGGCGCATGGGTTTCGTACTTGGTATCCGCAAGGACATGGTCGAAAGTTCCTATCCGATAGGTCGAACTCTTCGATGCAGAGGGGGCTGAGACGGAAGTCAGCGTCTAGGAGTCATGCCAATGGCTGCCCGAAACATCGAGGCAATTAGGCGTGGGTGGAACGCGTTTCCGGCGCAAAAGTCGACTTACCAGGTATCTGCCTCTTCCTCGAAGAAAGAGTCTTGTGGCGCCATGGTGATAGACTGATGCTGATGAGATCGCTGGCTAACGGGGGGAAAACAAGAATTCCTGAGGTAGGTGGGTACGGTAGAAATGTGAAGACTCGAGATGCATCCCAGCAGAACATGCGAGTAGTCTGAAAGGGGAACAAAGTTCCCCCGGGCCATAGTGCCGGGACCGTCGCGTCCAGCGGCAGAACCACGGAAATTCCCATCCAACCACAACGACGCTGTTGCAATCCAGATCGAAGCAACAACCGACTTCTTCTCCTCGACTGCCAACAGTGAATCGCCAATTGGCCACAGACTGTTGCAATAAAGGCCATGGCGACCAGACTCTCCCGCAGCGGGGCTATTGCTTCAGCTTTGAGGCCTGCCAAACCCACAACCTCGTGTCGCAATGAGCAAGCTTTGCGCTGCTTTTCCACAACCACCACTCAATATGTCGCAATCCCCAAAGACGCTCCGAACATGCGAAAGGCGCCCCGCGACCATATCGGAACCCTCAAGGCTCCCATTGTCAACCCGGCCGATAAGTACCAGAGCAAGGCCGACAACCTTCACCGTTACGGTGCCTGGGTAATGGGATGTCTGCCGAAGTACATCCAGCAGTTTTCGGTCTGGAAGGATGAGCTTACCATCTACATTCCCCCGTCCGGTGTCATCCCCGTCTTTTCGTTTCTCAAGTGTTGGTATCCGCCGCCAATTAGCTTCCATTCAAACTTCTAATAGTGCCCAGACAACACTGCTGCCGAATTCACCCAGGTCAGCACTGTGACTTGTGCCGATTATCCGACCCGCGAGAACCGTTTCGAGATTGTTTACAACCTGCTCTCGGTCCGCCACAACTCTCGTATCCGAGTCAAGACATATGCCGACGAAGCGTCTCCCGTACCCAGCATCACCGGTCTTTTCGGAGGTGCCAACTGGTATGAGCGAGAAGTGTACGACATGTTCGGCGTCCTGTTTGTCGGCCACCCCGATCTGCGTCGTATCATGACGGACTACGGGTTCGAAGGACATCCGTTCCGCAAGGACTTCCCTCTCACCGGTTACACGGAGATCCGCTATGACGAGGAAAAGAAGCGTATCGTCACTGAGCCTCTCGAGTTGACGCAGGCTTTCCGAAACTTCGAGGGCGGATCGAGCGCTTGGGAGCAGATTGGGCCGGGCCAAGATCGCACTCCTGAATCATTCAAGCTGCCTACACCCAAGCCAGAGGAGAAGAAGGAGGAGCCGAAGAAATAGACGAGTCGCTCAAGCGGTGTACGACTTAGATGTGAGATATAACGTGCCGGGATGACTGGCCAACCTTGAAGCTCCTTTGTGTATTTCGATCAAAGCTCATCCCATATTCCCTTTGCACATGTGTCAACCCGCAACCTGATAGTGAAAGACCAGTAGTTAACCACCTTTTTTGGACATGTCATTCATCTGTCAAAGCGTTCAGAACAAAACGCGAGGTACCTATCTACGTAGACATTGACTACGAACACTATCCGTACCTACGTACGGAGTACTTAGGCCCTATTGTAGATATTTATGTACTTGTCTATCTCACAAGATCTCAACGAGTCGAGAGGAGCTACTACGACGACAAGGTATATCATTTCCCCAAAAGCACAGCGGTGGATGTCGTCGCTAGGAAACTTCGAACATACTATAACATCCCACTACGAGTACCATTCCGACCAAAGAAAGGACGGCCACAAAGCGATTGGATTGTCGAGCCATGGCTCTGCGCGGCAAAGCTTTGATATTCCCACCAAGGCAGATACTCGGGGGTTGAATGAGCCATCGGGATTGTTGGGAATCCCCCCCCCCAAAATCATTCATAAAGAGCTCGCGAAGGTAATGACTATCAAATTGCTATCGTGTGGCATGCGCCCTATGCACATTGAAGTTGAAGTAATTTACCTTACCGCCATGAAAACCGTTTGATTTAGGCAGGATTATGTGGGTGGATCAGGTGAAGCAGTTGTGGCTTTACCACCTGGTATCCGTCCTCCCATCTATGTTCAGTATCCGAATTCTTCAAGATGTCTAGGTAGTATTCTCGGAATTGGGTACCTACCTTCCAATAATACTAAGTCTGTAACAGACCGCCACCAGCCCAAACTCAAAGCAACACCGATCATACTAAATAGCAATCCTATCCCAGGGAGATGTTGTAGTAATACGGATAGTACTCGTAGAATTACTTGAGACCCGACAGCCCCTCAGGGCTCGAGGACAAGCGCGTTTCGGTTCGTTCCCTAGAGATTAACAGGGTTATAGTGGCTGCATCCGAACCGAGCGCAACTATATCTACCACTATGTACGTTCCCAACTCATAGTACGATGTATATATTGCAGGTTCTACTTAGGTAGGTCCCTGTGATCACTCAAGAGGAGACGCGCGTGGCGATTAAACTTGCTAGGCCAACCTAAGATGCAAGGATAAGACCAATGGACGTGGGAGGCGCCTGAGGGGCACCGGACCACTGGTTGGATCAAAGCCCAAAATGCAGGGTGCGTGATGGCATGAGCCAGTAATGGGACCCGCACGTGACACATATACCACCCAGCGGGCCCTGAGTGGTGGCATTGGTGGCCTGCTGAGGTCCTGAATGCGCGCTAATGCGGAGCAGGATAGGTACCCAAGAGACAAGAGATGGACAAAATCAACCACTGCTACTGTGTGGGTCAGAGTCAGGTATCACCTAACTTTTCCTAGACTGCAAAGCAGCTACCTGCACTGTTGCCCTACATATTTCTGTCACCACAATAGGGGCCCCATCCCAGTAGGTACTGACGGGGTTGCTGCCGCCCTTTGGTGAGAGCATCTCGTCCCCGATGTTACCTGCTTGTCCGTATCTTTCTTGACGAAACAAATCGCGGCCACACGACACTCCTTCGCGTCGCCCGAACAACACGAACGCGACGATTTTCTCGACCGGAAGGCATAGTGCCCTGCTCCGTTGCCATACGACGTCCGACCTCTTGGCCACCTCCCCTTTACTACCCATCCGCTCGCAAAACCCGGCCCCATGCGACGATAGAACCAGATTACAACCACCAGACCATAAAGGAGGTGCAGGTGCCTTGTGTAGTCACCCGATCGAGAAAAAAAATCGGCCACTGGCTCGCGCCCACCTCGCTGTGGCGCCGTTTTACTCATGAGAGGGCTGGAAGTCTATCATTGATTTGGCATCCACAGAAGGCCCTGTGAAGGGGTTCTCGGCGCCGTCCCGGCCTTCTCTGAGGCCCGCCCCTGTCCTCAATGATGGTACGTGGTATTCGGGAGTATGCTGCTTTTCCGGGGAGAGACTCAGTGCAAGTTTTCATTGTACCATGTTTCCTCCCTACTCTATTCTCTAGGGCCCCAAATCAAAGCAAACAGATGCAGATCTGAACCAAGTCGGACTAACCGGCCATACTATGTAGACCTCACCTCGACCCCGCGGACAGGCTGGGAGCAGTTTTGCTAGCCGGCGTGGGCATGCCAACCAACTCTCCATTTCCGATCCTAGCCACCATGTTACCGAAGCGATTGGGACATTATATGGGGATGAGGACGACCCGATTGGTGAGACCGGACGGCCTCTCAGCTTCGTTGGCAGCTCGGCCCAGCAAGAGCAGATTATGACAATGTCCCCGAGCCTAGACAATCAGTCGACAAGTCCCCGAAGACAACTCAACCGGTCGGCGACTGACCAACCTCCGGTTTCTGGTCCTCACACAGTCGAGCACGGGTCGCTCAGAAAAGCTCAGACGATCCCGGTCCAGATATCAACGCAACGCAACGGCCCGCACGATAATGGCCCTAGATCCCCTCGCTCGCCGCCGGTATCGCTCCGTGATGTGCAAGCGGATCCAGCCACTTCACAGTTTACCCTAACCAATATCGACAACCCAAATGATATCGCGCAGGAGTTGAGCAATCTACAGGCACTGAGACGAATGTCCATGGACGTTGGTAATATCAAGGATCCAGACATGCCACCGATGGCGCTGTCAAAAATGCCCGTGATTGCACCCAGTGGCGACGACGACGAAAATGATCCATCCCGATTGCTCTGGGTACCTGCAAGAGTTCATCCCGAGCTCGCCCCCACGGAGTTCCAGTCTTTCCTTGAGACCCGTGTCAACTCGATCAGGAGGAGGTCAAGGGATTCTTTGTCGCCAGATGGAGGCCTGAGCCGCAGTGATTCTAGCATGTCATCGCTAGGTTCGGGGAGTTCTCTCAAGAGACAAAAGTCTATGCTCTCACGGCAGATCGACAGCTCGGGGGGTCAGGGAGCTTCCAGGTATGTGGATGGTGCAGAGAAGCTAGAACGACAGCGATCTCGCCAAGGCCAGCACAACCGCGAGCTCAGCCTTGATGATCTCGTCAAAGACCCCACCAAGACCGTGCAAAAGCTTGCCCAAGAGACACAGGCCTTACCAGAGGGCTCAGAGACCAGCCCAGATGACATGCCTATTCTGCCAATGGCTCCTGGTATGGGCTTGCGCAGATCTACGCGTACCACGTACCGCAAAGGTGGGAGCTTGCGCTCTGGTGACAAAGCCCTGTCGAGACGAGGAGCACATCGCCACCAGGAGAGTGAATCCGGGGATAAAGGAGTCCCGCCGATGCCCGATGCTCCACCAGGGCATGGTCTCACAAGGGTCCAGTCCGAGCCGATTTCAGAGAGCTTCTCAAGACCATCGCGGTCCATTCGTCGGCCACAGGGCATGGTTATTCAACAGTCACCGGACACCCTAGCTGCTCTCGAAGGATCGCAACCAACGTCAGAAGAAGGCTCTACGATACCTCCCGTTGCTCCCGTTGGGCACAACCAAGAAAATCTTCCAGTTCGAAGTACATCCGCGTCTTCTCCCAACATGAGCATACATATCACCGAGCCGCCAACAGAAGCTCACGATGAGTCGCACACAACCAGGCTTCCAGAGAGAGCCGCGTCACAAAAGACGTCCCAGTCAGACTACCGATCAGAGCCTCATGTGGCCGAACCCCCTCCAAAGTCCAGCAGACGCAAAGCGGGTCATTCTGCCACGAGCCAAACGCATCAGCCGCTACAACAACAACAACAACAACAACAGTATACATCAAAATCTCCACCCCATCCCCAGTCACAAAATTTGAATGATCAACTGACAGGCGGGCCATCACCTCTCCCTGGGAGCGGCTCAGCTCGTACTGACAGCCTTACATTCATTCCCACCATGAACGACGAGAAGAAGACCGATAAGAAATCAAAGAAGGACCGCGATGATGACGCCTCCTCAACCAAATCCTCCGGGAGTGCATGGAAGTGGTTCAAAAGCTCTACAGAGGACAAGAAGAAGGACGAAGGCAAGAAGTCCAAGACGAAGGCTCTTGTCGAAAAAGCACAGGACAATGTGAGACTGGACGTTATCCAAACATCGATCGACAAGACAGCTCCCAAAGGACGCGAAAGTTTTGTGCTAGATCGAGATGCGGTAGACTCCAAGCTTCAGGAGGAACGCAAGAAGGAAACCAATCGCCGGAGTGACTCGAAAAAGGAAAAGGACGGCAATATTTTCTCTTCCATATTTGGCGGAAGCAAGAAGAAGGAAGAGAAGGAGAAGAACAGCAAAAAGAGTCAGCATCTTCGTGTACCCTCAGAACCACCGATGGCGAAGGCTCTCGAGCCGGACGTGGATTATCACTGGACCCGGTTCCCTCTTTTGGAAGAGAGAGCCATATACCGCATGGCACACATTAAGCTGGCGAACCCACGGCGCCCGTTACTGAGCCAGGTGCTACTGAGCAATTTCATGTATAGTTACCTGGCAATCGTCCAGGCAATGCATCCAAACATGAACGTACCTATCTCGCCGCAGCAGAAACGCCAAGAAGAGGAAGCTCGCCGGAAGCGGGAAGAAGAGGAGTATCTTGCGCAGCAGCAGATGATGCAGGACGAGCAAGATGACCAGGGTCTCGACCAGTACGACTATGATTATCATCGGGTGAGTAGATACGCCAAGGCGCCGTGGTTTGGTATGCAGCTAACATGGAGCAGGCTGCTGCGCAATACGCTGATTCTGGGGCCGATGAGCCGGTCGACTACGTCGACGAAGCTCAGATTTACGAGGATGAGCATGGATCCGATCATCACCACTACCACCATCACCAACATCATCAGCAGCATCACCATCAAGACTACGGATACGATTCACAAGATCCCTACGACGACAAGGATTATTATCAGTATCATGATGATGGTGACCATCGCCGTGATGACAGAGGCCAGGATATGTGGTGACTACATGGTAGTAATACCGACGACAGCAACTGGCTCTAACCTACCAATGGCGGGCCTGTTTCCACATATATATATATCCTCTCCTCTAACCAAGGGGTGGCTTTTGGCATCTCTGTGTATAATACTCTTGGAAGTAAGAGTACTAAGCATATGGCGGAGTTTATCGGGTCTTTGGCGAGGATGGCATCTAGGGTTTGCTAAGAACCAACACCGATCACGCATACATACATGCACACACATATTATTTGGTCGGGAATAGCGGCGGAGATGAGCGCGGGTTACAGCACAGCACAGCGTGAAAGCATCTTTGTCTGCTTTACTATAATCTTTTCTTTGTCAGTTTCTGAAGATGATCACGCACTCAGAGTTCCCCTTTTTGTTTCCCTTTTCTACTCTGCAGTGGGGTTTGGCGGGAGGTACAGTGTACATGAAATCGCACATGACAGGTGTAAACATGAGCACGCACAGCATTGGAAGGTCATTGGGGAATGGTTGGTCACCCGTCGGGGCTTGGGGCTTGTTCTGGCTATGAGGCGCAATGGAGGCCAAGCGAGTCTGGGTGTAGGATACCAGGCAGATGTAAAATGAACAAACTTTCGAAATTTCCTCTCAGCCATTAGTAGTGCTGGGCTTGTAGTCAATGGTTTGTCCTCCGTGAAGTCGGCAAGGCATGACTGTTCACCGTTTGGGGTATGAGGCTGGATAGCGCAATTTATTGGGTTTGGTGGGAAGTAGTGGTGGCTTCCTGCCTTTTGTTGTACACCACTACTACTTGTATAGGCCACATTTGTTGTTTTGAGGTCTTCTGATGCGATACGAGATTATAGTAGATACTATTAGGATATCTGAGGTACTACTAGTAGTAGATGCAATACTATTAGTAGTATTATTCGAGGTACTGTACTTACGGCTACTACTACCTGGTACCACTACTACTAACCCAATTCAGTTACTCGGAAAGGTACTCACACTCAGGCAATTCGCAATTAGGGAATATTACTCGTAGAATTTTGAAACTTGTACAGAAGTATCCTCATTTGAGGTTGGAAGAAAACTCCTGGAGAGTTTTAATGAATCAAACGTGATAGATGAGGCTGATTTAGGGTAGGTAGTACGTAGGGATGACCAGGGAAGTGTTGAAAAAGCACCGAAGATTAAGCGAGGTGCCAACAAGCTCGCTGTGACGAGCGCTGAGGTGAACTCGTTCCAGGCGGAAGTGTATCCTGGGCTAAGCTATAACGGGCAAAGACTGGCGTCGCGACTTTGGGGCACCTCCAGACCAGAAAATTATCTCCAGCCAGAGCCCCAGCGTGAGCCCATACAGCCTTGCTTGCTCGCGAAGCTGCGGAAAGCAAACCTCATCACCACACCTTCCTCGCATCCCCTTTCTCTTTGATACCCATCACGTCACCCTCCCCGCCCCTTCCCTTTGCCGCAGACCTCTTCAACCTCTTACCTTGATAACTGCTCCTGCTATCCCGCGCGCGCATTGGTTTTTTGACGATAGAATGGCTACTGTGAGTTGCGCCCCCGGCCTCCCCCTACCTCCACCTACCCAAGCTCCCCTATCCTTGATCCGCGCCTCCTCTCCCAAAAAGAACAATATAAAAGAAGCCGTGATGCGCATGTCGGCTCGACCTGTTGCGCCTCGTTGCCGTGGCTCTGGTGGTACCTCGGCTGGCACTCTCCGTTGGCCCTTGAAGATCAAACGCCATCAACTTCCATCATGCCTTACATTCAGCGTTGCCCTCGTGTTCGAAAAATATTAACCAAAGGGAAATCCTCATCCGCTAACGATAATCAGTCCCGACCGTACAACAACCAGGGCTACCTCCAAAACGGTGCAAGCGGCCTCCCCCCGGGTGCGGCACCTCTGCTGCCTAACCAAGGACGTGTCCTCCAGACTGGGCCGATCCGAGTTCTGTGCATAGCCGATGTTCGAGGTGGGACACCCATGTTGTTTTAGACTTTGATGCAGAGGGATATTAACACCGATCAGGAAACCTACGGTCTCTGAATGATCTGGCAAAGCAGGCTCGAGCCGACCACATTATCCACACTGGCGATTTCGGATTCTACGATGACACATCACTGGAGCGTATCGCTGAGAAGACCCTGAAGCATGTCGCTCAGTACTCTCCTCTGATCTCGGAGCCCGTCAAGAAGTCAATCCAACAAGGCGGCGGGGGCCCAGTCAAGGCTAGATTCTCCCCGAGCGAGCTTCCCCTCTCTGAACTTCCGCTTCTCCTGAGCGGCGAGCTCAAGCTCGATGTGCCAGTGTACACCGTTTGGGGTGCCTGTGAGGATGTCCGTGTTCTCGAGAAATTTCGATCTGCCGAGTACAAAGTGCCGAATCTGCACATTATTGATGAAGCGCGTTCGATGCTCCTCGAGATCGGCGGTGTCAAGCTGCGTCTACTAGGACTTGGGGGTGCCGTGGTGATGCACAAGCTCTTTGACAACGGCGAAGGTCGTACGACGATTGCTGGTGGCCAGGGAACCATGTGGACTACACTACTGCAGATGGGAGAGCTAGTCGACACCGCGCACCGAGTCTACGACCCGACCGAGACACGAGTTTTCGTCACCCACGCCTCCCCTGCCCGCGAGGGCATTCTGAATCAGCTTTCTGTGACCCTGAAGGCGGACTTCTCGATATCAGCTGGTCTTCACTTCCGCTATGGCAGCTCATACAATGAGTTTAGTGTTAACCCCACGCTCGATCACTACCGTGGCAAGCTCGCTGCTTCTAAGGCATCGTTCAACGATGTCTGGGATACGGTCAAGGGGGAGGTTGAGCCCGCGATCCAGCAAAACGAGGCCCAACAGAACCTGCTCAAGAACGCACTTCAAATCGTGGAGAAGATGCCTACCACTGCAGCTGGTGGCAACCCCTTTGGAGGTCCCGTGGCTGGACAGGCAGCTTTGGGCCAGGTTGACGAGAGTGCTTTCAAGAATATGTGGAACTTCAACCTCGCGGATGCTGCCTTTGGATATCTTGTGTTGGAGATACAGGATGGTCGGATCGGCACCGAGATGCGGGCTCAGGGGTTCAACTTCTCGCACCGAGGAGCCAAACAGCAGCCAGGAGGTGCTCCTGCTCCGCCTGCCAGCGCAACCACTGCTGGGGCAGCGGCTCCTCCTGCCCCGGAGTCAGCCCCAGTCCCGCCCAGTCGTCAAGCCTCGGCGGTTCAGCAGCCCAAGTCGGGCCCGAAGCCGGGAACTCCCCAACCTGGACAGGAGGGGAAGGAAACCGAGAAGGCCCCTGCACCAGCTAACGGATCTGCCAATGGCCCGGAACCCGCTTTATCGCCTGCCCCCAAGGGCGCTCTTTCGGACATCGTCGGTCTCTTCATTATGAACGTGAGCACCGAGGATCAATGTAGGGAACTTTTTGCCGAGGAGGACAAGGCCAAGATTATCAAGGTTGAGAAGTGGGGTGCCCTGAACAAGGTGGTACATTTTAAGACAACTGAGGAGCGCGATGCCGCCATGGCGCGACTGCCCGAAGATGTCAAGACCCGTACTCAGGAGGACCGATCGAAGCCTTTGGTCAAGATTTTCCAACACCGTGAGGGCAAAGGCTTTGCCAGCCGTGGCGGAGCGGGGAACTGGGGAAGCAGCAGTCGTGGGGGAGCCAACAGCTCGAGCGGTTACCGTAGTGCCGGGGGCGCCAGCGACTCGGAAAGCAACCGTCGTGGTGGACGTGGTGGACGTGGAGGTCGTGGCGGCGACCGGGGGCGCGGTGGGCGTGGAAGGGGAGGTATCAAGGGCGATGCTGGTACCTCCTCTCCTGCTGGCGGGCCCTCGACTCCTGCCGCGGAGTAATAAGCTGGTTAGCGCAGCGGACCGATTCCATGGGAACCACTGGGGCGGCGACACCTGCTCGCCTTCGTCGACTTATAGCACCGTTTGAGCCTCGCGGCGTTCTTTAACCTTCTTTTTACCTGTGACAGTGGCTGGAGAATGGAAAAGCTGCGTGGCCTTTGGACTTCGTTGTGTTTGTATCTATGTATGTACCTAATGAGATTCGAGGCTATGGACGCTTCGACATCGAGGAATTGGCTTTATCCCCGAGTTGTTTGGAGTTTAGTTGCGAAGAGAATAAAATTGGTCACTCCGACCGATCTAAACTACTGCAGTCTTTCCATTTCCTGAGGAGTGTATGGGTACCTACCTGAGTAGGTATGCTTGGAATCCTGGCAAACTACTTCGTACAATACCTAGGCTCGCAGCTGTCGACGGCCCGTCACAGCTGACAGTGGCGTCGCTATGGGCAAACCGGGGACCATCTCACATTATGATCACTACATAACATAAAGCTACGTGCAAGATAAGAAAGAGCCGATGCAGCCTTCCTCATATTCAACTTCGTCAAACTCTTCTACCCAACGCACTATAACTACCATAACACCTATTTGCCAACAGCCCCGACTTGATATCAGCTCCCTTCAAGGAAAACTTGGCTCCCTTACTATGCCAACTCCAGCGGTCAACATTGCTCTCATTGTGCTGGGAATTCTCGTCTTTGTCGGCCTCATTTGCTGGCTCTTCAAGACTCAGATCGGCCTTTTTGCGAAGACGCTCCTAAACTACCGACAGAAGGTGCACGAGGCGGCCCACTCGACGACCATGACGGCGACGGTATAGTGCCACGAGTAAGTATTCAAATATACAGGCCATTACTGGATGTATTCCAATCAGCTACTATGCACTATGCGAGTTTGTGTTGTATTGGTACATGGATGGTGGATGAGGAATGCTGGTACAATGTCGAGGTACTACTTCAGTCTTCCCGAGGCTGAACAGGGGATCGAAGTGCCCCACATTCGATGTCGGACGATCGCAAATTTCCAACTTCAGCCTTGCTAGAACTTCCGGATCCAAAGCTCAGGCTAACCCCCAACAGTCATTCTTTAGTCGGTCAAGGTTCCTAGACCGGAACTTTTACTAGAGTCATGGCCGCGCGACCGGTCCTGAGGGGCTACGCCCGCGCTCTGCGTGCTCCCGTGCAGGCTGGCGGTGTCACGACGCGCCAATTCAGCATCTCGGCTTCCCGCTTCAGCACGTCGGAATCTACAAACAGCGAGCGCAAAACGCACTTCGGATACGAGACCATCAACGAGTCGGAGAAACAGGGCCGAGTCGCCGGGGTGTTTACCAATGTCGCCGAGTCCTACGACAAGATGAACGACCTCATGTCCTTGGGAATACATCGTCTGTGGAAGTACGTTTCCTGATAACCCATCACTCGACTGTGCACATGCTAATGCTTTCAAAGGGACTATTTTGTCTCCTCTCTGAATCCTGGCGCGACGAATCCCATGGGACAGCCTCAGAAGGTTCTCGATGTCGCGGGTGGCACAGGCGACATCGCCTTTCGCATGCTACACCATTCGCACGTCTACAACGGCAATCCCAACATCCACGTCACCATTTCCGACATCAATCCTGCCATGCTCGAGGTTGGGCGCCACCGCTCCCTAGAACTGCCCGTGGAGCAGCAGTCCTCGCTGTCTTTCCTCGAGGCTAACGCTGAGACCCTCCCCTCGTCGATAGAGGACAACTCTCTCGACCTATATACTGTGGCGTTTGGTATCCGCAACTTTACCAACATGCCGGCCGCGCTTCGCGAGGCGCATCGTGTCCTGCGCCCGGGCGGTGTGTTTGCATGCCTCGAGTTCTCCAAGGTCGACCAGTTCCCCTTGCTCAACGCCGTGTACAAGCAGTGGTCGTTTAGCGCTA
Source organism: Amphichorda felina (assembly GCA_016490725.1). Lineage (NCBI taxonomy): Eukaryota > Fungi > Ascomycota > Sordariomycetes > Hypocreales > Bionectriaceae > Amphichorda > Amphichorda felina. The sequence continues at coordinate 89,973 of JAEMHR010000005.1, read as the reverse complement.
TCCCGATGATCGGGCAGCTTGTTGCGGGAGACAGGGATAGCTACCAGTATCTGGTGGAGAGCATCGAGCGGTTCCCGAGCCAGGAGCGGTTCCGGGACATGATTGTGGAGGCTGGGTTCGATGTTGCCGGGGAGGGGTATGAGAATTTGACGGGTGGGATTGCTGCCATTCATAGGGGCATCAAGCCTCTCTGAAGGGAAATGTAGCCGCTACTAAGAATATTGTACAACATTGTAAAATAGAGGTATAATCTCACGTCAGTCCGGTGGAATTCGACCAAACTGTCGACCACAGCACTATTTGTGGCTCTATTTTATCGCCCTGGCTTTCGAGGTTCTGCCTTCGGGGGGCACCTTGTGGGAAAATAATAACGGGTTTACGGAGTAGGAGAGATCAAAGCAGTGCAGAAACCACAACCGTATTTTGCATTAGTTTTTAACGCGCAAGGTTGGCCAGGGCTCGTGTCGGGTTTGTGACCTTCCCGGGTAATGGTGGTTTGGTTCCAGCGCCGGCTAACTGAGTTCGGCATAAGACCTGGGGGAATTATCGATAAGAGTGTGGAGGCGGGGTGCTCGGCTCCCACTCTGGGATAGTGGAAGAGATGGTGGGCAAAGATCCTGGACACCCCAAGCCTAGAAGGGCTAAATAATTGTATCAGCACGAATAAGAGCTCCATTAAATCCTAATCCTGGCTTGCTATAGGCGCGACCAAGTGGCTGGACCTGGGCTGGTGCTCGGCGCGCGGTCTGAATCGGCTCGCTTTGCGTCGGCGGGTTGTCTCGGCTCAACCCGCTATCTCTTGCTGATGCCAGTGATCAACTCCCTTCGCGGGGATTAACCTTCCTGTCTTGAGCTGACCTCTTTCTTGTTCTCATTCTCCAAGCAAGCGGTCCATTCAATTGAAAGATTTCCGCTACCTGGGATATCATATTCAAGATGAGGTCTCGTGCACTTCGCAATGTGGCTCTGCGGAGAGTCGCCCTCGCCAAGCCGTCGACGCCGTGTATTTCCACCTCGATCCGCGCCGCCAGCAGTGTCGCCCAGCGGCCTCACTCTGACTACGTGTCATTCCCCGGCGCAGTGAAGAGTGCCTTTTCCAACTCTCTTGACTTCCAGACGCCGCAGTCATGGACGGCCCTGCCCACGTACCGGGTCGTGGATCAGAATGGTGACGTCGTGGACCCTTCCTTCGAGCCCGACATCCCCGAGGAAACCATTGTCAAGCTCTACACAGATATGCTCTACATCTCGATATTAGATGTGATTATGTTTGATGCGCAGAGACAGGGGCGCCTCAGTTTCTATATGGTCAGCGCCGGAGAAGAGGCCGTCCCTATCGGAAGCTCTAGTGTGCTAGAGAAAGAGGATGTCATCTTCTGCCAGTACCGAGAGCAGGGTGCTTACAGGGAGAGAGGCTTTACCACGAGGCAGTTCATGGCGCAGTTGTTCGCCAACAAGGAGGATAATGGAAAGGGTAGAAATATGCCTGTCCATTATGGAAGCAAGGAGCTGAACATTGTGAGTCGGCTGATCTGATAGGAGACTCTTGAGAGCACTGCTAATATTACCCAGCATACCATCTCTTCCACTCTGGGGACGCAGCTGCCGCACGCAGCAGGCAACGCATATGCTCAGCGACTGAGGCGATTGCAGAACCCTGACGCGAAGCCTCTTATCACTGTGGCCTACTTTGGAGAGGGTAGCGCAAGCGGCGCCGACTTCCACGGCGCTCTTAACATTGCCGCTACCCGTTCATGCCCCATCATATTCATTTGCCGGAACAACGGTTATGCCATCTCGACACCGACCCTCGAGCAGTACCGCGGAGATGGCATTGCCAGCAGAGGCATCGGATACGGCGTTGATACTATCCGCATTGATGGAAATGACATTTGGGCAGTTCGCGAGGCCGTCAAGAAGGCTCGTGAGCTTGCCTTGCAGGATGGAGGCAAGCCCGTCCTCATTGAGGCCATGACCTACCGCGTTTCCCACCACAGCACGTCGGACGACTCGTTCGCGTACCGGGCGCGCGTGGAAGTCGAGGACTGGAAACGCCGAGACAACCCCATCACGCGGCTACGGAAGTGGATGGAGGCCCGGGGCATGTGGGATGACGCCAAAGAGAAGGAGGCGCGGGACCGGCTGCGCAAGGAGATCCTCAAGGGGATCAGCGAGGCGGAGAAGGAGAAGAAGCCGCCACTGCGGACGATGTTTGAGGATACCTACGAGGAGCTGACGCCGGATCTGAAGGCGCAGATGCAGCAACTACGGGAGTTGATGGAGAAGTACCCGGACGAGTACGACGTGAGCGAGTATGAGGGTGGCATGGACAGCCTAAAGGAGTAGGCGGGATAGATGCTAGGCAACGCTAGGCACGAAGTACATAGTAGCATGGATTCATTCAAATAGAAGAGGGGACTGCCTTTCTCACCCCTGGGTACCTGGTAGTATTCTGCTGGTGTTTGAACGGCGATTACTGACCCTCGTGAAAAGACACACTGTGGCAAAGTCGGGCGAGCAGTGATGGTGAGATACAGCATGCGAGCTTCCAAAAAGCACTCGAGAGTAGAAGAAGCAAATCATGATAACATTTGGGATTCCTGGGGAAGACACGAAGGGTCTACGGGGTACGGAGTACCTATTAACATATACTCGAGACAAGCCCAGCCGGGTTTGGCAAGGTGTGAGTGCCCAACCAACGTGGGATCGATCGCTGGGGTGCGCCCATGGCATGGAGTATGGAGTGGATGTGTTGTCTCGCAGCCTCCATGCCTGAACCGGCTCGAGGCCCCTTGACATTGCCTGAGGGTGATGCGGTACCTTCTGTATCCCGGTTACCGCAGGAATTTTCTTGCGATTACCTCGGTGCTCCAGTTGCTCTTACCCGAATGCTGGGGAGCCTTGCGGGAGCATCCCAGATAATCTTTGAGGCCACCATTCAGCCGCTAACTTACCTTTCCCTGATGACATTCACATTCTTATTAATCCGTACTGGAGCCAGCCGCGGATAGATACCTGACGGTAGTCAGGCATCCCCAGTCATCTTAGAGTTTGAGGGTTAAAAAAAGCGAAACACCGTTAGGGGCGGCGACTGCTTAACAACGCTGGGTAACAAAGGAAAAATGTGTTAAAAAGAATTATGTGCGATGGGCAGTATGGAATTGGATCGAAAATCATAATTAATAGACGTATTTTGGGCTATGCAGAGGAAATTCCACCCTCATGCCAAGGTCTCCATCAGGCGTCATAGCCCCAGTGTCTCGCTTTTTGTGTCTCCTGCTAAGGTGTGTCGCCGCAAGCGCTGTCTCCTGCGGGCAGCGGCAGGCCACGCCAGTTCCGCATCTTCGCCATAAGGACAAACGTCTCCAACCGTTTCCTACTCTCTCCTCCCATCATAACCAGAGACCGATTCCCCCGACCGTCCCGTAGCTACGAGCGAACGGGTTGACACAAGACGAATCAGACAAGCTTCGACGAGGAAGACAAGGCTGCTTATCGATAGACCCAGGCGAGCGATACCTACTACCTATACTTACTTACGTATCGACATCAGAGCTCCCGCTATCCCCGCATCCATCAGCCTGCCTCACCGACAGCGTTCCCATACCTGGTCGGACGTGCTGAAGCTTCGTGCCTTCCCTCCTGATGGCGTAGTCTGGGCATGGCAGAACAAACATCGGCAGCCGATAACGAAGTGCGCCTTCCTTCTGCGTCGCCCACCGGCTCTCAAAGGTGAGCAACAACCACCCGCACATGCGTACAGCCGTACAGCCGTACAGCCGTATCTTTGATTCACCGATGGCTGCACCGGTCGCAGCCTTCGCAGCCTTTAACGGCCATTCTGTTTGCCAATAGCCGTTGCCCAACAACTTATTTTACCCCATATTGCAAGAGCCACTTTGTCACCTGCTGGCACCTGCTGGCACTTGTTTCCACTGCTAGCTTTCTGGGACCTGTTTCCCTTATCGACTGCCTGACTTCATCTTGCTCCGCTTTCCCATTCATCATCTTATTCCTTCCACCAACCCCGCCCCCCTAACCTTCAAGATCCAGTCACTCATGTCTTCCAGAATCACCAGATCTTCGGCTCGTCAAGCGGCCAACCAGGCAGCCCTCTCTTCCCGGTCTACTGCCTCCGCTGGAGTAGCATCGCACGGTGCTGCTTCTGCCGACGCCCCGAGCACGGTTGTTTCGACCCCATCTTCTAGAAAGCGAAAAACCGCCCCGAGCAGCGACTCTAAATCCTCACCCAACTCGACTGTACAAACTGGGTCTTCTGGCCGACGATCCAAGAGACAGAAGGCTGCCCCAACTGGTGGTCCACTAGCGAACCCTCCCGCGCCTGCTACCGCCAGGCTTACGAGGAAGGGGAAGGCTCCCGACGTCATGGATAGCCCCGAGTATGTTGATCCCTTGCTGGGACGGGTACGATCTTTGTAGATGATGGCTGACATTCCCATTCACAGTGGCATCTCCAGCACGGCTAATCCCTCCGAGCAGGCGGCTCAGTCTTCCTCCTCAAGTAGGAAGTCGAGCCGAAGCAAGAAGCATGCACCTGATGTGAATGGTATGTTGTGTCAATATGAATTGCTATATTCTTCCCATTTGTGGTACTTAATGATTGATAATGATTTAGAATCGACACCTACGGCCGGGTCGTCTTCAACACGGAGAACAAAGAGGAATAGCGATCCTTCTGATGTAGACACTGCTATGACGGGCACAGAGGAGGCAAGCGAACCAGGCCCGCCTCCCCCACCCCCACCGCCCGTTCATCATGCCGACGACGATAGTGACGAAGACGATGATGGGGACGACGACGAAGACAGAGGATATGACGACGAAGACGACTTCTTTGGCGGTCCAGGCGGAGCTGGCCTCTCTGGGACACTTCGAGCGTTGACTGGCATGATGTCGGGGTTTTCGTCTCGACTGAGAGATCTTCTCAACAGCCTGCGGCAGGACGATCTTTCTGTGCAGCTGATAGCGCTGCAAGAACTTTCGGAGATTCTATTGGTTTCCAACGAAGACAACCTGTCAGGCCAATTCTCACCCGACGCTCTGGTCAAAGAACTTGTGGCATTGATGAACAAGGAAGAGAGCCCGGAGATCATGCTCTTGTCTTGCCGCTGCCTCGCAAATCTTATGGAGGCGTTGCCGGCGAGCGTATCTAATGTTGTCTATGGTGGCGCAGTTCCTGTTCTCTGCCAAAAATTGCTTGAGATATCCTTCATCGATCTCGCAGAACAAGCATTAAGCACTCTGGAAAAGATTTCTGCCGAATATCCGGAGAGCATCGTCCGTCAAGGTGGCCTGACGGCTTGCTTGTCCTATCTGGATTTCTTTGCCACAAGTACGCAAAGGACGGCAGTCACAACAGCGGCAAACTGTTGTCGCAACATTCCGCAAGATTCTTTTGGGGTGGTCCGGGACGTCATGCCCACACTCCTTAACGTTTTGAACAGCAGCGACCAGCGTGTTGTCGAACAGGCGTCACTCTGCGTCTCGGGAATCGTGGACTGTTTTGGGTACCAACCTGCAAAACTTGAGGAGCTCGTCAGCGTCGATTTGCTTCGCGCGGTGCTGCGTTTGCTGGTACCAGGGACCACCAACCTCATTGGATCTAGTATTCACACACAGTTCTTGCGTGTTCTGGCACTCACAGCCAGGGCTAGTCCTCGACTTTCGGCTGAACTGTTCAAGCTCAACGTCGTCGAGACTCTATACCAGATGCTTACGGGTGTTTCTCCCCCGAGCGGTACCGAAGACGTGGCCTCGAAGCTAGACAGTGTGGTCATCATGCAGGCACTTATTCATCGTCCACGTGAACAGATAATGGAGACCCTCAATGTCGTCTGTGAGCTTCTCCCTAGCTTACCCCGAAACGCGGACCCTACCTCGGGCGACTTCGTGGAACTTCCGTCCTTGGCATCGGGCGCTGTAGGTAGGAGCCGCCGACACCATACAGACAACAACGATAAGCGAATCGAGCTTCTCAAAGAATGCCAGGAGCAGGTTCGGCGTTTCGCCCTCATCCTGTTCCCCACTTTGACGGATGCCTATTCTAGCACCGTCAATCTGGGGGTGCGACAGCGCGTCCTCACAGCTCAGCTCAAGATGCTGTCGAACCTGGACAGGGACATCCTTGCTGAGGCTTTGATTCCTGTTCCGTACGCTTCTTTTATAGCCTCTATCCTTTCTCAACAGGACCATCCTACTCTCGTCATGCTCGGTCTTCAGGCCACTGAGCTGCTGCTTAACCGACTTGATGACATCTACCGGTATCAATTCTACCGCGAAGGTGTCATATCTGAGATCACGTCACTGGCTAACGACGAGGAGCCGGCGGAGGCAAAGGGCGAAGATACAGCAGAAGTGCAACCTGGCGAAGCCAATTCACAGGGACCCGATTCTGATATCAAAGATCAGATAAATAATGATTCAGATCAAGAAGATGATCATGATAGCCCCCGGGAGACCTCAGAAGATGAAGATGATCATGATGATGATGAGGAGGATGAAGACGAGAACGAGGAAAATGACCCCGACCATCATCCAGACGATGGCTCACCGGTTAGCTCTCGGGGATCTACGATGTCTCTGGATGCTCCGGTACCGCGACGCTTTATATTTGATACCCGATCAATGAAGTCCCGTATCCGCAATGTTGCAAAGAAATTTGTGGAAACTCACGAACGCGAGGGGAGAGGCCAGGACATGAGGGCAAAGGCGAACGCCATATTGAAAGATCTGTCGGGCCTTGCGGCTGATCTGGATGCTTTCTATCTCAAGAGAACCGCTGCCGACTTATCCCCGGCCAATGGCCGTGAGCTGTTCGTCAAGCTTGCCTCCTACTTTGACACCAATGTACTTGAGAGTGTAACTAGTGCCGAACTCCTCGCCTCGGGCCTGGTGCGCGTTCTTCTTGAGGTCTTCAGCAACCCCGACGAAGAGCTGACGCGTCAAGCACAGTCTACCTTCCTGGAGGTCTTCATGGGCTACATGGTGCGCTCAAAACCCAAGACGGCGACTGCGGATTCGCCAGTCACCCCCTTTAGTGTCATGGTTCACAAATTACAAGACCTGCTCAGTAGATCTGAGCATTTCGAGGTAATTACAGTGCACCAGAATACCTTTGACGGCAGCCGCAGTAGCCCAGCTTCAATGCTTGGAAAACAAATTCGCCTCCGTCTGATGGCTGACGATGACTCGGACATTCCGAAGCCGTACCGTAACATCATGGTATCGATTCATGCAATTGCTACTTTCAAGTCACTCGACGAATATCTCCGGCCGCGAATCAGCCTGACCGATCGACCTCGTGGCTCACGGCGAGATGGCCTGTCTAGGGCACTAGCTGCCATGGCTGGCGCTGGGGGGTTGTCTCTGAGTAGCGCAGCAGCAGCAAGGTTAGCGGAGCGCTCACCCTTTGGGGCCGGCTCCTTGACTGGTGCTGCCCCTCCGCCGCCTCCGCCTCCCGCAGCGCCTACTCCCTCAAGTTCGCGCTCTGCTCGAAAGCCAACAAACAAGTCCCTTCCACAACCCGAAACTCCATCAGGCCCTAACTCTTTGCCTGAATCATCTCGGGATACAGGAGTACTCCGGCGCTCATCACGTCGGCAGGGGGCTTCTGACGAGACATCGCCTCCTGCACGCCCGCCGCCGGAAGACGATGATGGCGCACAAGATACTTTAGAGTGCGCAGACGAGAAGCAATTGACCGACGACGAAGACGACGAAATGGGCGATACTAGCGCTCTGGATGCCATTGTTGGTGAGTTGCAGGAGGACATGGGGGAGGATGAACCATCTTCTGACCCCTCGGCTGTCAACATGGAGGTGGCAACTGGTGGCAACGTGACCGCCCGCAAGGAAGATGGGAGCAGGGTATCTACACCTCGTGGAACCAGTCTGGCAAACCGCTCTGCTGGTCCTCTAGCAGAATCCCAGGGCACCCCAACACCAGCATCTTCGTCGTCAAGGACAATGTCGTATGCCTCTGCCCTCCAAGCAACTCCCCAAGATTGGCATATTGAGTTCAGCCTTGACGGCAAGGTGGTCCCGAACGAGACCACCATCTACCGTGCCGTTCATACCTCGAACGCGAACTCGGAGGAGGCACCTCTTCGCAGTGTCTGGTCCGCCACCTACCAGGTCAAGTTTCGAAGGGTTCCAGGCCCCACACCCCCTGAGTCCCAAACCTCTTTGTCGAACACCGAGGCAGACCCTGAGTCAGAGGGCGGGATCCCGGCGTCTCTTTCGAAACACCCTACCACGGCATCTATCCTACAGTTGTTGAATGTTTTGCACGATTTGAATGCCAACATCGAGGATGTGCTCATTGAGAAACGCAAAACAATCGTTGATCTCCATCGGGAGCCACTGTCACAGTTTGTGAACACGAAACTCACTGCGAAGCTCAATCGGCAGTTGGAAGAGCCCTTGATTGTTGCTAGCAACTGCCTTCCTGGCTGGTCAGAGGATTTAGCGCGCCTCTACCCATTCCTTTTCCCCTTTGAGACTCGACACCTGTTCCTCCAGTCAACCTCGTTTGGATACGCGCGGTCCATGGCGAGATGGCAGAGCACGCAGAACCACGAGGATAGCCGTCGTGACCGCTACAATGAACGACCTTTCCTCGGTCGCTTGCAACGACAAAAGGTGCGTATTTCTCGAAGCAAGATTCTGGAATCGGCCATCAAGGTCATGGACCTGTACGGAGCATCGCAGAGCATATTGGAGGTAGAATATTTCGAGGAAGTCGGCACTGGCCTCGGCCCTACCTTGGAGTTCTACTCCACTGTTTCACTGGAGTTCTCTAAGAAGAAGCTGAAGCTTTGGCGTGATATGGAGCCTTCTGCGTCAAATGAGTTCGTATCGGGGCAGACTGGTCTGTTCCCCAAGCCACTCAGCGATCAGGAGGCATCGACACCAAACGGTGAGCGCATCCTTCATCTGTTCAGGGTGCTCGGCAAATTTGTGGCTCGGTCCATGATTGATTCTCGAATAATCGACATCCATTTCAACCCAGTTTTCTTCCGCATTGGGGAAACTGCTTCTTCTGGTGTCAAGCCTTCATTGGCGTCAGTGAAGATGGTTGACCCTGGATTGGCCCGCTCCCTCATGACAATAAAGAACTTTGAGTTGGCCAAGAAGGAGATCGACGAAGATCCCAACCGGACGGCGGCTCAGAAAGTGGCTGATCTGGACAACATTGTCATTGACAATGTCAAGCTTGACGATCTCTGCTTGGATTTCACGCTTCCTGGCTATCCTGACATTGAGCTTGAGGATGGTGGCGCGCACAAGCGCGTCACAATCGATAACGTTGGGTCCTACCTGGAAAAGGTAGTTGATGTAACCCTGGGCTCTGGTGTTCGCCGCCAGGTGGATGCCTTCCGTGCCGGCTTCTCGAGTGTTTTCCCATACTCGGCGCTGAGTGCCTTCACCCCCGATGAACTTGTCAACCTCTTTGGAAGAGCGGACGAAGACTGGTCTCTTGAAAGTAAGTTGAATGTGTCGATTTGTTCTGGCAACATTACTGATACCACCTAGCGCTCGTGGATTCTATCAAGGCGGACCACGGATACAACATGGACAGCCGCAGTGTGCGCAATTTGCTGCACGTGATGAGCGAGTTTGACTCAACTGAGCGCCGCGAATTCTTGCAGTTCACTACAGGCAGCCCAAAGTTGCCAATTGGAGGTCGGTGATCCCTGATGGCTTTGCTTGTGGGCTTTGGCTAACGTGACCTTTAGGCTTCAAGAGTTTGACTCCAATGTTTACCGTGGTCTGCAAACCAAGCGAGGAGCCATACACGTCGGATGACTACCTACCAAGCGTCATGACATGTGTAAACTACTTGAAGCTTCCAGACTACAGCACCATCGACACGATGAAGAAGCAACTCTGCACAGCCATGAAGGAAGGCCAAGGTGCATTCCACCTATCCTAAGACAAGCGACAGATGATGGGGCCGCCAGCCGTTCAGCCTTGGAAATTCCAAGGTTGTCGCTGATCCTAAACCCATTTCGAGTATTTTATCTTGCAGTTGACACGGTGAACGCCTGATTGATGATGACGCAGAAAGACGGGATAGACGGGACAGTTCTTGTGCATGCAGGCGGGAAGGGACAGTACGGCGCAGGGTTTATCTGCCATAGTTTTGAAGGGTTTCGCAAATTCGTGCAACTCTGGCGAATGTTATCATGTTGCTAAGTATTAGTTAATGACGGTACCCATAGACTGGAATAAGCATTTTGGAGTTGTAGGTCAAGATGTGTTCTCTGGAGTGTTCCACTTCTCTGTAATATCGTCGTGATATTGGTTCTGGGTCTGGTTGCCCGCAAACTACCTTCAAATGTACCGATTTGGGTGCGATTCTTAAAATTCTCTTCGTGGATTCCAGGGGCTCGTACTTTCGTCTGCCTTATATAACTAGTTGTAACTCAACAATGGTCCCGCATATGCTGCTATAGGCCCTGTTCTTCGCTCTTTGGCTGATCCCTTACAAATTCCAGACATTGACATAACAAGATCTATCAACATGAAAGAATGGGCTCCTATTTTCGGAGTCCTGATCTCTGCTACCTCTATTGCAATAGCGCTCTTAGTTCTGTTCCTCGTCCGAGCCCCATATCTCAGGTGGCATCCTGGCATCATCCCGGATGAGACTGTCGGGTAGCATCTGGCTCTTTGTTAAGAGCTGAGATGAGCGGAGCGAGACGCCCGGGTTGGAGCAAGGGAGAAGAAAAGACGGCGAGGAGTCGTCTTGGTCTGGGAAGACGAGGAGCCCGCTGGAGGACTGCGGCAGTGGGGGCCGGCGGAATGTACTCGGCGGTGGCGGTGGCGGTGGAGGAGGAGGTGGTGGGTGATGCGATTGCTTCTCAGGGGTAGAGGCCTGGGAGGCGGTAGTTGCTTGGGAAGGGGGAATGAGTGGCTTTGTGGTCCTAGGAGTTTGGGTACTTCTGTCTTTGAGAGGGGTGGAGGGGACAAGGATGGCGTCGTCGAGTTGGTCATTGCTTTGTGGTTGCTGCGCCTCGGTGTGGTGGTTGGCAATATCGCTACGTAGCTGGGCCTCAACTTGCTGGGAGACGCTGAAGCTGCTGCTAGGTAGTAATTGCTGTTGTGACTCTTGTTCCTCGTCACCTTCGTTGCTGAAGAGGGCGTGGCGGAGGTTGGCAAGAAGCTGGGAGACACCGACGGGTGGCAGGTATATGTACGGCCTACTGAGGTAATCGTCATCCAACCACCCCTCTTCGTTCGCGTCCTGTTCGTCCATGGGGTTATTCAGCTCGTACAGCTGGTTGACGTGATATCGCCATAGGTGGCCCTTTCGAGTCCGCTCCTCCTCGCCAGGTTCAACGCAGGCGGCATATTGGAGCAGGGAGCCGTCGTAGAGCCAGAAGCGTGCCACCAGAGACGGGACCTTGAAGGGGAGTTCTAGCTCGATTTGATGCCCGCTGGCGAGGAGATCTATAGTGTATGGAGGAAGTGGAAGGAAAACATCGGTGCGGTTGGTGGGTTTCCCGAAGCCTTGGATCGTGGCAAGGGGAACGCGCTGGGACTCGACAGGCTGTGTTTGGCTTGACGGGGGCAGATGCCGAAGTGGTTTGCGGAGTGGTTTGGATGGCTTAGGATGAGCGGTATCTTTTGTAGGAGTTTGAGGTAGTGGTTGAGGTGGAGGGAGGTGCTGAGAGGGCAGTTGTTGGATCGCGGAAGCCGAAGAAGCTGACGTGGTGGACGTGTGGCATTGTTGTGGCCTTGGTGTTTGTGCTACACTTGAAGCCAGCGGCTCTGTGGGCGACTGGTTTCTTGTTGGTCTCGGGGGATGGTCGACGGATGAGGCCAGCTCATTCATGGCAAACTGTGTCTCGGGGCCAGCAACGTAGCCATCGTCTTCCCTTTCTATATCATCACCACCGTATTGTTTCTCTCCGCTGGGACGGGTCGATTCCACTTCCGTGGCGTCGCTGTTAGGCTCATCTGGCGCTTCTTCATCTTCGTGCTCCGCCTCTGTGTAATCGCCATCGTCTTCATCGGAATCCGGAATCTCGAATACTCCGCCAATCGACACCTTCCTGGGTGAGGGTGTTTTCCTTGGACTTTTCCTCGGGCTCTTCCTGGACGACTTTGTTGGCGTTTTCTCACCAAGCTCCGCACTCTCACCTCGCCGCCTCGGCCTCGTAGGCGTGCTCATGACCTCTGCCATGGACGAAGATTCCCTCCTGAAAGTCGGCGCCCCTGTGACTTCCGCCGTGATATCCTTCAGGGGCGTTGCCTCAACAGGCGGCGTACCACCGCCGGAACCCCAGCTATCTGTCGCAAACGAGTCCTCAATGACCAGCTTTCTAGATGCCGTCCCTTTAGGCTTCCCCGGCAGCTCCGCGACGGGCTCTGGAACCTGCTTGGCCCCTTTCACAGACGGCGAGGGCTTCTCCTGATCTGGCGGCCCGTACCGATCTACCATCCTGGCCGTGATGGGCGTGGACTGCTGGCTCGATGATGGAATCTCGAATCGGATGGTGCGCTTGGCGGGCGTCTGCGGTACAACCGAGGACTGGCGAGATGTCTCCCGTCTTGTATCTTTCATGGCGGATCGGCGGTGCTTTGTCGGACTTGGGGGGTCATCGTGCGGTAGCTGTTTGGGGCGCGGACTCGGGCTCTCTGGTACGTTATACCAGTCTTCGAATCCGTCTTCAGCCTCGTCCTCGGAGTCCTTGATGAGCTGCAGCTCCTCTCTGCCAAGGAGTTGCGTGAGTGTCTGGGTGTGGTATTTCGAGCTTGGCGTGTCCCCCACCGTCTTTCGTCTCGATGCGTTCTTCTTTTTGGTCCTCCCAACCTTCTCAGTCTCGTCGCCCAGGGTCCTCCTCCTCTTCCCCCGATTCATGGTGGCAGTAGTGGCAGTGCTGGCTTTCACGCTGCTCGACCGTCTCTTCCTTTTGCCACTCGCCACGGGCTCCTCGTCCTCCTCATCCCCCGCAGGACCCTCATTCTCCTTATCATCGGCGCTCGGCACGGCCGCAAACTCCTCCTCCTCGCTATCGCTCAGCACCACCGTCGCCGCCTCCGACAGAGACGACGACGACACAAAGTCGATCTGCGTCAGCGTCTTCTGCCTCGGGTCTCTCATGGTCGACGCCGGCGTCGCGCCCCGTGGCCGCCTCTGATCTTCCTCTCCCTGCCGGTTCTTTCTCTTGCCGTACTGGCGCACGATGCGGCGCCGCGCGGGGAACTGCGCCTGCTGCAGGGCGGGCGTGGAGTGGTAGACGCGGCTCGGTGGGGGCACACCGCGGGAGCGTGTTTCGGGTGCCATGGGGAGTGGCTGCTCGAGGATGATGAATTTGATTATGGGAGGGATCACATGGAACTGATGTTGAATACTGGGATATCGAATTATGGCGGAGATGGACTTAGAGTCGTTCCAAGTCACCTCACATCTGACGTGGTGGGTGGAGTGGTGGTGGCCAAAGTGGGACGCGGTAGGTAAGGGGAGACGCGTCGCGCGTAAATGTATTATCTGGGGGGCGCGTCTTGCCGCATGACGTATTTCGTACTTCGTACCCCGTATTTTGGCCTCAGCGCCTTAGCAACGAGATGACACCCAGGCGGCCAAGCTGATCAAATGAATGAATAACCAAAAACTTCCTGTATTGCAGAATTCAGATCCATGGCCATACGCCACGTATGCAACGAGACCTGAGATTCTTCATCGCTCGTACCGATTCATACAGGGCTCTCTATTGGAAGAGTCCTTTCATCCCCTCATACACACATGACGGTGATTGTACAAGTTCCAGCTCCCCTCCATTGGATACCTTGGTAGTAGTATTCCTATGGCCGGACTTACCGGAAAGCGGCTCTGACATCTGCCCTCGGCCACTCAAAGAGCACGTCTCCGCCGTATATATCCGTAACGACCCGTCCTATCCTGCTCTCTACATCTCCATAGAACCTCTCACATTCCCTCACCACCTTGGTCACTAGATCACGGCTCAGACCAGGGTCGTCCGCGTCGCCAAAATGCTTCTCGACGCGCTTCCGCAGAGCCTCGATGCCCTTGCGCACCTCCTTCGAGTCGTACGCGCCAAGCACCTTGTTGAAGATGTTCTTGGAGTTGGAAGGCTGTGCTGCAATGGAAGAGGGCGATCGTCCCGTCTGCAGCTGCGCCTCAATGTTCTCCAGGTGGTCTAGTAGCTTGCCCAGCGGGCGTCGCATCACAGCGTTGAGGTACAGGCCCATATGCTGATGGTACTCTGTGGTCGCATTGTCCTTCCACACCTCGAGGACCTCGAGCCCCCGCGTGTCTATCTCCTCGAGGAAGTGATTCATATTCTCAATGAGCAGGACGTGGAAGTTGAGAGCCTCCTTGTCCTCGGGGTCTGTTCCGCTTGCGGTAACGCCTACAGCAGGGTTCTCGCGAGCGATGACCATCAGCGACTCAAACATAGACTTGAGCATGCGGTCGTAATTTTGGTCCACAGTTCGTCGAATCGGCAGAGTCGGGTCCACATCGGCAAGCATGTTCTCCACGGCTGTCGAAAAGTTGGGGAAGACTCGCATGAAGGAGATGACGCCCTTTCGCTTATTGATCTTGACCTTGGTTTCCTCAATAGCGCGGATCTGGTCGTCCACAAACTTCCGGAATCGGCCGAGGAGAAGTCCATGGAGTTTTTGGAATATGGTATTCAGATAGTCCTGGTTGGACTGCGCGATATCGGCCATTTTCTTCTCGACTGTAACGAGTACACCAATTCCTTGTCTGTGTAGGATGTTAGCGTCATATAGAACCATAAAATAGAGAGTTACTTACAGAGGATCTTGTCCAATCACCCACTCCATGAGTCTCGTCAGCTCTTGGTCCAGGAAGGAAAAGATGACCTCCATGGAGCGTGTAACCCGCCGTGCAAGGTCGCGGTCGGGCTCCATCAGGCGGTGTCGCTTCAGATCACCACCCCGGCGATCACGGGGTCGGGACGCTGCCACGGCATCGGGGAAGTCAGCCTGCTCCAGAGTTGTTGCATGGAAAAAGTCAATGATGAAGTTTTGCTCCATTTCCACGAGGGGCAGCAAGTCATCCAGGACACCAGCGAAGACCTCGTACGGGAAGCTTCTACTATCGCTTCCCATCTTTTGTCTCTCCACCTTGCTGCCGTCTCCCAGGGGCGACCGCAAGGCCCGGGCAAGCGTCTGGCTTCGCTTCACGGTCGCCTTCCTCGCTGCTGTCGCCATGCCTTCGTGCTGCTTCTCCACTTGAGAGGTGAACAGCAGCTCAGCCTCCTCCCCAGTCATCTTTCGAGCGTTCCTACGCCAGCTCGCAATGGCAACCTGGAACTCGTGCTTGTAGATCGGCTGGCCCTTGTCCTGGTACTGCTGGACAAGGCGGTTCCAGTTGTCTAGGTCGGTATCTCGAGCATAGAGCATGAGGGGGCTGTACTTCCACAAAATTTCGCGACCGGCCTCATGGTGATTTGGATCAACCTTCTTCGACAAGGCCCCCTCCATAGACTTCTTGGTCTCGGCAAATGCTTGGTCAAATTGCCGGGGCATGAATTCGAGCAGCCGACGCATGAAGAACGAGCTCTCCTGCAGGTACATCTCCTTCTTTTCTTGTACGATCCTCATCTTGCCGTAATCGCTGTTGATGCCCGGCGTCTGATCCGCATCCATGGCTGCGTTGGTCTTGCCTGGCTCATGGCCACCAATTGTCGGATCCATCTTGATCATGGCCTTGTACAAGGTCACCAAGGACGACTCGACGTCCTCCAGCCCCCGCATATTATCAAACGGAGCCACCCGAAGGGCCTCCAAGTCGTTGGACGTGATGGCGCAAGTCTCAAGTAGGGACTCGACCTCCTTCTTAAGCAGCTTCTGATTTGCAGTCTGTACCTGCAGACCTTGGCCCTGCGCTTCAATGTAGGCAATATCTTCTGACAAAGTCTGTTTCATATTAGCATGATATTGCAACGCAGAGTAGCGGCTACACTTACTGAGAGCTCGACAGAATACAGTGTTAGGAGATTATCCATCTCTTCACATTCCGCCATGGCTAGATTGATTCCCTGTTTGATGGCGTCTACTCGCTCATCTTCCTCCTCGAAGCGAGCGAGCCACCCGCCCGCTTGGGCTTTGTTCAACTCACGTTCTAAATCAACCTTCATGTCGTCAATGTTGCGCGTCTGCATCTGCTCTCCGGGCACCCATCCAAAGTAATCCAGCCAACGCCCAAACTCGTCGCTTCGGGTGTCAAGAATAGTCGCATCGAGACCAAGACTTTGGAGGTACTTGGCATCGTTTCCTGCAGCTACCGATCGACGAGGTGGCTGCTGAGGCTCGGCTTCAGGTTCCCGGGCTTTGACCAGCTCTTTGGGGACTTCCTTGGGCTGGCCCTGGGATGTTGAAGGACGGCTGGAAGAAGGCACCGAAATCTTGACCTCAGGTACATGAGATGTGCGCTGAGGAGCCTTTGGAGGAGGCGTAGGCTCGGGTGTTGGCTCCCTATTGTCCCTTGAGGCGGGCCGATCATCGCTCGGTGCCGGTCGCGGTGGCGCGGGCACAACGCTGGTGATACCATCGGGTTCATCGGCGGCCTTATTCTGCGTCTGCTGCTGCGCCAGCTGTCTGAGTCGCTCTCCAGCGCCACCTGGGCGAGGCTTGAACGCAGTGGAAGCAGTCGCTGCTGATGCAGCCTTTCGGAAAATACCCGCAAGCTCGTTTTTGGATCGTTTGGACTTGATCATGGGGCCCAACCCAGGACGTGTCTCTTCATCCGGCACTGGTGGCGGTTCTGGGGGCGATGTAGCCTCGCCTGCGGTAGCAGGTGTTGACGGGATGCTTCTCGGTAGTGAGGTGACAGAGGGGCTCTTAATTGAAGCAGGGGGTTCAGTCTTGGGGGATTCAGTCCTCGGTTGCTCTGGTGTCTTGGGCTCCAGGCTAGCCATGGCGGGTGGGGGCGTGCTGCGGTCTGTCACGCTGTTAGCCAACGACGCAACGGACCTTTGGCTTAGAGAATCTTTGCGCGGCGACATGCGCTCGGAGCTCCGTGGCGGTGGCATGACGGGCTGTTTCGGGGCCTGGCTCATAAGCGGCGGAGGAACCAGGTCTCGGTCTTGAGGGCGCGTAGGATCCATCGGTGGGCGCTTCCTCTCAGGCGGCGGCTGTTCTCCCTTGGGCACCCTAGGTGGTGGTTGAGACTGTTGGGGAGGCAAAGTCGGGGGTTGTGGAAGAGGTGCTGTTGGTGGCTCCGATGGTTCAGAAGGAGGATCCCCGAAGCGCCCAAAGGCACCAGGACCTCCCATTCCATTGCGCGAGCGAGGAGGGAGGCTAGCTGCATCCTCGCTCTTTGCACCGATTGAAGTGGCCACTGACTCTTGACTCTTGTTGGTCTGAGCGATCCTGTTTATCGGTGGTCTTCCTCTCGACACCGTAGAATCAAAACTGCCCGCAGGAGATCCATTGTTGCTCGCTGGAGTTCGAATGACGGGAGCTGTTCTAGGAAATCTCGGCGGAGGCTCCGACGGAGCTGGTGCTGAAGCAGGGGATTGGCCTCTTGGCGTTGTTGAAGAACTGCCTGGCTGGCTTGGTCTCTGCGCCGGATTCGCTGGGCGTTTTCCAGCGCCCATGACCTGCTCCATCTCCTTGGGGTCAAAACCCGCGAGCTCAGGAACCTTGCCGCCCGTATATTTGCCATAGATCTTGATCATGGACGCGATGAAGAACTTCTTCTCCTTGTCGGTCTGGGCCTGCCAGTAGTATGGCTTCCCGAGGGTGACGAGAAAACCCGTGTCGGAGGCCCATTCCTTCTGGTCCCAGGGAACATTGGGCCCGGTAAAGGACTCGATGCGGGAAAGGTCGTCGAGGTTCCAGGTCTTGCCAATGGAGAAGGTGCCGTTGGCGTTCTCCTTGGACTTATGCATGCGGACACGGCCGGACTTGCGGACGGCGATGATGATGACGCGAGGCTTCTGAGAGTCGGGGGTGCGAGCCTGGGGCGGCGGCGGCGTGGCGGGATGAGTGGAATACTCGGTGATGCGGATGTGGGTGATGTAGGTTTCCTGAACTGCAGCACAAGACAAGTCAGCTTTGGGGCAGCGGCAGGTAATTGATGGGCGGACAAACGTGAGCCATCGGGGTCCTTCTTGTTGAAGCACGTCTCGATGATGCGGCGCTTCTCGTCCTCGAATCGCTCGGCCCTGGAGGCGCCCGCGCCAGGACCAGCTCCATTTGCGCGGTCCATCTGCGAGGCTGGGGACCGTTCACCAAGGAGAGGAGGAGACGGTCGAGGGCCGGGGGATCATGTTCGGAGGCAGCTGTCGGGGCGAGTCGCGTCGGCGAGTGTGGGTTGGAGGGTCGGTAGTGGAATTACGTGGTGATACGTAAGTAGGGGGGGTTGGAACTTGGAACTTGGGTTGAGGTAATCTGGAATGGATTCGTGGTGAAATGCGAGGCGTCCCCTGCAGCTGCAAGCGGGAAGGCACCACCCACATCCAGCTGACCCAGCTGAGCTGCGACAAGTGAGCTGTGAGATAGGGTGAGACATCAGTATAGCAATACAGGCCAACAAGAAGAGCCGAATGAGATGTTTAAACAGCATGTTGCGTACGAAGATTTTGAATGAAGAGTTTGTAATTCTTTCAAAACCATTTAGAACAACTAATATCATGATTATTAGGTCAAAAGGGACCATGCTGATGCCTACGTAAGTACCCGCATAACCCCGAGCTTTAAAGACCTCGAGGTCTGTGGATCTCCATTGGGCCTCGACGAGTTAAGGGTGAAGAGTACGAATACCTACCTAGCTCCCTTCCCCCCAAGATCTGGCAATGCCGAAGTACTTTCAACAATTGAGTATAATTTACAAGTTATAATGTTTCAATTCCGTCATATATACGTATCTGATCTATCGTGGCTCGTCAAGAACCGTCTTCGTTGGAGATTACAAGTACTATGTTAGTAGGTACTATAATGCGCCTTGGCGGGAGTTTGGTGGCCAAACGCGTCCAGCGCTCATAATCGACTGCACCGTACTTTGCAACGCCCTCTGCTAATTCCAACTTTCACATCGTTGCTCGAATCCCTCGGCTGAGAACCCAAGCTCCATGCATCCGTGACGTCAAAATATGCGGCCAACATGGTGCTTACATGCGCTCCCAGAGTCTCAATCCGAGTCCGAGAGTCCGATCGCCCCGCCTACTCCCCTGAACCGCGGCAGTGTCGGAGTACAAAACTCACCTTGACGCTTCACGCTTCCCTCCAGTCTTCATCCTCGACCTAACAACAACTCCATCTCCAAAACTCCTCCACAGCGATCTCTTGATCCCCAACCATGGCGAAACCAGCCCCACAGTCCCAGGGGCTGCCCCTGATCTCCCTCTTCATCTTGGCCAACCTCTGCTCTCTGGCCGTCGACGCGCTGCACCTCCAGCTCCATCGCAGCGACGTCTCGGGCTTGGTCGCCCCCTTCATGGACCCCAGCGACACGCACATGCGCAAGCACTTTACCGGCTTTAAGGGATTTGACCAGTTTCTGGCGACGATGCTCCTGCTGTTCGACCCCATCTTCACCGGCGAGACGCCAGAGCTGTCGCTCTACGCCTTCCACTTCACCGGCCAGATGGCCTCCATTGTGACACTCCTAGCTGTCCAGGGGCTGAGGCTCGGCACAAGGAAGAGTCCCACCAGACTGTCCGTGCTTTTTCACTCTACAGAGTTATCGAAGCGATGCTGACGTTTGCGTTTTTAGAGCTACTGTCTGGGGCGTCGCCATGCAGGGTGTGGGATATGGCCTGGCCATGCCCGTGTACTACTTGGTGGACCTGCTGTTCTCATCCTCTGATCCCCAGGGCGTTGGTCTTACAGACCCAGCTCGCTTGTATGCCATTGTCCCTGCTTTTGCTCTCGGCTTTGTCATCCCGTCGGCCCTGCAGACGTTGCCCGCCCCCCAAGACCTGCACCAGATTCTGCTTGCCGCCTGGCAGCCGTTCCCCATCTACTTTGGCCTCCTCCTCTGGGTATTCTCGAATATGATCAAGAGAGTCGCCATCACAGGGAGCGCCGGGACCAAGAAGTCCGAAACAGACAGGAACGCCCTGGGCCACGCCTACAGCTTCGCCATCGGCATCGGCGCGCTCACCCACTGGGCCACCCTGGGCGTCATCGTCGCGGCCGCGTTCGCCCCGGGTCTGTTCCCAGATGGAATCGCGGGGCGTCTGACGCTCGAAAAGGTCTTTGTCCCACACGCCTTGCGCTACTACGGCCCGGCCACGATGGCCTCGGCCATGCTGCAGTTCCTGCACTACGACCAGTACATCGGTGCCGCTGCGGGTCTGGTCTGGGCGGCTACGCTGGCCAAGAGGGCCGGTGCCTGGTCGCCAAACAAGGAGGGAATCCGGCGGATCTTGAAGGATGTGCTCGTCTTGGGCCCGCCTTCGGCAGTCATTTCTCTGCTGCGGTCGCGCGATGAGGCAGTGCTGGGCTCTCAGTGAGTCTGGGGCGTAGTACTACAAGGCAAAGAACAGAGCTCATTTTATATATCCCCCGAACCACATTTGGCCTCTAGACCATCTCGTCTACAGGCGCTTGTTCACAATCTGCTTGACTCTCTCCAGATCCAGTGCATCCACTTGCCTCCCCTTGAACCCCGTCATGCTCTCGGCCATGAACATGGAATTAAGAATAGCCTCCTCGGTCGCGTCTGCCACCGCCTCAAACAAACCCGTGATGGTATCGTTGTCCGACATCTGCACCCCCTGCGCCGCCGGCGTGAGCGGCGTCCTAGCCGGAGCAGGCCCGGGGGCACTCTTCATGGACAGCTCCTGCATGGGGACCGCGTTGGCCGTCGAGAAGGCCAAGAAGATGTCTCCCGACGTGTTGGCCCCGTACCCGCCCACCTTTCCCAGCCCGACGGTCGCGCGCTTGGCCAGCCGCTGCAGCTGCACGGGGAGGAGCGGCGCGTCGGTCGCGATGACGATGATGATGCTGCCGTCCTTGCGCGCCTCCTGCCTGGGGCCGGCGGCCTCCCGGATGCTCCCCCCAGCGCCGGCGGCGGCGTTCTCCTCCCTGAGGATGAGCCCCACGGGGATGCCCCCGATGTGTAGGTTGTCGGGCGACCCGTAGTTGGCCTGGACGAGGACGCCGACCGTGTACGTCGCGGGCGCGCCGTCAATGTCGAAGCCCCGAACCTGGCGGCTGCTGGAGCCCGTGCCGCCCTTGAAGTGGTGGCAGATCATGCCCGTGCCACCGCCCGTGCTGCCCTCCTTGACGGCATCGGCGGTGGCGGACTGGATACCCGTGGTGACGTGCTGGGGCGTGACGGCGAAGCGGCTCAGGTCGTTGAGGAAGCCGTCAAAGGTCTCGGCGACGAGGGGGAACATGAAGAGCTCCACCTCGCGGTCCTCGTTGCTGTGGTGGCGGACGCAGTACTCGAAGATGCCGCGGTAGGCGTCGCCCACGGCGCCGGTGGTGGTGAGGACGACGGGCGAGGTGAGCAGCCCTGTCTCGTGGATCCAGTGGCTGCCCGTCATCTCGCCGCAGCCGTTGAAGCTGAAGACGCCGGCGAAGCTCGAGTAGCGGGCCCAGTCGCGGCGGGGGAGGATGGTGGTCAGGCCCGTGTTGACGTCCCCGTCTTCTGTGCGGATGGACTGCGTGCTGACGAGGACGCCGGGAACGTCGGTGATGGAGTTGAGGGCACCGGGGGACCACTTGCCCAGACGCAGGCCGGGGAGGACATCCCTGACACGCCCTCTGGATGACTGTGGTAGCATTGCGATATGGTTATAGTTGGGAATAATAAGTGGTAGTCAGTTGCTTGGTGATAATGTGGTTGGGCGGTAGACCACCATCACTTACACCAGAGAGTTCTTGGTACATATTTATATGTACTTGTACATCGCCCACGATCAAATGCGGAAGGCGCATGGATGGCATTGACTCAATCGGCCACAGAATTGGGGTTCGGTTAGTTCGGCTTGGAACTAGCGCAGGTCACATAATACAATGATGCAGACTTGCTACGCCAGATTAGCAAGCAGCTGCATGGTACAGTACCCGGTTCAAGACCCGCAGGCCAAGACATTGGCACGAGGTGGTATAGATGGCACGATTCGATATAAAGTAAAGAACTACTAGTAATAGCTCATTGCGCGCTTGACAAAAAGGAGTGTATTCCGCTAAATCCCCCGTGCTACCATGCGTATATCCGGTAGACTTGGCTTTCGACAACAATCGTGCACTCATGTTCTGGCTTTAAAGTTACAAGACCAGATACTTCTGCCTCATTTCTGGGCCCTAGTTTGTTTGCCTTGCTTCTCACCAAGCAAGTCGTGCTTTGCCGAGGGCACCCCCTGAAATAGGGGGCATCTAGGAAGCCTTGCTGCTCGTCTCGGCCTCGTCGGGCTGGATCGCAGCGTCGCTGTCAAAGCTGTTGTCACGGTACAGCGGCTGCTGCTCCTCCTCGCTGGGGCGGGCAAGTGTATAGCCCTCCGGGCCTCGCATCGCCGGGGACACGTGCCCCGTGGAGGCGTGGTAGCGGGCGTGGCAGTTGGGGCACTCGGAGGGGGCGGCCGCCCAGGGGGACCGGAGCGTGCGGAGCGCCTTGCCAACATGTCTAAGGCCTGCACCGGCAAGGTACAGGTGGATGAAGCTTTAGTGAATTATGTGTCAGTCTAGGTCGTCCACGGGAGGGGATGGACAGGGGCTGTTGCTTACAAGCTGGTGAGGAGGGGCACCGTGGCGTATATGGTCAGGATATCACGGGCCGCGCTGCGCCAGTAGCTGCCAAAATCAAAGAAGACCCAAGTGCAGACGAGGATGGTGATAAGACAGGCTGCTAGGAACAGATCTAGCAAGCAGAGAAACAGCGGGTTGGCTATCTTGGAGCTGGAGCGGGACAGGGCGGCCATCCCAAGGCTGCGTCTCTCGGCATCAAAGCCAGCGTCCCCGCCATCCGGGTTCCTATGTTCGCGGACAAGGATAAAAATGGAAGAGAGGAAAGAACCCGTCATAGGAACGAGGCCTATAGCGGGGAGGACATCGTGGGAAACGGTGCCCGCGGCGATGCAGAGGGCAAAGCCGATAACGTAGGACCCAACGAGGATGGCACGAAGCCCAGAGTGGGTGTTTTCGGGCATGGTAAGATCCGGGTAGATGTCTCGGCTGTCAAGGTGAAGCTGATAGTAATGTGCAATTTGATCTCTCTGACGTGTGTGAGAAACGTATGCCGTACACGAACAACAACAGCAGCAGCAACGACAACTCGTGAACTGAGGGTGAGGGGCCAGGATTTTGACATGACTTATACCATAGTGCCCGTACACACCGGCATGGATCAAAACACGCTACACAGGGCCGCGTCAGCGGGAGGGAGCTACTGAGGCAGCAGCAGGGGCCTAGGCGTCAGCATTAGGAGTTTTGCAGGTAAAAATACATTTGGCGGCGCCCCATTCGGTGATGGACGATCCCATGGGCCCTCGGGAGGATTGGTATGGCACAGCAGTGGCGGTGCAAGACGCGTGGATGATAAATCAACTACCAATATCCGTAGATACAAACGCAACGTGCTCGTTGCGGACCTGAAACGCAGCAAGCAGAAGAGACTGATTTGGATTAGACGGTGTTTTCTATGGCTAAGCTGTGAAGATGGTGCCGACATGCCGCTTCTTGTGTCGTCGGAAAATCTCACTCGTAGGACTGATGTTTGAGCAGTGATCTGTCCCTAATGCGTCCCACATTATTAATTGCTCAAGTTCCTAATTTTCAAGACTGTTGCCTGACAATGAGGCACTATTAATAGTACACCATACGGTAGTCCTTGATTGTCGAAGTGGACTCGACATGACTGCTTGTACGGATCACTAACAACCTAACCCCCAAAGACCCAAGTTTACGGAGGTACATAAGATCGTTTCATCAGAACGGCATATGACTAATTTTGGACGCAGATGTTGGGGCGATAGCGTCATTTACCGCTCCGATAAAGCAGCCTGATGTACAGATTACCACCGTACCAAGTGCGGGGACCATAAGCGGGACTGGCATTGGAGGTGAAGAATAGGAACTTTTAAAGCAATGAGAGATATAAATAAGAGTCCCCGTACATATATACTCCACCGCGTTTCTTCCGAGAACTGATTGTATGCCCGTTCAGAGTCTCCCGTTCACAGCCCGCTCACAACCCCAAGCCCGTCGGCTACGGCCGAAATGGGGGTCGATTGCCATTCTCTGGCGTCACTCAGACTGTCCTGCCATAATTACTTTGCAATCCACCGTATATCTGGTATACGAGCATTTTCTGTCCGAACATATATACTACTACCAGTATGTAACATAACACACAATAGTCCTGCTGCTAGTTATGGACTCCAACTTTGCTGTGATTGACATGAACTTCCCCGATTTGACGGTGTATGCCGGTCACCGGATGTGAGCGTGGGGCAGTCGTCGTCTCTGAGCAGCCGTCTCTGAGCAGCCGCCTCTGGGCGTTCCCTCTCCAACACGCTGCCAAGTTCTCGTGACATTGAAATGATTGAATGCACCCGCAGCCAGTCCAATCAGCCCAATGGCGGAGGCTCCTGAGCGCCAGAACCTCAAACTCCCCCCAGGCCACCAATCGCCAGAGCCACCGCGACCGGCGGCCGGCGTTCGTGTGGGGTATTAGTTCACATCTTCATACAGCTCTCTCCAGTTCCCCCCACAACTCCACAACCCCAAGCATTGATCGGATCCGACTGACGATGTCCTCCTAGCCAGCCTGGACTTCTCCCCGCAACTCCAACAAAACGACACCGAGGTCCCGCACCTGGCAGCCTCCCTTCTCTCCTCATTTCTCCTCCCATTCCATCCTCTTCCGTCTGTCACCAAGTTCAATTCACCCGATTGTCCTCGGATCCCCTCACAATGGTAGCTCCTCTAGTACGGGTCGCCCCTAATGTAAGTCAGCCCCTCACCGCTGTCGCCAGCGTCACCACCTCCAAACTCCTCGCCCTCATCCTGCAAAATGCTCACCTCATCCTCCAGGCCGCCAAGCGTGCAACCAGCCTGCTGCGCACCGTCCAGTACACCCATCCGCCCTCATGCCCCTGCCACTCGAACCCCGGCTATCACAAGGCCCAGCCCAGCCTCATCTCCAACCTCAAGGATGCCTCGCGACGTTATGCCACGCCCGTGTCCGCCGAGCAGAAGGAGTACGCCTTTGAGATGGCCGCCTCGTCCATCCGCTTCGGCCCCGGCGTCACCAAGGAGGTCGGCATGGACTTCAAGAACCTGGGCGCCAAGAGGGTCTGCGTCGTCACCGACCCCACCGTCGACAAGCTGGACGCCATGCGCCAGGTGCGTGAGGGCCTCACGCGCGAGGGCATCAGCTTCGAGGTCTTCAAAGACGTCAAGATCGAACCCAAGGACCACAGCATCAAGGCCGCCATCGAATGGGTCCGCCCCTACCAGCCCGACGCCTTCCTGGCCGTGGGCGGCGGCTCCGTCATGGACACGGCCAAGCTGATGAACCTGTACAACGAATACCCCGAGGCCGACTTCCTCGACTTTGTCAACGCGCCCCTGGGCAAGGGCCGCCCCATTGACAAGGCCCTCAAGCCGCTCATCGCCGTGCCCACCACCGCCGGCACCGGCAGCGAGACGACGGGCACCGCCATCTTCGACCTCGTCTCCAAGCGCGCCAAGACGGGCGTCGCCCACCGCAACCTCAAGCCCACCCTGGGCATCTGCGACCCTCTCAACACCCGCACCATGCCCTCTGCCGTCAAGGCCAGCTCCGGCCTCGATGTCCTGTGCCATTCGCTCGAGTCCTACACCGCCATCCCCTACAACGAGCGCACCCCGCGTCCCACCAACCCCCTCAACCGCCCGGCCTACCAGGGCGCCAACCCCATCTCCGATGTCTTCTCCCTCCACGCCCTCCGCAGCACCGTCAAGTACCTGCCCCGCGCCGTCCGCGACCCGGATGACTTTGAGGCCCAGAGCGAGATGCTCCTCGCCGCCACCCTGGCCGGTGTCGGCTTCGGCAACGCCGGCGTCCATCTCTGCCACGGTGAGCCCACTCCCCTTCATTTCCCGCTCTCGATATTATGTTGTGCCATGCAGAAACTAACCCATTCCAGGAATGTCCTACCCCATCTCGGGCCAGAACCCCGGCTACATGCACGCCGGCTACGACGTGCCCCACCCGCTCATCCCCCACGGCGTCTCCGTCGCCGTCTCGGCCCCCGCCGTCTTCCGCTTCACCGCGCCCTCCAACCCGGACCGCCACCTGGAGGCCGCCCAGGCCTTCGGCGTCGACATCTCCAATGTCAAGCGCGAGAGCGCCGGCGAGGTCCTCGCCGAGGCCATCGCCCGCTTCCTGTCCGACCTGGGCGACCAGCCCGCGGGGCTCAAGCACCTCGGCTTCAGGAACGCCGACATCGACGCCCTCGTCGAGGGCACCATCCCCCAGCAGCGCGTGCTGAAGCTGGCCCCGGGCCTGCAGACGGAGCTGGAGGCAGAGAAGGAGCAGCTGCGGAGGCTGTTCGAGGATGCCATGACGCATTAAAGGGGGTGTGGATGTGTTGGTGCCAGCGAAGCCAGCGGTCCGTGTTGACTCTATTTGTTGTGTAAATAGGTCTTGAATATATTATTACATTATTGGCAGTTTACTTTCTGATGGAAGTGTGGTTTGGCTGTATCTAAACCCCAGCCTCACTGCCGTCATGTCTTTTTTACCCTCCGATACGTGGCTAAACCTCCCCTCCGCATCATCTTGAGATGTCTCTGCTAGCTGGGTCCTCTCTATAGTAGGTATTTCGCAGTGTCCCCGTTGGCGGCTCTCCCTTCACATTATCCTGGAATAATTCTATCGACGGCACCTCCTCCACATTTCCTCGGACCATGGCGGTCGGCGAAACCCCCTACCTCGTCACAGGCTTTTTCTCCATGGTGACCGCCAAAGCGGTGCCCAAGTCTATCATATGGCTCCTGTTAGCACGGCTCTCGACATGTTGTAGCTGCTCGACTCCGTGTAGGAGGCGGTGGCCAGCGAGCGTAGACACGGCAGTGTGACAAAAGCTTTTCGTTCGTACACTCATTATTCTTAAAAGTCTTGATAGGTATGTTGCCGATTTGCCTCTGGTGCTGTTGTGAAAGAATTTGACCGTCTTGATGCCGGCCCTGGTCGCATTGGCGACTGTCGGATCCTGGGCAAGTCTTCTGGCCAAAACATGGATTGCAGAGAGATGATAGGAAGCAGATAGAGCCCGCATGTCTGGAATAAACAGGTCTCCGGCATCCGAATAAGGCATCTCTTGGTGATGGGTCGAGGCATTGGTTAGGCCGCTGGGCCATGCGGAACTAAGCACCGATGCAACGCCGCGATCTCATCATTGTATCTGGATGAATAAACCGTTTGTTTCTGAAAGCAGTTTCCCAGAGTCTGGTAAATGTCTATGTGGTGTGCGAAAATACACGGATACTAGCTGCAGAAGAGATCTACATCCGAAGGCATATGCGCTCTTGGCTTTTGCAGGGTTGGTCACCAACAGCGTCCGTGGGACGGACCGTAATTCAACCACGGGTAATCAGGGAATTGCAAGTTTTCGATCTTCACTACGGGGTTGATATTTTATTTATTTTTTTTTTTTTGAAATACAGTGGAAATGTACCCTGACCCTCTGTAGCAAGTTAAGGTAAGCTCCAGTTCCCACGATTTACATCAGTAACGTCCCCCAGCTCAGTCCTGCCGTTCCATGCCCGCAGTACTCAAGCACTTAGGGCCGCCCATCGGCGATTTTATGGTATTAACCATGCCACTTCTCACAGTAACCGGTGTGCTCGCAGAGGGAAATGATCGAGCATGGACCCCTTGCAATGGACACAGTTCCGTTTGCCAAACATGGCTCCGCCTAGCACCAACGAAGTTGGACGGGTCGGAATCAAATATTATTGAGTGTGCTGTTTTTCTGACATGGCATCTGCGAAGGAAGTGTAAGTTGCTAGCCTCTATCGGGTGGTTATTGCCGAACCTTCTCAGGTGTCGGTTCTGCAAGGTCTCTACAAGCCAACACATCATCATTATCGTCGGGAAGCGGACACATTCATGCAAATACCAGGGTATCAGCATCGCCTCTATACCATCCAGCATCCAATCCCAGCGTCAAGGGCAGCATAAGGCGCTGTCTGTCCCGCCCACGGCCACCATGTTCTCCTTTTTGCCAGATGATTGTTTCACCAGGACTGGCGACATGAAGCCACGCGCCACAACAATAAATGTATGGCGGATATGACACTTCCTACTCTAGGTGGTTCTAGTCCCATAGATACGGCGAAAGACCAGAGAGGGGAGGGGGTTCCAGGATGCTGGTGTTGGACAATCGCGGTCGTGGTATCGGTGTTCTTGAGACTGGGTAGGTGAGTTCCAACATGGAAGCTGGTCCCAGAGGCGGGGTTTATACCGTGTACGCTGACTGAGGGCATAGCAAAATATGCTTACAGTAATTCACCGGGAGCCTCCTCATCGAAATTTGTCGGGGTCGCTTCGGATCATCTTCCTCACCACGTTGATTTGTTTTAGGAGGGCGACCTTTCGCGCTTCGAGGATTCGGCGTCTATCTATTCGTCGCTGCCCGTTGGAATATACCACAGTCTGATCAGGCAGGACTTCGCCCGGGGCAACGGTCGATCTAGGGGTGATTGTGCAATTCTGCTGAGCTGTGAGAATCACGTCGATGTCATCCATCATAGCCATGCATACCTTGCCAATCCTGGCGCCGCTTCCAATCTTGCTTCCAATTTGGATCACTGTTCCCTCCCCAATCTCCGTGCCACCAGTCTCGATTTGGGATCCTACTTCAATAATGACGTAGTCGCCCACGGAGACGCCTCCAGCTCTTGCGCTCTGGAGGTCTTGTGGTTTGATACCGAGATGGGCTCGTTCCTGAATAACACATCGTCGCCCGATAAGGATGCTGCCCAGTGTCGAGTCGAATCGCGCACGTGGATGGATCACGGTCTCGGCTTGCATCGTAATGGAGTGTGTGCCCACAAGAGCAGCATCTTTAGAAATAGTTAAAGACGAAGAAAGAGTGGCTGGAGGCTTCGGGCCGCTTGGAGGCGCGACAGATTGGCGTTTGGTACTGGATGACATGGTGCTACCTAGAGCTGTGCAAATACTAGTATAAAGCAAGGCCTATCCAACCTGTTTCGAGGATGGCAATTGATTTGCGTATCTTTCGGGATCCGGGAGGTGTGTGAGGCCGATAATGCTAGCGCATCGACACCGCCAACTGCCCAGAAACAGCGTCGATGCCTCTGAGATGTGGAAGTAAGACAAAGGTGGAATGTGGGTTTGAAAGTTAACAAGGTCAGAACTTATTGGACCACCACATTAACAGGTGCGGTAGGGGAGACCTCTGATGTACACGTTGTCTGGGTGGGATGGCTTGTCACGGCTAACAGGAGTGCTGAGTAATAAGCGGGTGCATTGGCCAATCACATACCTGCCATTTCTGACGTCCACGAACATCTGCCAAACCTCGAAGTGCCGCACCGTCACGACTCTCCCTACACCTCTATCACATCGCCACTCAGCCACGACACGATGCTGTCCACGAGAGCGGCGCCAAAGAAGGCTGTCAGCCTCTCACGGACCGCCGTGAGGGGTCTGGCCACCGTCCAGGATGGCACCCCGAAGCGAACGTACGGAGGTCTGAGGGACCAGGATCGCATTTTCCAGAACCTTTACGGCCGATACCCTGCCGACCTCGCGAGCGCAAAGAAGATGGGCGACTGGCACAAGACCAAGGAGATCATCCTCAAGGGCCACGATTGGATCATTGGCGAGATCAAGGCCTCGGGCCTGCGCGGTCGTGGTGGCGCCGGTTTCCCGTCGGGCCTGAAATGGGTAAGCTGGTTTTGACGGGAGCAAGTCGCGTTCGAGCTTGCTAATACAGACCCTGCAGTCTTTCATGAACTTCAAGGACTGGGATAAGGACACCAAGCCCCGATATCTCGTCGTCAATGCCGATGAGGGCGAGCCCGGCACCTGCAAGGACCGCGAGATCATGCGAAAGGACCCCCACAAGCTCATCGAGGGCTGCCTCGTCGCTGGCCGAGCGATGAACGCAACCGCTGCGTACATCTACATCCGAGGCGAGTTTATCCACGAGGCTGCTGTGCTCCAGAACGCGATCAACGAGGCGTACAAGGATGGTCTGATTGGCAAGAACGCCTGCGGTTCCGGCTATGACTTTGATGTTTTCATCCACCGCGGTGCCGGTGCCTACGTCTGCGGTGAGGAGACTTCTCTGATCGAGTCCCTCGAGGGCAAGCCTGGCAAGCCCCGTCTCAAGCCTCCGTTCCCCGCTGCCGTCGGTCTTTTCGGCTGCCCTTCGACCGTTGCCAACGTTGAGACCGTCGCCGTTGCTCCCACCATCTGCCGCCGGGGCGGTGACTGGTTCGCTGGCTTCGGCCGCGAGCGCAACCAGGGCACCAAGCTGTTCTGTATCTCTGGCCACGTCAACAACCCCTGCACCGTTGAGGAGGAGATGTCCATCCCTCTCCGCGAGCTGATCGACAAGCACTGCGGTGGTGTCCGCGGCGGCTGGGACAACCTCCAGGCTGTCATCCCCGGTGGCTCGTCGACGCCTATCCTCCCCAAGAGCGTGTGCGACGACCAGCTCATGGACTTTGATGCCCTCAAGGACAGCCAGTCTGGTCTCGGCACTGCTGCCGTCATCGTCATGGACAAGAGCGCCGATGTCGTCCGCGGCATCAGCCGTCTCAGCCACTTCTACCGCCACGAGAGTTGCGGCCAGTGCACTCCCTGCCGTGAGGGCAGCAAGTGGACCGAGCAGATCATGAGCCGATTCGAGAAGGGCCAGGGACGTGAGCGGGAGATTGATATGCTCCAGGAGCTGACCAAGCAGGTCGAGGGTCACACAATCTGCGGTATGTATTCAAACCAGGAGCCAAAGTGGCAAAACATAGTATGCTAACATTGGATTTGCAGCTCTGGGCGAGGCTTTCGCTTGGCCCATCCAGGGTCTCATCCGTCATTTCCGACCGGAGCTTGAGGCGAGGATGCAGCAGTACGCACAGGAGCACGGCGGCCAGACCCTGGCTGGTGGCCTGGATAGGAACGCGAGGGAGCTCGGAAAGCTGGTGTCTCCGGGTCAATAGAGGCCTAGAATTTTCCCTAGGGTGTGTCATTTAGACGGGACGCGCCAGCTAGAGCTTGAGCCCGCGTCCGTGTACCTTCCTACTGCCATTTATGCATAGTCAACCGTAGAGGCCGGTGGTGTATTTACTATGTCTGAACAACTTGCAAGCATATCTATCTCCCCTGGCTGCGTGATGTGAACCGGGGACCGTCACGGTTTGATTTGAATATCTGGGTTAACATAATTTGTTTCCCATACGACGTCTCTAATTTTTGTTTCTACCTTGGCCTCTAACATGCAATCGTACATATACTCAAACGAGTAATACTCGTGGGTATTTGGGCTGTTTAGACAAGGTTAATTGTTAGCAGCCACATTGAAAACCCTAGCATCCATGTCGGCATTGTTGTGCCTGGCTGACAACGTCGGCTTTAAGGGTCCACCTGGCAACATGACAATTCAATGCTTGATGGGGCCAATCCCACCCATCACTCCTCCATTACTCACCATTTCATTGCTTTCTTCCATTGATCAGTGACTCTGGGGAAGACGCCCATTCCTCTTTCCTTCCTTTGGATCTACTTTGTGTCCAGTAATTGTAGTGTCCGTCAACATGGCTGCGATTTATGATCAGTTCATTGCCTTCGGCACGGACAATGGTGAGATAACGCATGCCCACTTCCTGCCACACAGCTCACTGACGGCTCCCAGCCGGCCTCGAGAGGATCCTGCGATTTTTCCAGTCCTTCTTCATGATCCTCACCTCCTACCCCATCCTCATCGCCTCCATCCTCTCCTCGTCGCCGGAAGCTGTCCACGTCTCAGCCGAGACCCTGCTGCGCCAGCTCCAGGGCCGCCTCAACATTACCCGCCGATGGATGCGCCTCTTCCGCTTCCTCGAGGCCTTCCAGGCGGGCTGGAGGCTGTACCTGTCCGAGGGCAAGACCCTGGAGACGTGGCTTGACGCCCACACTAAGACGTGCCTCGGCATGTTTGGCATGCTCGAGTCCGTCACCCTGCTCGACTTGCTGGGCGTGGACCACCTCGAGATTTTCGGGGCCGAGCGCGCAGCCAGCATGAATGTTGAAGCGCAGAGGTTTTGGCTCGTCGCGCTGTACCTGTCGGCCCTGAGCTCGGCCGTCAAGCTGGTGCGGCTCTTCTCGCAACGCCCCGTCCCCCCGACTGGCGACGGATTCGGGGTGGGCCAAGAGCCCGTGAAGGAAGGTACTGGCGAGAAGGACGTCGCGGCGCCGGAGCAGGAGAAGTCGGGTCTGGAGAAGATGAAGGACCGAAACAGGCGGAAGAGGGAGCAGAAAGCCTGGGCAAAGAAGGTCCAGGCGGAGATGGTTGCGCTGGGGATGAAGCTCCTGGGCGATGTGCTGGATCTGGTCATTCCCGCCTCCATCGTGGGCTGGGTCCAAGTCGATCCGGGCATGGTCGGCATTGCCATGTTCTGCAGTACTATCATTACGGGTAGTGTCATCTGGAAGAAGCATGGACGCGAAGTTGCGAAGCGACAGGCGTAATTTACGCGACAGTATACATACTAGACAGGTAGATACATCTTTGCCCAAACACATACCCGGCGTAGATCAGTTATAGTTATATACTTGCCCAAACACATACCCGGTATAGATCAGTTATAGGTATATACTTGCCCAAACACATACCTGGTGTAGATCAGGTCTATCTACTCCACATATCACTAACAATCATTACTCGTAGCCGTCATTTCCGGCCCATCTAACCAAACGCCACCGTTAGCAGTTCCCAAAGATCGCTGGTAGCCAAACGTCACTAGTTCATCGTCGTCCGCTGACGACAAATCTTCCCGTCTCAACGCTCATCTTCCAGCCGTCTTGGAGGAGCGCTGCCGCCACAGCCTGCCGAAGTTGCGATACGCCAGTAGCAGTGTGACGCCCGATGCCGGTGATGACTGTGAAGGGCTGCTCCCGCGCTTTCCTGGTTCTGAATTCCCCCATGTTATCCCACCAGATTTGCACCTTCTCTCGGGCAATACGTGTGCCGTCTCTGACGGTGACCCCATGAAGGTCGATGGATGTCCGTGTGCTCTGTTGCTCGACAAGTAGATTGGCCGCAGTGGACGTCATCTGGCGAGCGCGATGAGCATGTTCGTGCCCGCGCTCGCGATAGACCGCCGCGGCTTGTTTGTAGAGAGAATTCGACGCCCCCCGGCGGGATAGTTGAGACGCGTATGACGCTGCATCCCGCCTAGCTTGGTTCGAGTCGTTGATTTTCTGGATGGCCCATGAAAGGTCGCCAGGGCCGGCAGCAGATGTCGTCGACGAGGGCCGAGACGAGTTGCCAGATATCGGTATTCGGCCTTTGCTGCTGGAAAGAGTCAGACCCCCCAGTGGTCCCTCGAGGTCCTCATCGGGCAGGGGAGTAATTCGATGGTTCAGATCTAGGCGCTCCTTCCAGGGGTTCTTGGTAAAGTGCTTGCTCAGAAGCGAAGCAATCTCGGAAGACGACTCATCGCCGGACCCAGTGACCTGGACCAGCGTAAGCAAGTGCTTGTCCGGCACGTTGCGGTACTGAGTCGCGAGCTTCTTTGCCTTGGCTATTCCCTCTTCATCTTCAGATGTGATTCCCAGGGTCATGTACTGTTCGAGAATCTCAGCTGCGGCTGCACCGCCCGAACACCTCTTCCTGTAGTATGCGTCTGCTACTTGATCGTAGGGGATGTGGATTCGATCCGCGAGAAAGGCAATCTCATCTTGGTCTGTGGCCCCATGTTAGAGAAGGTTCTTTTTAGCCAATATAACTTTGACTCACTCTTGAGCTCCTTGGCTTGGTTCTTCTCGAGCACCTCCTTGCTGGTGGAGTCCAAGTCGAGTAGTTGGGCTGTTGTCGCCGCTGGTACTTTGTGCTTCCGTTTGCCCTTCCGTCCCTTTGGTGTCGTATCGTCAGGCTGAAAGAAGCCGTCAATACCGCGCGCCTGCTGCCCTGTCGACTGAAGGTATTGCACATTGAGCAGATCTTCAAGAGCAGTCTGAACGTCCCCCTCGGCCTTTTTGAGGGCATGTTTAATGTCGTACTCTTTCAGCTCGCCAAACATTTCGCGCAGGCAGATGAACTTGTCATCCTCGCCAATTCCGTTAAACGAGGTGAGTTTCGGGATGGCGTCTGGTGAGTCTGCCGGGAGGGATGACAGGTCGGTGCTTGACGAGTCGGTATTCCGCGCCTTGGAGGCCGGTTGGCTGGCACTCGTCGCGGACGTGCTAAGGTCATCGCGTTCACCGCCGTCCGATTCCCCGGTGACTCCAGGAGTCCCACTGGGATTGAACCCTGTTGCTTCCTCCAAGGCTACATCTTGAGACAGGCCCCTCAAAGTCACCTCGGCCTCCCGGTAGCCAGTAGCTGTGCTCAGATCATAGTCGCCTGCGATAGCGACAATGAGGGGTTCATCTAGCAAAGCGCCAAAGGACGCCTGAAGAAGTCGAAGATCAGCGGCTGTGTTTCAAAAATGCCGGTGTTCACGCCACGAGAGTAGTAGCTACCCGGCAGCACTGTGCGTTTTCATTGCCAGGCTCTAACGCAGATATACTGGGCACAACTCACCACAAGTCTTCTCAGAGGTTCGGCATCGCGTTCACAGGACATGTTGCGTTGCTCAGGTCATTTGTTACACGTGGTGTTGTCGCGAGTGAGTAAAAGTTTGTGAGGCTAGAGTTGTCGAGATCATATTCATCTGAGGGGTTTAGACTGAGTGGAGGTGATTTTTAGGAGAGAGTATGGATTCAACACGCGGGGATTTGTCGAATGTTGGGCAGCTGGAAGTCTGACATAAGGAATCACTGAGGCATCGCATCGTTGACTGTGAGCATCAACACACACTACTAATTGATGACTCGCTCAGTACGGAGTACAGATACATTATTGTCCCTCATCTTAGTGTCACGTGCTCTGAACCCTCGACAACAGGCGACTGTAGCAACAGGTCGGTGTCATTTGGTAAGAATGTCTTCTACATAGTACAAGTAAAAAGTCCACGGAGAGGGCCTTGTGAATTTGAAGCTACCGGTGGTTCAATACTATCCAGACCGTGAGACTGGTTCCCAGGACTACTAGTATCATGGCAGAGGATGTTGGGCTGGCTCATGGTGCTTAGCCACACTTCCTTAGACGCAGTCTCGCAATGTAGCATTGTCCAAGGTAGCATTTATGCCCCGGGACATTTTCATGAGGCTCAAACAAAAGCCTGCACCACATCCGAGGAAATCACTAAGAAATACCTGATAGTACTCTCATCTTCTACAGGTTACATTGGGTGATGACGACCGATTGACCTTGGCTGATACTTTGGCTGCCTGTAGTGCTCACGTGTGTGTCTTCAACAGGTGGACAGCAGGCGGCAGGGCGGAGGGCGGGAAAGACCAAAAACCCGGGGCAGGGAGGACCGGGCTATGATTGGTGGGGCCCAAGGAAAGCGGGTACCTCCCGCCACCAAGCCAAGACTGAGCTCCTGCCAACCTGCTACGTCAGGTACCAGCGCGCCTGCTGATCGCCGCTGCGCTGCCGGAGTCGCTCACGTCGCTCACCCCATCCAGTGATGTGATCTAGTGAGCCCATTGCACTGACGTTCGACATCAGCATCAGCATCGACATCACCCTCTGTCGCTGGGCCACAACTCTGTAAATCTGTCCTTCCAAGCTGCCACTGCAGCATTGCATTCTTTGATATCCTCTTTTTCCACCCTCCCTGCTCGCGACGCATCCATCACAACCCCGGTCGACCCCAGATCTATTGTGTTGCGGCCGCGCTGCCGTCGCCTCCGGTATGCGTCACCGAGTCGCAGGTTGGCTCGTCGGTGCCACAACTCTGTTGCTGGCCTCGGTGGGCAGTGCCGAGCCGTATACGCCCAAACACGAGCCCGGGCGGTGTGCATTTCGGGGCCATTGCGGGAAGCAGAGCTTCTTTGGCAAGGAGCTTCCATGCGTGGATAACGATGTGGCTCAAGATCCCGATGAGGAGCTTCGCAAGGAGCTCGTCGAGCTTTGCGGTGCTAAATGGGCCACGGGGCCTGTTTGCTGCGAGCTTGATCAGGTACGAAGATGCGATGGGGCGATGGTGACAATCTAGCTAACCCTCCACTAATAGGTGAAAGCCCTGAAATCCGAACTCGGCACCCCGAATACCCTGATCGGTTCATGCCCGGCATGCAAAGAAAACTTCTTCAACATGTTCTGCACTTTCACCTGCTCTCCCGACCAGTCCACCTTCATCAACGTCACGGATTCGGCAGAGAAGGGCGGCAAGCATCTTGTGACCGAACTCGACCAGCTCATCTCCGAAGAATACGGCACCGGGTTCTACGACAGCTGCAAGGAGGTCAAATTTGGTGGTGCCAACAGCAGGGCTATGGACTTGATTGGCGGTGGTGCTACCAACTATCACGAGATGCTTAAGTTCTTGGGAGACAAGAAACCGTTTGTTGGGTCTCCCTTCCAGATCAACTTCCCCGGCGACTACCCGGACCAGAACATGGAGCCTCTCGACATGAAGCCGAAGAAATGTAACGACGAAGATCCCGACTATCGATGTGTTTGTGTCGATTGTCCGGAAGTATGTCCCGAGCTTCCGGTCGTTAAGGAAGGGCGCTCTTGTCATGTTGGCGTCCTCCCTTGCCTCTCGTTTGTTTCCATCTTTACCTACTCAGTACTTCTCTTCGCCTTCTTCGCGTTTGTTTTTGGTCATGTCACTTGGAAGCGTTTTGCGCGTCGAAGAGTGGAGAGACGGAGGCTTCTCCACGAACCTTCACATAGCGATGACGAGGATGATGAGGGAGGTCCGGTTCAAACCGAAGCGATGCGCGATCGTCCTACACAGCGCTACGCCATTAACGACCGATGCGACAAAATCTTCAACCATTTGGGACATTTTGCTGCCCGCTTTCCGGGAATCACCATCAGTCTGAGCCTTGTTGTCGTTGCCATCCTCAGTGCTGGTTGGTTCCGGTTCGATTTGGAAAAGGAGCCGGCTCGCCTGTGGGTCAGCCCAACTTCCGAGGCTGCGCAGGAGAAGGCTTACTTTGACTCCAACTTTGGCCCTTTCTACCGTGCCGAAAAGATCTTCCTAGTCAATGACACCGAGCCCTCTGGGCCTGGACCCGTACTGAGCTACGACACGCTCAAGTGGTGGATGGGAGTTGAAAAGAGCATAGAAAAGCTTGAGAGTCCAGTCTTTGGCAAATACTTCAACGACATCTGTTTCAAACCGATGGATGATGCCTGTGCTGTCCAGTCCGTCACGGCCTACTGGTACTCGAAGGGCGGCATCGATCCCAATTATTGGAAGGACGATCTGCGAGCCTGCGCAAAGTCGCCAGTCGACTGCCGACCGGCATTTGGGCAACCGATTGAGCCAAATATGGTCCTCGGTGGCTATGGTGATGATGTGGCGGAGGCGCAAGCTATTACCGTGACATGGGTTGTCAAAAACGCACAGGAGGGCACCGGGGCTCTGGCGCGAGCTATCGACTGGGAGAATGCTCTCCGTGACCGCCTTTTGGATGTCCAGGAGGAGGCAAAGGATCGTGGATTGCGACTGTCTTTCAATACGGAGATCAGTCTCGAGCAAGAACTGAACAAGTCGACCAACACAGATGCCAAAATTATTGTCATCAGCTATGTCGTCATGTTCATCTATGCTTGTATGGCGTTGGGAACGCCTCTCAAGCACGTCTTCCGGAACCCAGCTGTTCTGCTTGTCGAGTCTAAGGTCACATTGGGACTCGTGGGAATCGTCATTGTTTTGATGTCGATTGCTGCGTCAATTGGCTTCTTCTCGTGGGTCGGCCTCAAGGCAACGCTGATCATCGTGGAGGTGATACCCTTCATCGTCCTCGCGGTTGGCGTCGACAACATCTTTCTCATTGTTCACGAACTCGAGAGGGTCAATGCCAGCTGCCCTGACCAGATGGTTGAAGAGCGTGTGGCTAGGGCTTTGGGCAGGATGGGTCCGTCTATTCTATTCTCGGCTCTCACTGAAACGGTTGCATTTGCTCTTGGTGCTGCTGTTGGTATGCCGGCTGTCAGAAATTTTGCTGCCTATGCCGCCGGCGCTGTTTTTGTTAATGCTCTCCTTCAAATGACCATGTTTGTTTCCTTCCTGTCACTCAACCAAATGCGCGTCGAGGATCATCGATGTGAGCTTTGGCCGTGGTGGCAAATCACTAAGGCACGGATTCACCTTGACGGCTCAAACGGATATGTCGGTGGCGGAAGGCCGAGCGACATTGAGGAAGAGAGCTTCCTCCAGATCTTCATCAAGAACCACTACGCGCCTAATATTCTGGGGAAGAAGGTCAAGATGGTTGTCGTCGCTGTCTTCCTGGGCCTCTTTGCCGCCGCCATTGCTCTGCTACCTGGCATCCAGCTTGGTCTCGACCAGCGGGTGGCTATTCCTGACGACTCATACCTTATTCCGTACTTCAACGACCTTTACGATTATTTGGAGACGGGGCCTCCCGTGTATTTCGTTACGAGAGGTCTAGATGCCTCGAAGCGCGAGGAGCAACAGGAGATCTGCTCAAGGTTTACCTCCTGCCAGTCATTGTCTCTTACAAACACTCTCGAGTTGGAGAGGCAGCGCCCGGAGATATCTTTCATTTCGTCGCCCACTGCTAGCTGGATTGATGACTTCTTCATGTGGTTGAACCCGATTTACGAGCAGTGCTGTGTCGAAAATGGCTCCACCTGCTTTGCCGGGCGGAATCCCCCATGGAATACGACGCTCTACGGGATGCCCGAGGACGACGAGTTCCTCTACTATCTGCAGAAATTCCTCACAGAACCTGCGACAGATGAGTGCCCGTTGGCTGGCAAGGCAGCGTACGGAGACTCCGTGATTCTTGCGGAAGACTATGAGAGCGTCAAAGCAACCAACTTCCGAACTGCGCACACCCCTTTGCGGAGCCAGAAGGACTTCATCAATGCCTACGCTTCGGCTCGCCGCATCGCATCCGACATTAGCTCGAGGACTGGCGCAGACGTTTTCCCCTACAGCGTTTTCTATATTTTCTTCCATCAGTATCTCAACATCGTTAGTCTCACAGCTGGACTTTTGTGTGCTGTCGTTGGGATCATCTTTGTGGTTGCATGCCTCCTGCTCGGATCTATATTTACTGCGGCAGTTGTCACAATCACTGTCGTCATGAGCGTTGTTGACATAATGGGGGCCATGTCAGTGTTCAACGTTTCTCTGAATGCCGTGTCGCTCGTCAACCTCATCATATGTGTGGGAATTTCGGTCGAGTTTTGTGCGCACATTGCGCGCGCCTTTACGTTCCCCTCAAGGACAGTCATGCAGAGCAACAACAACGGCTTCCGCGGGCGCGATGCTCGAGCTTGGACCGCTCTGGTTAACGTCGGAGGATCCGTGTTTTCGGGTATTACCGTCACGAAGCTACTCGGAGTTTGTGTCCTGGCTTTCACGCGGTCCAAGATTTTTGAGATCTACTACTTCCGCGTCTGGCTGGCTCTGGTTATCTTTGCTGCTATCCATGCCCTGATCTTCCTACCGGTTGCACTGAGTATTGCCGGCGGACAAGGATACATCGATCCTGAGAGCGAGGGAACGGCGGCCCAGGATCTGACTGATCGCCGATGGCGAGCTCTCCGGATGAGTGATCATGACGACTCAGAAGATGACGAATATTAGTTGCTTCGGCGGCTACTGTCTCGTATTTTCCCTTGTGTATCGGCGTTTCGGGATCAAGATTCCACGAGCGATGGAGCTGTACACGATGAACCGGCTGGGAGTGGTGATGATACCTCGATTGAAACGATTATACGGCTGCCCAAGACAGGCCCTGGGTTTGACCGACAGCCTTTAGAAGCATCCAAACCGTGGGTGAATCTTGGGGATGGAGAAGAGTAGAATTCTACTCCAGGACACCACCTGTTCTTTCCTTCTCGCAATTGTGAGTCCAATAGTAAAGCCAGCGATGAAGCCGATGGAAAGAGGGGCTGTGACGACCCCAAGGGCAAGACTCCTGCCAGGAGGGTCCGATTCTCCACCCCCCCGGGGCGTTCTACAACTGAGTCGTCTGATTTATACGCCCAGATGATGTTCCACATGGACCTCCATGGAAAGAGACGTTCAACTCAGCTACACATTCCCGAGGATCCTCAACTGGGTGGGAGGTGGGCTAGTATGTTGTGTCCTTTGAATGCGGCAACTGCTCCGCAAGAAGGCGGTAGTAGTTCAACTAGAGGTACGAGGGGTGGTTCCCAAACACTGTGTTTTCATGCGGCTCAATCACAAGCCTCCGAATCCCGAGGCTCTCAAGCACAGGCCTCGCAACCACAGCTGTCTTGATCACACGACTCTCAATCCCGGGTGTCTCACCTCCAATGCCCTCAAACGCTAGGCTCTCAAGCATAGTCTTCTCACAGACGGCGTTCTTGAGCTCTCAAGTCTTTATAACCGGCCTTTATGGTCCTGGTTTTGAAAGTCAGAGACACAGAACCTCCCCCCAATTGTCAGCTCAGATGGTGGAGGCAATTCGGGGGTGTGGAAGTTTGGAGATGCCTCATTCTCGATGAGCCAAAGCAGTTCGCGTATCTCAGGGTCTTTTACATGTGGATTAGTCGTGGACGCGCGACGACACGTTGAGTACGTAGTATAATTGTTGGGTCTGGGGATTTTGATACATAGCGGGACTCTTCTGGAATAGTGTATATACCAAACAGTACACGGAGCGTTATATACTTTTTTTCAAGCGTATCTTCTTTCAAAGGGCTTTGTTTTAGCTTTGCCTCACTGTGGCT
Organism: Amphichorda felina; assembly: GCA_016490725.1. NCBI lineage: Eukaryota > Fungi > Ascomycota > Sordariomycetes > Hypocreales > Bionectriaceae > Amphichorda > Amphichorda felina. Next base: position 49,042 of record JAEMHR010000005.1, on the reverse strand, counting down.
AGTCCTATAGATGCTGTTCATCAAGTGTACTACCGTCATATGAGCCTGTGCTGTGTTACTGACTAGAGCTGTTGCCCTCCTGTCCTCATGAGAAATGGTCACTTAGATAAAGTACGACCAAGCTTCTCCATCTATCTACCGGTACGGCACAAGCTAATGGGGCCAATAATAGCCTGCCGCAGTACGTGTATTTCTAGCAATATACCTGTGATTGAGTGGATAGTCCGCATCTTAATCTTTTTGAGTATGATTCCTGGGATAGACGTAGCTGGTTGAGGAACGACGGCTATTCCTGCGCTATTGGAAGGCTCTAGCGAGGCAAGTATTTTCTTGCCTATTGAAATTCATGTGGGCTTATTGATGATGAATTTCGGCAATGATCTCCTGCGGCGTTGTGACCATTTTCTGCCGATAGATGGTCTTATGCCGGGGGCAGGAAAGAGGCAAACAAGCTCCCCTGAATACCCGCGTACATAACGAAGAAGATAGCCACGCCTAAGCCAAAGCGGCGCTTCTTCTCATCCAAGATGCAGCTGGCAATCCACCAGTACCAAACTATGTATCCCGACGAGATCCTGCTGATGATCTGGACGTGGTAGTTGGTGATAGCCAATAGAGCAACAAAGGTCTGCATGCCCGCGAGGGTGCGGACAAGAAGCCGGAAAGGCTCGTTTGTTCCCGGCAAGAGGAGCGTTAAGCTTGAGGATGGCTCGCGAAGCACTTGAAAACCAGAAGCGATGAGCAGAGCGAGCACTGGAGTGGCGAGCAAGAAAAGAGGGAGCTGGTTGAGGGTCCAGTATCGGAGGAATCCGACGTTCCTGCAGAAAGATATTAGACTATACGGACCGAGTTAGGAGGATGAACTCACCAGTAATATTCCTGGACAAATCCATAGATGGCTGGGGGCGCGTTCAAACACCATGGTCGCAGGGTAAAATCGCCGCAATACCTCATCCATGCCATGATCTGCGGAGCAGCGAACCCCAGTGCGATATAGAGTCCCCCGACGACGGGGAGAACAATGGAGAGAAGGGAAGAAAGACCGGGTTTTTGGAGGAAGGATATCAGGCTTCGCACGGCTTCAACCGCAAAGAGCAGCCCATAGGCTAGACCGTTGCTCCGGAACAAGCAGGACAAACCAAAGGTAATGCCGGCGGCGATGAGGCTTAAGCTATGCTTCACGGTGCTGTGCCTGTGCTTGTAGCTGAGCGCAAATAGCCAAGTGCCTAAAAAGGACAAGCAGGAGAATGGACTCTCCGCATACGGTGCCGAGAGGAAGAGGCCGCCGGGGGAGATGACGTGGAGGACGGATGCGACGTAGGCGAGACGCCGGTCAGAAGACACAAGAGCGGTGAGCTTGTACAAAACCAGAACACTGAGTAGATGCGACGAGTTGGCAATGGCGATACCGACCAGGGGTTCCGGGACGTCAAGGGTAAGATTTGGGACGAGGCTCAAGAGGCCAGACACGAGGCCTGACTGGCCGATGCCAAAGGCCCACTCCTGCTCATAGAGCTTGCCATTGCGGGCGGCATGGACAAAGTAAAGCGCATCCCATCGCGTCAGACGCTGTGTGAGACTGGGGACGGCGGTGTGGTTGCCATAGACGCGGTCGAAGAACAGAGATGTCGACGTGTCGTAGTCGGGCCCTACGGACGCGCCGAGAGCGATGGCGAGAAGGAAGATCTTCCAGAACGTGAAGATGACGGATAATGAGCCCAGTGGACGTGACTGGTAATCAATGAGGGCCATTTTGCTGCCTCATCTCATGGCGGATGGATGGCGGTGGTTAAAGTTAAAGATGGTGGGAGATTGACGGTGCATTCCACTTGTACCCGCGGGCAGTGACATGGATGGCTCTTTCCTCGTGGAGCAGGGCCGGCGACCTCCATTTTTCAAACTCCCAGCACCATATCCCAGTGCCGGAACAACGCCGAAATCTCCGTGTCGCGCATTTTCTGGACTGTTTTATGATGATCTCATTCCTTGTTTGTTATAGATATATGAAGGAATAGCAGCATGGCCGCCGCCGAAGCCTCTGCGTCCTCGGAGACGTACAGAACAACCCCAGCTGTTCCTGTCCATTTCCTACCGCCTATCATCATCTCACCAGCATCCTCATCCCACGAAATCACAATTATATTTTTACACGGCCGTGGGCAGACGGCTGAATATTTCCACAAGTCCCTCCTCTCCACCCCCATCGAAGACCACAAGACCTTCCACGACGCGCTCCCCCATGCCAAGTTCGTCTTCCCCACCGCGCCACTCATGAGAGCGACCAAGTACCGCCGGTCTCTCCTCCATCAATGGTACGACGGTAGTGGCGACTGGGAGCCCGAGGCACTGGGGAACATGCGGGACAGCGTCGAACATGTCCATGGTCTAATTCGCGAGGAGGTCCGTCTCCTTGGAGGTGATGCCTCGAGGGTGGTCTTGGGAGGCTTTAGTCAAGGCTGTGCTATGGCTGTGACAAGCTTCTTGCTCTGGGAAGGCGATGCGCTTGGTGCCGTTGTTGGGATGTCCGGATTTATTCCGCTCAATTCTTACATGACGGACCTTTTGGAAGGGGGAAATCTTGATGACGATGGCTTGGCCGATGGCTTTGTTTTTGGGACTGACTCCTCAAGTGAGTGTGATGAGCTGGATGGCCCAGGAAGCGATGCAGACACGCCTCTTCGACAGGCAGTCAAAGCCCTCAGGGAGGAGGTAGAGTTATTAGACGCTGGGTCACCATCCCCCTTATCCTTTCTAGCAACCCCCGTCTTCCTCGGGCATGGAACGGAAGATCCCGAGGTCGAGTACCACCACTGCCATCTCAGCGCCAACCTCCTTGAAAAGATGGGGATCAAGGTGGAGTTCCACACATACAAAAAGCTTCAACACTGCCTCTCGGCAGACATGCTTACCGACGTGGTTTCGTTTCTCAGTAAAATGATAAAGCCCAGCAGTCCAGATTCAGAGTCATCGATAGCACGATGACGGCCATTGAAACGGATAATTACGTGTCAATTTCTAGACACTTTTTATATCTTCTCTCCCGTAAGGATTGGCTTCGCCTCGTCACTTGTCCACCAGCTCACGCCCTTCTCGCCGGGGTATGTGTACTGGTCCATGCTCTCTGGCTTCATCTCAACGCTGTACCCAGGGTTCATGGGCGTCTGGTAGAAGCCATCCTTGATGACAGACGGGTGCAGGAAGTGCTCATGCAGATGGTCAACGTACTCAAGCACCGACAGCTTGCCGCTCACGACGACATAGTCAATTGTGCTGAGATGCTGCGTGTACTCGGGCAGGCCAACGCCACCCGAGTGCGGCACGATCGGAATGCCGTACTTCTTGGCGATGAGTAGCACGGCCAAAACCTCATTGACACCACCCAAGCGGCAGGCATCGATCTGGCAGAAGTCAATGGCTCCAGCCTGGATGAGCTGCTTGAATATGACACGGTTTTGGCACATCTCACCCGTGGCGACGCCAATACCGTACGGCTTCAGCGCATCGCGCACAGCCTTGTGACCCAGGATATCGTCGGGTGATGTTGGCTCCTCGATGAACCACGGCTTGAACTCCCTGAGCTGCTTCATGTAATCGATGGCCTCGGGGACGGACCAAACCTGGTTGGCATCCACCATGAGAAAGTTACCCTTGTCATACCCGATAACATCGCGTGCAATCGTCAGACGCCGCCTGTCCGCCTCAATGTTGCTGCCGACCTTGAGCTTGAAGTGGCGGTACCCCTGGCTGAGAGTCTCGTTGAGCAGCGCCTTCAGCTTATCCTCACCATAGCCCAGCCAACCTGCGCTGGTCGTGTACGCTGGCACGGCGCGGCTGTTGAGCGCCTCCTCAATCCTCTTGGCCTTGCCACCCTCCTGCTCCTTGAGCATAGCCACAGCTTCCTCCGGAGTGATGGCATCGGTGATGTAGCGGAAGTCAATGCAGCGGACAAACTCCTCAGGGGTCATATCGGCGACGATGCGCCATACAGGTTTGCCGAGGACCTTGGCCCATAGATCCCAGATGGCGTTGACGACAGCACCGAGAGCCAGGTGGATGACACCTTTTTCAGGACCAATCCAGCGCAACTGGCTATCGTTGACGAGGTAGCGCCATGTCTTGCCCCAGTCGGCAACGAGTGAGTCGAGGGTCTTGCCGCGAATGCGCTCGGCGACATGGGTGATGGCGGCGCAGACGATATCGTTTCCGCGTCCAATGGTGAAAGTCTAATTACTAGGTTAGCTACCACACACTGTGAAGATCTCTACGTTGGGTGGGGAGCTAACCATGCCATGGCCGCTGTATTCGGAGTCGGTCTTGATGATGCAGTAGGCCGCTGAATAGTCGCCAGCAGCGTTCATGGCATCTGATCCCGTCTTGTCGAGCGAGGTTGGGAAGCGCACATCGCGCGTGACGAAGTCGGTGATGACGATTTTAGGCATGATAGGCGGATGGTAGCTCTAGTCTCATAGGCTGAGTCCTTTTGAGCCTCTAACTGTCACCGTTTTGTTTCAGGAGTGAAAACTAAAGAGGAGGAAGAAGTAAGGAATATTATGGGAAAGTGAGGTTCGGATGAGAGATGAGCAGCAAGTCGTACAGGGCGCGTCTCCCCTCGCCGTCTTATTACCCCGAACAGTCGGCCCCAAGCATGTGGGAATTTTGCCGTGAGCTTCTCAGTGGGACCCGAGATGGGGACTCTCGACCGTTGGAATCGCGCTCGCTGATTGATGGACAAATTGCGGGCTCGTGGAGTCGTGGGGAAGGCCCCGTTTGCCGGGCGAGATATTCGTGCTGTTAAAAGCCGACGGCTCATCTCAAGCACCTGGACTCGACATGGCTGGATGCGTTCGGGTGCCCAGCGGACGAGAAATGACTTGGCGTTCGGCTATACGAGTAGGCGGGAACCTTGCTACAATAGAAGCCTCCTGGCCTTTTCAACCATTTACTCGTACCAACTTGTCCTGTTTCCGTCCTGCCTGGCTCTTCGGTTGTAAGCTCCTCCAATCCCCGCCTCATGCCATCATCAGCGCCTGCCCCACCCCCACCTTGGATCCCTCGACTCCCCCTCACTCTGCCCCTCATGTTCGTCGGATAAATATCCTCCTCTCGATTTGAGATTCATAGAGAGATAGATCAGTGCAAGTCGAGCTCATGAAGGTTTCAAAATCCAGTCAAATGGCATTTGGTGCCTTGCTCTCTTCCTGTAAGGAAGATTGAGATGCCTGGTGGATTAACATTATTTCTGTTCTTTGTTCTCACAAGGAGTCTAGTGGAGCTTGGCGGCTTGTTATCAGGCTCTTGCCGTAGGATTGACCTCGATGCTTGGTTTAGGGCATTTAGAACGGCTTTAGAACGGCAAAAGAAAGAGAGATAAAACTTGATTCACTATTACTACTTGATTCGCTCGCATTTGTGAAGTGACTTGGGACAAAGTGGTGTAATAAATAGCTAAAAACGGGATTCCCATTCCAGCATGATGTATATATTGGTCATTGGCACCGTTATCAGTTGAGCACCTAGGGACTGTTGCTTTCATTATTGATACCTGATTAAAACTCGATGAAGATGCGCATATGGTGGCTGGCCAGTGTGTGTTGGCCCAGGATGCTCGACGTTAACAAAGGATGGCCTCAGGGCAGGGTAACATTCAATATGCGGAGCTGACGCAAAAAGAAACTGGTCAACCCGTGTCTCAACGTGTTGATCTTGTTTGACTATGACTGCAGACTGCGAGATTGAGACAAACATCAACACAGATTGACAGTACCGAGAGCCTGGTGCGATCGGCACTGGGGGTGGGAGCCAGGGGGCGGGACGGGCGGCGTGCTGCTTCTTTTCGTTTCAAGGCCAAGACATCAACGAAACTCCCTAGCTCTAGGTATCCAATGGCTCCCTCGTCTTCTACAAGCGCCGAAAGGGATGTGCCTCCGTGTTGAAAACGTACTCATCCAGGCTAATCAGCTCGGGGTCTGAAAAGATCAAGTAGAAATACTTGAGTGTCTCGCCCATCCAAAACGACTCCATCGAGCTGAACTGGCCGGGACTCTGTTCTGGATTTGTCACATCCGATAAAGCCGTGTTGGCTAGCCCAGTTCTCGTAGCCTTCTCGATGGAAGTGAACATGTCCCATGCGGACTCGACCAAATCTTGTCGGCCAGTGACACGGTACAAGACGAGAACACTCTCGATTGCCTCTGGTCTGAGAAGATATCGACGATCACTGACGCGCGTGAATCCTTTGGGCAGGTGCTCATTCTGAACAATGGCCTCAGCGTCTGCCATCGTCGCATCGGCTCCCTTGCCATTGACCTTGAGGACATGCTCTTTCCATCGACGCTCATCCCATGAGCAATCAGTGTGTGGATCGCAGGGGGCCATGTACATAGACTCAGGCATGATGCCGTGTGGGAAGGCCTTGTAGGCATACACACACCCATCTGTGAGCTTGGTAGCGAGCTCGATATCCTGAGGACGACTGAAAAGTTTCCCGCCTAGAGCTAGCGTACCGCCAATGAAACAGGCCAGGTGCTGCCCCTGGTGCTCGACTTCCACCCGACTTTTCCCATCCTTCTTCTTGACATGAGCCTGCCCCGAGATGAGAATGTCTTCGTTTTTGGGGGTCATGGGCCTGAAGAAGTTGTACTTGGGCGCAACATCCATCGCCTTCTGGTACATGGTCTGATAAACGGGGAGTTGGCCCCCTGTGAGAGCCGCCATTTTGGGCAGGTATTCATACAGAGAGTCGGCCATGGCCCCGAGGGTGAATGTTGAGCCCTGATCGAACACCATCTCCTTGGCATTGAAAACTAGCGGCCACAGTCCAGGTATCTCGGTCGAGTCTTGCTGCGCAGCAAGATGCTCCGTTATACGATGCACGGCGTCGAACCATTTTGGGTCTCCCGTTATTTGGGAGAGGCGTGTAAGCTCCATGCAGAGGCTGCCGATCTCTGCGGCAAGGGTACCCGTGCCGGCGACTTGCTTCTCCCCTTTTATAGCGGCGTGGAAATCCCAGCGCGTGGCCGGCATATGGTTTGGTGTATCGAAAGCCTTATAGATTAGCTCACCGACCTCGGCTGCTTTCCGCAAGAGTCTCTCATCATTGCTGAGTTCGTAGGCAGAGAGGAAACCGCCGAGATATCGGATGGTGGTCTCAAAGAGGTTGAGCTGGCCCAGGTTTGTGTGGGTAAAGTCTATATTTCCGACAGCGTCAACGGCATGGTCAAACTCGTCTCGCAGGTCCATAATCCAAAGGGTGTCGAGGGCGTCGACCAGCGAGGCCGCCCAACCGCCAAAGGGGTTGCGCCGGCCGCCCGAGATGGGCTCCAGCTCATCTGCCATCCAGGCATGGTTCTTGTATGCGGTCCAGCTCTTGAGAAAGGCAAACTTGATGACTAGTTGACGCTCCTGGCGCAGCTGTCGTTGGCTGTCCAACTCTGGGGGAAAGATGGCCTGGACCCTGGGGAAGGGCTTCGGTCGCGAAGTGGGCAGGGGCCGGAATGTGGGAATGGGATAATTGGCTATCACGGTCCTCCACAAATAGCCGTCATCTGTAGGTTCTCGCCAATTTTCTGGTGCAACGGGCCAACTGGGCTGGTTACTGGGGTCGACAGTGAAGCTGACACCATGGAAACCGCCCCATTTCCAAAGATAGATCTGGCCCAGTGTAGCGACCACTGCGACCCAGGCCAGCCGACGATTTCTTATAAACATAGACATAGCATAGCCGAATAATTGAAACTCTGTTGATGGTGGAATTAAAATTCAAAAAGCTTCGAGGGCGATGAGGCAGGTGAAGGGAAGCCATGATAGATGAGAGTACCCTTATTATGAGTTTGACCACATCTCATAGCCGCGTTGGTCCCTCGGCATGAGCTGTGTGACGGTGTTGCCCAATGATGGTTGATTTCAAGCCAAACATTCCCTCTCCTTGCGTTCTGAGACATAAATGGGCCAGACCAACGAGTCGCGAGAAAATGGCTATTTGCTATATTCGTACCTCGTATCGCAAACAGCTCGCTCACCGCTGACTTTGGCAGGGTGGGAGGCAGCAGACACAAAGTGCAAGTTATCAGGCATGACTGCATATCGCTGCACGTCCAACTCTGCCAGGCTGGAGGAAAGTGCAGTTCAAGCGAGACTGGAGTATAAGAAACATAGTCGGGGACGCTTCCGGGTTTTGAGATGACATTGGTATCTTCAGCGTTCTCCACGTTCTTTGTCTGTGATGATATAAGAAGCGCCATCACTGTCAGATCACGCCCTGCACAAACATTTTGCCTCCCTGCTTAATGGCTACCAAAGTATGGCTTATTGTTTTCGGACTCACCCTGTTTGCTCAGTTGGTCGCGATAGCGTCTGCGGCCTGCTATTATCCTAATGGCGACATTGCACCCAACGACACACCTTGCTAGGACGACGCTGACAATGCAGTCTGCTGTGGTCAAGGCTACGCATGCTTCTCTAACGGCATCTGCTAAGCTACTGGCGAAGAACTTCAAAAACCATATGCCACCGAATTCGTGAGGGGATCCTGTACCGACAAGCTTTTCCGCAGCTCCAAGTGCCCATTGTTCTGCATCGATCCCGACATCGACAGCGTTGACGGTGGGGCAGGGCTGGAGAAGTGCGAAAACACGAAGAAGGACATGTACTACTGCATGGATGACAATAAAGACGACGTCAGCTGCGAGGAGGGGAAGGGGGTTTTATATTTCGCAGGTAGAGTTGGATTTGATAAACCGGTAACTGTGGTTGATGATTTGGCTAACCGCCTTTTGTCGGACCTGCAGGAACTCCCTCTGTCCTCACCACCATCGGGGTGGCCCCGACCTCGAATATCGAATCATCAACTAATACCGAGGGCTCGGGTTCCGCCACAGGCAACAACGATGGGGGCGGAGACAACTCACCTGATAACACTGGCGCAATTGCTGGTGGAGTCGTTGGAGGTATCGTGGCCGTCTTCCTTGGCGTAGCTGCGACCTGGTGGGTTTGGAGGAAACGGAAGCAGAAGGTGGCTGCAGCGCGAGCCCTTCAAAGCATCGGAGATCAAGAATCCCCGGGGAATCAGATGTCTCAAGGTGGGAACTTACTCGTACACGAGGGCCCCTTGGAACTCGAATCATGGAAACACGGGCACCACTCGCCTATTTATGAGGTCTCATCAGTTCCAGGCGCTCGGGAACTGCCCACCGGGTACAATGAGCACAATGCGCGGTGGTAGGTGTAGGAAGGCGAATCGGGACTATCTTCCCCTCTATAATTCAAATCGTTGGGATTCTATCTGTCAAGAATGTTAATTAAATACCTCGAAAGCGCATCCTAAATAACAATACTCATACAAAATATAAAACGAATACTACTAGTAACCATATAGGTAATTATCGCCTGAAGCATGTTGGACAGGACGTTGGTCGTCGTGTCGACCTTGGAAGTCGCGAATTCGCAACCCTGGTCGTTTATCCACTTGTTGCATAGGAATAGTGGCGGGTAGGTATCCGTAGATTGGTGGAGCACAGTGATAAACTCACCTGAGTGACGACATTCGGGGACGCAAGTCAGGCCATCATCCATGGCAGTTGCCTTTTGCGTGGGCAGTGATGAAAACTGGAAGTTGGAAGCGAGCCACATCTGCATCATTCCTGCAGACCGTCGTTACTAGTAAGGTCGTACATGTACGGTTGGTCGCTCCCTCAGAGCCCCACCGTCTTCAAAGTCCTATACTAGGTAGGTAGGTAGTAGTAGGTAGGTACTACTGCTAGTAGGCACGCACACCACTAAGGTACGGGTCCCGGTACACTCCGTGAATCCACGATCCGTCTGCCGCTATGGCTGGCAGGCTGCAGGGCTCTAGCCGATCCCCACTCGCCATACGGGTGACGTGTTGAGCACTTTAAGCCCTCAAGCTAGCAACCCGCCTGCGCATATGGACCGTCAGGTGCCCCAGTGAGCTTCACTGGTTGCCAACTTTGGCCCTTTGGTATTGGGGTGGCGGTAAACGATGAGGCGGGTGAGTGAAGCGGGTGACGAAGCCACAATCCAGTAGGGCCAAACGGCCAAGGCGGAGTATTCAACCACGAATGCATGTCACCACAACACTCTGCCCTTTAACTTGGCATCACCATCCTGGCTCCTGGTCCCTGATTGTTGATTCCTGATTCTTGCGCCCATCAATTCATGAATCCGTAAATGGACCATATTACCCTTTTCTGCTCAGACAGGTCTCCCTCAGATTGTCTGACGCAGATGCGCCTATCATACAGGGCCCATGTCGCACCCAGCTGATCCTTCGCCTACACCAGACGGAACCTGGATCCCGCCCGCTTGTGGTCGACGCCTCACCATGGAGGCCATAAAGATGGAATGCGCCGGCGGCCTCCCCGTCGTCCCCGACGTCCCCGTCGTCCCCGACGTCCCCGTCGTCCCCGACACCTCTCGGTCCAAGACAGACGACACAGCCCAGATACGTGAGACAAGCCAGCCAAGCGAGACTCACCATAGTCACCAAACCCTCGATAGCCTCGCCCCCAGGCCCGCCCGACGGAAATTGCGAAAGTGCGCCCCCAAGCCAAAGGCGCTGTCATCTGTAGCCAACAAGCGAGGCTCGCAAGACTCGACAGAATCCAGCACTTTCGATTGCGGAGGCAGACTGGCAACGCCACTGCCCATCGGCGACCAGCGGCCGTCCGTTCCCATACCTCCCGACCTCAGCGATTCAAAGTGGCTCCAGTACCTCGAACGTGGCGGCCTCGTCAGCTCTCCAGAGCTCCCACTCGACCCGGGATCCAGAGCTGGGTTCGTCGCCGAACCTCCTCCTCTCCAGCCCATCATCCCCGAATTCTCCAGCCTCACCCTCAACCGTTGCAGTTCCGGCCCTCCGCTGGGGAACAACAACAACAACAACAACAACAACACCAACGCCAACAGCAATAGCTCGTCGTCCTTCCTCAAACCTTCCGCCATGAACCGCCCACGAAAAACGCTCTCGAAACGGAGTCTCATGGGGTCACCCTTCAAGATTGCACAACTCGACGGGTCTGCCCCACGGAGGAAGGAGATCAGGGTGATCAAGCGTCGGGCTAGCATCGAGCTCATTGCCGAGCAATACCAGGCATTTCTTGAGTCCCGCGATGCCAAGGATGAATTAGAAGAATCTGAATATGAAGCACGTCAAGAAGATGATGGCCCCCGGCTGGAGCCAACGCAGTTCGATCCAGGCCTCGATCATCCGCGCGAAGTATTCCTCGATGCCCCCGGGCCTGCGGAGCCAGATAGTCTGTCACCGGCATCTGACTGCACGCTGGTTGCTTTCGAAGAAGAAGACGCCATCTACTTCAAACCCATATCCTTCTCGTCGCCCGAGCCTTCGCCGCACCCCGAACACCACAGCTTCGATAAGCCGCTGCCTAGGCCGCCAGCCGACCCAGGGATCCAGCCATTGCAGGCCTGCATTTCAATGCTGGTCAAGGAGTTGACCAGTGCCATGCCCGCTGCCGCCGGGGGCAGCAGCCAGGTCCTGCAAATCAGCGCCATGATCGAAGCCTACGAGCGGCTGCGGGACCAGGTTGAGGCCACGGGAATGGGGGAGTCGGAGGAGCGCAGTGTCCGCTCAATGTTTGATTGCTGGCTGGCGGCGCTACACACGATGCATCGTTCCTATACGCGCGGCGCGTCGATCAACGAGCGCCAGTGTGAGGATTTGGCGGTGGATGTGGATTGAAAGCCCGCAGAACATTTCTTTGGCTGATGAACGGCTGTTTCAATATAGTATGTAGCGTTGGCGTTAGGGCACGGCATGGAGCATTGCGGCAAGATTCCTTTGAGTTGGGAGGCATCGACGGATCATCGTGGGGAATTTGGAGAATCCACGAAGACGTTCAGATATTTATTAGAAGAGACCGAACTTAATAATATTACAGTAAATTGAAATAGATATCTCTCCCTCCTGTACAAAGTACTCCGTAATGCAATTATGACCCTGTTGAGGGTGGAACCGTGAACGGGCCAGGATACGATTTGGAATCCTTGGATGACAGCATCTCGGTGGGGCACCCCGAAGCTCAGATCCAAGGATTCAACTTGCCGTGATTTCAACTGCGTTCCTCCTCCAACACCATCACTTCACGCTGTCGTTCGTGGCACAACAAAAGCCGGAAGCTATACGCGGAGATGGTATAGCATACGGACACAATGGACGATGACGACTACGGCGCTGACGAGGCCCTTCTCGAGGCCCTGGCGGCCACGGATCCAGGTCAGCTTGCACGCAAACCTGTCCAACAACCGACACCACAGAGGATCCAGCAGCCCACGCCCCAGCGACTCGACAAGGCACCACCCAAGGCATCAAGCTCGGCAGGAACGAAGGTGGTCCAACCGACGCCGCAGGCCCTTCCGCAGCGCCAGGGTGGGTCGAGCATCCTGGTGTCGCCGCGCCAGCGAGGGAACCCCGTCCTGATGTCCATCAAGTCCATATCGTGGGAGTACAGCGACATCCCCGCCGACTTCGTCATGGGGGCTTCCACGTGCGCTCTCTTCCTGAGGTTTGTCTCCCTACCACTTCGAGGCTTCGTCTCTAGCGATGGTGCTAACTGTCTGTTCTGTCTCAAGTCTCAAGTACCACCGCCTGCACCCCGAGTACATCTACACGCGCATCCGGAACCTCCAGGGCCGGTACAACCTACGCATCCTTCTCACCATGGTGGACATTCCCAACCACGAGGACTCGCTGCGCGAGCTTTCCAAGACGTCGCTGGTCAACAACGTGACCCTCATACTGTGCTGGTCGGCGGCCGAGGCGGCGCGGTACCTCGAGCTGTACAAGTCGTACGAGAATGCGGGCTTCGCAGCTATCCGCGGACAGCAGTCGTCGAGCTACGGGGATAAGGTGATTGACTTTGTCACGGTGCCGCGCAGCCTCAACAGCCGCGACGCCGTCGCGCTTGTCGCCAACTTTGGGAGCCTGCGCAACGCCGTCAACGCCGACCCGGAGCAGCTGGGCATGATCAGCGGGTGGGGCGGTACGAAGATCAAGAGGTGGTCTACGGCGCTCGACGAGCCCTTCAGGGTGCGAAAAGTGGGGAGGAGGACGGTGCAGAGGTCGACGGAGGGGGCGGGCGAGGGGAGCTCTTCGCTCCTCGAGAAGGCCGTTCCTCTGTCCCGCGCGACGCGGGATGGTGTACCGTCATCTACTGGTGCGTCGTCGCGAGGATCACAAGCTTCAGGGGCCGCTACCGGTGCTGGCGCGAGCACGACGCCTGCTGCTGGCCAGTTCCAACTGATGGGAGATATTGACGACGAGGACGAGGAGGCAATGCTGGCAGCTGCCATTGAAGAGTCGAGGCAGATGGCTCAGCCGGGACACACGCAGCAGCCAGCCCAACAGCAGCAGGATCAGGCACCGCTGGAGGAATCCCAAGCTCAGGAGAGTGACGCTTTAAGTGGAGGCATCGCTGCGGCTCTGGCCAAGCTACGTGAGGGCGGCGGCTGAAGCGAGGACTGGGTGACGATGAAAACGAACTCCTCCTAATAAGGACAGGTGGCCATCTACCATACATGGCTCTTGCGTCTTCGATGAACCAAGAGATGGGAGCACAGCTCTCAGGCACTCTTGCAAGAGTCTCCTAAGTTGGGCTTAAGTCCAGCATACATATTCCTTGGACTGGACATATGGTACCTTGCTCACCCCAGCGCACATTGTGCTACTTACATTCATGTTGGAGCCTCGATATCATAAATGGTCGAGTCCTCCTCATATCGCCATATTGCACTTCGCTATTTGAACCTCTGTGGCCAGCACGCTAGACACAACACAGTTCACAGATGATAATTCTAGCAGTCAGCCAAACTGCCAAGATGACAATCCCAATCAGGATTATCCGTGTCCCCCAAAGAGCTAAATCCATCACTATTTTGGAAGCGCCGGATGATTAAGGGGGACCAACTCTATATACAAGTGTCTGTATAAAAAGAAACTAAAGAGGCAAACTAACAGAGAAACAAGAGGATTGAAGAAAATCTTACTGGCTCCTAAAATGCCTAGCATGTCCACTCGTTGCGCACATGGATCTGAGCTACGAATGACTGCTTCCTAACCCAGGAATCTCCATGATACCTAAAACCAACAGTCTAATGGCCAGGGTGGCCAACGCCAAGGCTGTATCTACTATGATGGCGCTCAACGCTTGATGGCGTAGATTCGGAAAGAGCCTGTTTTCAATGTCAAAATCATACATACAAGATGCGAGACGGAGTGTACTCACCGGCCCACTCATTAAGGTCGCTCTCTGTAGGGTTGATATACTCTCTCGCGGGTGCACAGCAGCCTGTGCTGACAGGCTTTTCCATGCCACAGCACTGGCCTTTGCTCGAGCCATCCTCGTTTGTGTCGAGATAGACGTTCAGGTCACTCTTAGTATCGGATATGAGGACCTCTTGATACATCACAAGGCGTTAGCCACTGGCGCCCGGCTATACATTCTCCGTGGGGGGCATACCTGCAAAGCCTGCATCCTTGAGGAACCTTTCATACTCGACCACCTGGCTTGCGCCGGCGATGCAGCTCACGTACATGGCCATGTCGGACCGCAGCTTCTCGGGCAGAGTCTTGCGGGCGAGGATGTCAGAGACTGCGACGCGGCCCCCCGGGCGCAGGAGGCGGAACATTTCGCGGAAGACGAGGGGCTTCTCATCGGCGGGGACGAGGTTGACGACGCAGTTGGAGATGATGCAGTCGGCGATGCCCTCGTCGAGGGCGGCGCTCATGTCGGTGATGCGGGCCTCGACAAACTCGACGTTGGTGGCGCCCGTGTCAGACTTGATCTTGTTGGCCTTGGCAAGCATGTCCTTGTTCATGTCGACGCCGATGACCTTGCCGGTCTGACCAACTCTGCGAGCGGCCTGGAAGACGTCGAAACCGGCTCCACTGCCCAAGTCGATGACGACCTCGCCCTGGGACGCTTCTCGTCAGACAAGAGGCGGGGTCACCCTAGAGAAGCGGCATGCCTACCTCAGTGATGCTGGCCAAAGCCAGAGGGTTTCCGCAGCTGAGGCCGAGGTTGGATCCCTCAGGGACATCGGCCAGGTCTTGCTCGGTGTAGCCAAAGGACTTTGCGACTGCGCTTCCATAGGCAGCGCCTGAGGTCTGCACGGCGGCACTGTAGTGCTCCGCAACCTTGTTGTAGATGAGTTCGGATGCCATGGTTGGTTGGGGGTATGAATATGGGTATTGATTGTAATGTGGTGGATAGTCGATGGCTAGATGTGGCCCGGAAGCTGCACTTTATAACCATCAAGGCTTCACGAGGGGGAGGAAGTCTGTCACCGCAACATTACCTCTTATAGACGCCGGCCCCGTATCAGCGTATCGGCGTATTGACGTATCCCTATATAACCATGGGCCATCAAGACCCAGACGGTCTCCGGTTCGCCCCGCCGACACCCACCGCATCGCCCAAAAAGGCAATTTTCGATCTGTCACCGCCGCCTTGCCTCTGACGACGACACGAGCTCACACAAGCCACCACCAGGTTCCAGCACCAGACCGCGCCAGACCACGCCCTTGCAGCTCCTTATTACCCCAAGAATGCAATTTTAGAGCCGCCATTGATGCAGCAATTCTCTCTTCTAGCTGTTTTTACCTCATATACAGAAACGGACCTTGATATTGTACTATCGTACCCCGCACATTGGCTATGGACCTAATGAATCCCATGATGGGCAAGTGGTCAGCCAGGCCACCAAACGACAAGGCCTCTCGTGTGCGTAATAATCAACGCCGGCACCGCCAGAGAGTCAAGGACCGCATTGCCCATCTAGAGGCGCGCCTAGAGGACACCCAGCGCCAGCTCCGCGAAGCCCTTGACCGCGTCGCCGAGCTCACCGAGCTGACCCACGACCTGGGACAGGCTGCACAGAAAGCCGCTCTCCCTCAGACACAAACCGTTGACCCTCCAATTCTCTCTGCGCCGCCGGAGAGTTCTGTTATGCCCCGAGCGCAACTACCAGATTACGGCGAGGACGACTACTGCTCCCTGCCGCCGCCAGGGCCCGGGAAGTCGACGACGCGCTGTCGAGACGCCTACATCATCATCGCACAGCAGAACTACCGGGCCCTGGACGGCTATATGATCCGCCAATGGCTGGAACCAGGTTTCTATGGGGCGTTGGGCGATGGGGACGGCTGTAGGGTGGACACCGAGTTGCTGTTTGGCTTGCTGGACTTTATCAGTTCTGACTGAGGACATTGGATATAATTAACTACATTTTCATATACCATGAAAGGGGTTAGTAAATACAAAGTACCAAAAAGTAGGGCTGAACTCACTCCAGGCAGAGTCAGTCTTCGTACCGTCTGGTCCGCCCCGGTCCCAATTGATACAACTGACCCATCGAGGTGTCTCATCTCAACGTATTCCTTTTACTTGGACATGACAAAGGCTGACTCTCCGGCTATGAAGTGCACGAACTGGACTATGCTATTCGTCGTTTCGATTATCGGACCGCATGCCCTTCGGATGTCTATCCAGGCCTGTTTCTGCATAGTAAAGTCGGACATGCTGCACTTGATGGAGAGAGCTTGAAGATGTTCAGATTCTCGTAGCTTATACCTCGCGGCTGCGACCTTCTGGCGTATGATAGATCGGAATCATTATATACGTAATGTAACATATACTATGTATGCCATACTGATACTACTAGTACCTTGGCTATAGTGATGGCTGATCAGCCCATTAGCATAGTGACGGTTATAGGCCCTTCGTGGTGGCCTGGGCTGCAGGAATGGAATCGGTAGTGATAGTAGGTGGGTTGGCAGCCTGTGGTCCATACCACTGTGGCACTGGCTACTAAATTCGGCATCTAGGCCTCAAGGGGTCCATGCCAGATAGATATCAGCTGAGAGGCTATTATACTTGGTTCAGGTTTGGCCTCTAATATCAACCTGACGATAATATTATGTCCATTGCTAGCGACCAGACACCGGTATCCAGTTATAAGTATCCTTTGATTTCGATATCGGCGTCCTTCTTGGAAGCCGCTGCACGATAGTATCGTGCACATATGCTATGAAGCTATCGGGAGCTGGGGGTTGTCATACTTCTTATCCTTCGATCCGACCGACTTTGGTGCCCTTCTCGAACAGAAGCTGCATGACAGCCTCGTACCTGTTTCCGGCAGCCTACAATCACGGGCACCAGGACATTCACATCTGGTCTTTCGGTGTCTGCATACACATGCTGCACTTGCATAATTCCATCACCATTGAGGTTAGCAAGGCTCGCAAGGATACAAGGGTGACCGTCTACCGTAAACCCCGCCGATCACCCTGTCACAAGGATCGCCAGCCACCAATTCCCAATCCCCCGATCTCCGCACTTGATGCATTCACAGCAGAACCAGTCGACTTCAAGTTGCTCAGCCGGTCACCAGCCCCCCTGCTGCTTGTCTCCTTGGCTGCTTGTCTTTTTGCCCTCCTGACTGGCCCCGCTGTACAACCTCCTCGGTACTTCGGTATGTCCGGTTGCCAGGCATCAATGGCAGCAAGGGTGACATCCTCCGGCTCGGTGCTTCTCTCCACCACCTGCCTCTTGGAGATTTGATGCGAACAATAGAGGGTGTTCGAGCAACGTGCCATGGTCCATACCTTATGTATTACCCCAGGTCAGATGAGACCCTAGGTGAGACAAGAGAAAGTATGTTGATATGCCTTGGTCGCCCATCCCAGCCATTCCAACCCCCCTCCTCATCCCTCAAAACATCGCGTTCTCTCACTCTCCTCGTGTACTCCAGTCGAAATGCGGTTGATTTACAGCTCCCTCGTCCTCCTGGGTCTCGCCAGCTCTTCTCTCGCTGCTCCCAAGGGTAGAAATCCTGGTCCGGATCCTAAGAAGGCCAAGGCCATCAAGGAGGCATACCGGTACTCGTGGAAAGGCTACTATGACCATGCGTTCCCCAACGACACCCTCACTCCCCTCGACAACTCCTACGTCAATGACCGGTGAGTCCACGATGCCTGATGCTCCAATGGCTAGATGCTGACAAATGGCAAGAAACCGCTGGGGTGTGACGGCTATTGACTCTCTGAGTGCTGCCATCGTCATTGGTGATGCCGAGAGTGTGAACCAGATCCTCGAATTCGTTCCCACTATTGACTTCACCACCACGCCAGAGCCGGGCGACATTTCCCTCTTTGAGACCAACATCCGCTACTTTGGCGGCCTCCTCTCTGGTAATTGTACTTGAAAAACATGGCCTGGAGCTACGCTGACAGCTGGCAGCGTACGACCTACTCTCGCAGAAGCCCTACAGTGACCTCGTCAAGGATAAGAAGCTCATTGCGAGTTGTCTCAAGCAGGCCAAGAGCCTGGCCGACAGCCTCAAGTTCGCCTTTGACACGCCTACTGGTATCCCGGATCCCATCATCCAGCTCAACCCGGAGCCCAAGCGTAGCGGCTCCGCCGAGAACAACCTCGCCGAGGCTGGAACCCTCGTCCTCGAGTGGACACGCCTCAGCGATCTCACCAACGAGCCCGAGTACGCTGAGCTGGTCCAGAAGGCTGAGTCGTACATGCTGAAGCCCAAACCCGAGAGCTCTGAGCCCTGGCCCGGCCTGACGGGCACGCACCTCAGCATCTCCAACGGGTCCTTCTCCAACTCGCGCGGCGGCTGGGGCGGCTACACCGACAGCTTCTACGAGTACCTCATCAAGATGTACCTATACGACCCGGTCGACTTTGCCTTCTACAAGGACCGCTGGGTCGCCGCTGCCGATTCCACCATGGAGCACCTCGTCTCGCACCCGACCACCCGGGACGATCTTTCCTTCCTGGCCGACTACGACGGCCAGAGAATCGTCCCCACATCGTCCCACCTGGCCAGCTTCTCGGGCGGCAACTTCATCCTCGGCGGCATCCTGCTCGGCGAGCCCAAATACATCGACTTCGGCGTCTCCCTCGCCGAGTCGTACTTCGAGACGTACCGCGGCACCCCCGTGGGAATCGGCCCAGAGGGCTTCCGCTGGGTCGCCAGCGAGCTGCCCGTCGACGACGAGACCAACCCGGAGCCGCCCGCCGAGCAGGCCGACTTCTACGAGCAGGCAGGATTCTGGGCCACGTCAACGGCGTACATCCTGCGCCCGGAGACAATCGAGACGCTGTACTACGCGTACCGCGCGACGGGCGACGCCAAGTTCCAGGACATGGCGTGGGAGGCCTTCCAGAACATCAACGCGGCGGCCAAGACGGGTGCGGCCTACTCGAGCCTCAAGGACGTGACGGTCGAGGACGGCGGGTTCATCAACAAGATGGAGAGCTTCTGGCTGACCGAGACGCTCAAGTATCTGTACCTCATCTTCGACGAGGAGTCGGAGCTTCAGGTCCAGGTTCACAAGCCGATGAAGTGGGTGTTCAACACCGAGGCGCACCCCGTCAAGATCAGGTAGTGGTTGTGAGTCCCGTTGTATTCTTTGAGTAGTATTTTACATCTTGAGTAATACACAATCCATTGCACTAGTTGACCGTCAGCCTTTTATAGTCTTATTGAAAAGTCTCCTGCTTCCATACCCAAATGAATGCTTCTTCCTCTGACGGGGTCTATGAGCCGCCCTCACGCTTGGCATACTCCTCCTCCATCCTCTCCTCGTACAGGCGGTCGGCCTCCTTCTCCTGCTCAGTCTTCTCCCTCGTCACGCCGGCTCCAGTGTTGGCACCCGCGCCGGTGGCCTGCTGCGGCGTCTGGTGGAGCTGCTCGCTCTGCTGTGTCTGCGCAGCTGTGGTACTGCTCTTGTCCTCGGTCGAGGAGGCGTTGTAAGAGGGGACGCCCATGATTCCAAGATTTTGGTTTGTTTGTTTCTGGAATCGAGATCCTTGATTGATTTGTTCTGGGAGGGAGTGAAGATGAAAGGTGAGGATATGAAGGATGGCAAGTTGCTTCTTAAAGGTCCTGGAGTCATCGAAGTAAGGTACCTGGGAAGTGGCGAGGAGTGGTGTGGCGCCGTAATACGTCACTGTGGCTAATGCGGGTAGAATCGGGTGAGCACCGCCACAATGATATTCCGTATGGAACTTGCTAAGACCTACTAATTAATTGTATCTCATATCAAGTCTCTAAAGCTAGGATGCGGCTTCTTTTGTAGTAGTATCGGTAAATTTGCGGGGCCAGTGCGATGCATGAGATTGGCGAAGGTGCAGAATGCAGGCTATCAGCTATCTCGGGTGGTGTTAGCCTGAGGGCTGCTTACAACATCCCACAGACTCAAAACCTCGATGCCCATTGTTCTCAGTTATTGAAGTAGGTGGAGTGCAGGATATACATCGCGCTGAGCTGCTTGACTACTAGGAAGATAAAAGATGGACAAATATCGACCTAGGCGGCGTCTTGGCAAGCTACTCAGGCCTGCTACCCACAAATGCCATGAGGAATCTCCCGGCAGGCTCAGAACTGGGCTAGTAATACGCGTGAAGTAACAAAACGCCTTGAATTACCGCGACATAAGCACCTAAATCTTACACTAGTTCTAATTACGCCTGCTGGTACTAGATCACGCCTCGCGCAGTAACAGACTCTCTCGACTCCGCGCTGTCATCTTTCGGCCTGCCGTCATGAAGCCTCACCCTCCTCGCGGCTCGCGCCACCAAACTCGCGGCTCTCGCCAATGTTGCACGTGTCAAAGCAGCCCACCTCGGGGATGTTGGCCCGCCGCAGGGCCTCCCTGAGCAGGCGCGGCGGCTCCATCACATCCTCCGTGGTCAGCGCCCAGGTGCCCCAGTGGATGCCCATGGCGCGGCGGCAGCGCGTGTCGCGGAAGATCTCGACGGCGTCGAACGGGTTGGCGTGCATGCCCGAGAAGGCCGCGCGCGGTGCGTACGCCCCGATGGGGATGAGCCCCAGGTCGAACGGCCCGCGCAGCTGCCCAATTTGCCGGAACTGCGGGTTGCGCGGCAGCGACTCGTATTCCGGCCCCCAGTCGTCCGTCCCCGCGGGCACCTGGGGCACGGCGCGGTAGCCCGTGTCGCCACCGAACCAGACGGAGCGGGAGCCTGAGCGCACGGCCCACGAGCACCAGAGCGTCTGATCGCGGTCGAACAGCCCGCGCGCCGAGTTGTGCTGCGAGGGCAGGCACGAGATGCGCGCCGCGACCGTCTTCTCGACTTTGTCACCGTGGTTATGCACCTTGACGGTGAGATCGGCGTCCTGCCACCAGTCCAGCTCTGTTACGCTGTGGAAGCCTTTACGCTGGAACCACTTCTTGAGCCCCAGGCCGACAAAGTACTGAGCTTGCGGGTGGTAGCGGTGGAGCTCGTGTAGCGATGAGGACGAGAGGTGATCGTAGTGGCTGTGGCTGATGATAACGGCATCGACGGCGGGGATGTCCTTGATGTCGCAAGGCCGCTTGGTAAAGCGGCGCGGGCCGAAGAGTTTCGCGAACCATGGGGAGCAGCTAGTATCGAAGACCGGGTCGAAGAGGACGCGCAGGCCCGAGGGGAACTCGACATAATAGCAGGCGTGGCCGAGCCAGGTGGCGCGGAGCTGGTCCGAGGGCTGAAGTGGGAAGCGCGATGGGAGCCACTCGGGCTTGACAACGGGAACGGTCGGGGGCTTGGTGTTAGGAAATTTGAGCTTGCGGGTGAGCATGGGCCTGATTGTCGCAAACCGCAAGGTCAGACTTTCTCATCGCCTACAATTTGGGGTGTTCGGGTGTTCCACGTACTTGACGACGTAAGCCCAGATATTCGGTGGCATATAGGAGGGATATGGGTTCTTGAAGCCCACAATGCGGTGCTGGCTGCCCTTGTCCAGAACATGATGAGGATTCGACTCGGCCTCCTTGGGTAGGTTGGAGCGTGTAGGGATCTCAGTGACCTGCGTTGAGTAGCCGGACGTGGCCATGGCGTCGATGGCGGCGGACGACGCGACTCTTGTTTGATTGATGATCGGTAAGAAGCGATAGAAGACGCTGGCCGCGGTGCGGGGCAGCTCCGACATGAGATGGACAGGCAGGAAGGAAGACTGACGAGAGGACTGGTGACATAGCAGCGAGGGCTGGATCTTAGGAGCTTGGAACTTTAAATATAGGCACCTACAGAGTACTTAGAGTCGCAAACAGCCTAGCAAGGGTCTAGGAAAATCTAGGCACTAATTGAACGTACGAGGACCCATGCTAGGCAGGTAATAATTATTACCATATCTAGAATTATCTGCACGAGTACGACGCGGTAATACACATCACTCGTACGAGAGCCTCTGGCCCCGGCTTGAGGCGCGGACTTAACGGGGCCTTAAAAGGGCCAAGATCTCCACGCCGGGAGAAAACCCACATAAATCCGCACCCCCAGTCCACAAACGTCCTAAATCCGTGCCAGTGTCCGTACTCCGTACGTGCTGACCTAAGATCTACGACCATCTCGGTTCTTTACAGTTTGCTCCCGCTGGTATGAACACATCAATTCAAAAGGATAGTCCTCCGAGCTAATACATCACAGCTCAACGCCAAATGAATATATCCATTCATCATGAGCTCCCATCATAAGTTCCCGAAAACGCTCCAATCCACGCTCAAAGCGACAACATGACAACGACAACAAGCCTCAGTCCCCACAAGGGACCACGCACAGTATTTTGTCCACCGTACAGAATTCTCGCTCTCCCTAATCGTCATCTCCCGAAGCACGGCCCTGTTCATCCCCGAGCTCCTCTGTGCCGAGCTCTCGCTCTAGCTCGTCCGCAACGAAACCCTCGTAGTCATCCAGGTTCTTCTGGACGTGGATCTTGAACTTGATCACATCATTGAGCATCCGGTCAATCTCCGTGTGAAGCTCCTCGCGCAGCGAATTGGCTCGTAGAACAAGCTGTTCGTACCTGGATATGTTGTCAGCAAGGGCTCGCTACTGTGGGGGCATGAAAGGGCGACGTACTCGATGGTCGTGTTGATCTCGCGCTGTTCCATCAGTTGGACGGACTCTGAAAGCCCCGCACGCATCCGCGACAGCTCTTTTTCCATCTTTTCAATCTGCGTGTCTGAAGACATCTTTTGGGCCTGCGTCACTTCCTTGGTCTTTTCATACTCTTCCTCTGCCGCCCGTACTCGGTGGTTCAGCGCCTCAACCTCGCTGCGTTTGTCTTCAATAGCCTCCTTGATGCCGTCAAGCAGATCGTGGTCCTTCATCATGTCCTCTATCGCGGCACTGCGGCGTTCTGAGATCTCCTTGCGTAGTGACAAAAAGTTACTTCGGATCTGTCCCCGCAGGTCGAGGTTGAGGATATGCCCGGGCTGGTACCCGGTTGTCGAGTCTTCTAGAAGACGGCCCGTAGATGCTGCATTTATCGAAGTCTTAAAGTTGGACGATGTGAGATCCGAGTCGTCGTTGACTAGGACTTGTAACTCGTAATCCTGGCCCCTGGCATTGGCTGCCGATGAGGGAATCAGCGCGATCTGGTACGCCAGCGTGTTGTACCTGTCAACCGCCCGTTCCAGCTCCTCCAGCTTGCGGCTTGCGTCTGCCTCCTTATCTGCCACTTTCCTCTTTACCTCATCAAGCCTCTGGCTTGCCGATTCGATGCCTTTTTGGAGACGCTCACGCTCAGAGTTCATGCGGTCGATATCCTGCATGCTGATTCCCTGGGCGTCTATCGATTTTTGGAGGGCGCGACGCTCTTGCTCTGCCTCTCCGAGCTCTTCATTCAACTTCTCGAGCTCCTCCTCCAGCAACTGAGACCGGTTGTCGTACTTTTCTGCTCTCTTGATCGCCACAGAATTGTACTCCTCGAACTTGACCTTATCCTCCTCCATGATCTTGAAATGATTATCCAAAACAGCAGGGTCGGGTGTCGACTTTTCTAGGTCTTCGATTTCTTTAAGAAGCCGCGCATTCTCAGCCTCGAGCATTTCCAGCTCTGAGGTATATTTGGAGTTGGACTCCTCGAAAGACCGGGCCATAGCCTCAACGTGAGGCGCCAGGACGCGCTCCGCCTCCTCATCCCCCATATCCTCGTCCATTGCCAGCCAGTCTCGATACGCACTGCTTAGGAATCCAAATATGATCCGATCGCCACTGACATCGATTCCACTTTCGTTGCAAGCGTCGTCATAACGGCCACCGGTGTAGCCGTCAAGCATCTGAGCTAACTGCATCATCCAGTGCAGCAGGCCTAAGAATGTGCTCCAGTTCTGACCACCAACGGCCGCAAGTTGGCTCTTCGTGATACTCCTCTCGAATGGGTATCGTAACTGTTTTAGGATAGGGGGAACCTCTTGGTCAATGTTCTTCTGGAATCGGTGGTTCGGATCGATGCGGTGATATAGCCATTGGAACATAAAGTTAAAATCCTTCTGCGTCGGCGATCGCATGACGTTTTGTGAGAGGACATGCTTCATCTCCAACTCAAAGTTATTTTGCACCATATATTCCACCAGCTCCTGGCCAATGCGTGCCTGAAATGATCGGTCCTTCAACGGGCGCGGGTCGCGGGGCACACCAGCTGCTTGTGGTGTGGCCTGGAAGAAGCTTTGGTGGCTCACGGGTCCATTTGTTGACTGGCGCGGGCGGTATACACTGCTGCGTCGCTCGGCATCGGACGTCGTGCGCGCTGCGGCGGGGGTATAGTTGGTCGCTCCTGGTCGGATAGACGAGCGCTTGACAGAAGACCCTAGGTCGGCGAGGTTCGTACCGGATGAGGAACGCTGAAAATGTGGCTGATTGGGCCGCGGCATGGCGAGGGACTGCCTAGATCCCGACACGGAACGGACATGGCCGCCAGGATAGTTTGGGTTGCTGCTCGAACCGGATCGCTTCATATTGGAGCCGGTCTGGGGTATCGAAGAGTTTATATTCAGTCCTCCTAAAGTCTGCGCAGCGAGTCAGCATGTCCAGGTTTAAATGCGACTGGCGCTTCCTCGATGCGTTTCTCGACGGGGAGCTTACCTCTCGCGGTCTGCGGACGCTCCACAGGCCCGTATCCTGGGACATGACGGCTGGTTCCCAAGTCACTGTGATGTTTGTGTGCTACTTTGCGGGATGCTGCACAGAGTTGATGAAGGCGTTCAAGATTGGGCGGCAATCAGTGATGTGTTGACGGGCTCCACGGGGTTATAATTTGTGGAGGGGCCATTTGGCTTGTGCATGAGAATGCTGTTGCTGGGTTCAAAGTAAACAAAAGACACATACAGATGGCTGATTGGTCAGATCTGTGTCCCCATATTAAGCCTGGAGACAGCTCGCGTGCGCACGTGACTATCCCCGACGAGTGCGGGCGGACCCCGGTAGCGTCATGTCTGCCTCGGCCCAAGGCCAGTCCCCCATTTCCACGTCGACGTCGAGCCGAGACATCATCCCCGACCATCGTTTTTGACATTCAATCATCTACCAGGGACAGCTGGTGATGAGTTGAAAGTCTCAGAAGATTGCTGTCGACCATGGCAATCCGCGAGGACCTTGTAGCGTCCGCTGTAAGTGACTGGCGCATTCACATGAAGCTGGGACCAAGCTAACGGCGACACAGACGCAATGTCAGTACCGGGCGATGCCTTCGGCTCCACGTGGGTTGGCTAACACCTTTCAGTTCTCCAAGACCCCAGCGTCGCTTCCTCCTCCGTCGAGAACCGTGTCTCCTTTCTCCGAACCAAGAACCTCACCCAAGAAGAGATCGATGCGGCACTAGCTAGAGCAGGTGGCCAGCCGACGGCAGCCCCGCCGGTGTACCAGGGCGCCCCCTCTGGCCCTCCGGCTCCTTACTACCCACCTTATCCCCAGAATGCGTGGCAACCACCGCCTCCTCCCCCGAGGAGGGACTGGAGAGATTGGTTCATCATGGCAACCGTCGTCGGCGGTGTGGGCTACGGCCTATATGAGCTGGGCAAGGTATGCGCTGTCTCCTTTCAGCCCCTGTCGGATTATCTTAACACATTTCTAGCGTTATGTGATGCCTCTTGTCGCTCCGCCGACGCCCGAAAAGCTGGAGCAGGATAAGAAGACAATCGAAGAGCAATTCGACCGCGCATTCTCCCTCGTGGAGCAGCTCTCCAAAGATACCGAGGACCTCAAGAAGGCGGAGCAGCAGAGGACAGACAGGCTTGACAGCGCCATCTCGGAGCTGGAGACAGTCATGGCGGACCTGAAGTCGGCAAACCGCCGGCGCGAGGATGATGCGCAGCGCGTGCGGGACGAAGTCCAGTCGCTCAAGGACTCCATCCCCAAGGCCCTGAGCAACCAGAAGGACCTGACGGATAACCGACTTCGCGAAATCAATGGCGAGCTGACGAGCCTCAAGACGCTGCTTACACAGAGGATGAGCTCCAGCGTCAACTCGGCTCCTGCCAACCCGCTCCGACCTGCCTCTGAGAACTCCCACGCGGCCAGAGCGTCCGTGAGCAAGATCGATAACGCCGCGGAAGGCGACTCGCCTGCCGCCACGGAGACCCAGAAGCCCCTTGGGCGATCGACCCCCGGTCTTTCAAATGGCACCACGGGCGCGAAGGCATCCATTCCAGCATGGCAGATGGCCTTCGCCAAGCAGAACGATGCTGCCGCAAACAGTGGCAAGGTCGAGGATGAGGCCACCGCCTCGTCATGAAAGGGCGTGTGAGAAGGGGAACCATGTATCAAAACAGGGGGCCTTGGTGGTCAGAGGATGACCCCCGGGTGGCGGGAGGGGGGGCATGTTGCAAGGTGCTGCATCTGTAATGGTATACATAGGAGTCTGTCAGCTCAAAAAACTATTTGGGTGTATTATGCAATTCGCTTAGCATAGGTATTCTGATCTTGATTTACGCGACATCAGCAGCACTAGATCTCCGCCATCGGGACCGTTCAGCTTTCAATAGGTGTGGGACACGGCTTACACATGCGCTGGTCTCACTGTGCCTACATCATGCATTTCCATCTTAGCGACAGATGGTCGAGGCCCATGTACTATACTATCGTTGCACTTTAGAGCGAATTTGGACCCCGGGAAAAGGACCAAAAGGTCAACCCCCTCCCCCCACGGCACTGAAGCATCGAGGCGTTAAAGGCACCCTTCACAAAAGATCATACCCTTCACAGTCAAATACAGTCAAACATAACTATCTTTGCTAAAAGTAGCCCTTGTGACCATTAGAGGAAGCCATGTAGCTCAAGAGTGTACCTTTGCCTATCCATTCACTGAAGATCCTAATCATGAATACTACTGGGTAGGTAGCATCATTTCTCAAGATTAATTTAGTACCTTATCGGCTAAGTACCTGCCCAAGCCTTGGTCGTGCCAATAAGCCGCAAAAACTTCCGTTTAAGGAAATAAGAGGCAACGCACACTAGCATCCGCAGTGGATTATTGTCTACGACATTAGGCTAGGTATGTTTAGTAACAATGCATAGAGATGCTCCCTAGACGATAATAGTGGTTTCTGGAGCAAAACTAGGGGTGTATAATTGAAGCTGTTGCGGGTACGAGTTGGTTGCATGCTCAACTTACCGAGGCTCTCCTCCTTTCTCCTCACATCACATTCACAAGATTCACAGCGATGATCCATCCGTCAATCGATTAAAGTAGCCATTAGCCCCGCCTCCTCATCATACGCTGACATTTCTACCCATGATGTTGGCCCGGCGCACCATTCCTCTCTGGGCGTTTCATGCGACCAAAGTCCATACATCGTGGTCAGCGCAACTCGGGTGACTGAGTCCCTTGTTGGCTACTCGAGTTCGACTGGGGGCGCGACTATTTCCCGAATCGCCACTTTGCGCACTACTATAGATCAATATTCGGGACTCTCAAACGCCGGCTAGTCCCTGAATTAGACATATCAAGGAGCCATTGCTGCCACCTCCTATCATGGCGCAACCATCACCAGTACCAACACCAACACCATTGTCTGAAGAAGCTGCGGTTGCTGCTTCCCCAATCGCCGACAGCTCCAACTCATCACCTCGCTCCGAGATGGACTTCTTCAAGATGTTCAAGGCGCTGCTGCCAAAGCTGCCGCTCATCGTCCGTGTCGCCATCATGCACATTCTAGGCCTGTCTGAGCAGGCCAAATATCTCGACCTCCGCTCCACGCTGGTCGTCTCAGTCCTGCGCTCATTTATTGAGCCCTCGCCCAGCAAGCCACAGTCCATTTCCTTTACACAGAAGCTGACCCTCAACGACCCAGGCGTCAAGGGGAGGATATGGGTGAGCACCTACGCCGCCCCGGCGCCACCAGAGACGAACATCCGGGACAGTCTCCTCAAGACGATACATGGCATGAGAGATTCAAGCCTGCCGGAGGCGCTATTCAGGACGCCAGAACTATCACCTGTTGAGGCCGAGTGGACGGGGTACCGAGCGGCGGCGGCCTCCAAGGATCCGCTCCCGCAGCTGTCAGCCAAGGATATGTACGACGAGATGATGAAGGAGTGCACCCAACCTACGACAGTCTTGTATTTTCACGGAGGTGGCTATTATCTCCTCGACCCTTCCACCCACCGACCTGCGACCAAGAAGCTGGCCAAGCTAACAGGGGGCCGGTGCTATTCGGTGCGATACCGGTTGGCGCCACAACACCCGTTCCCTGCGGCGTTGCTCGACGCCCTGGTGTCGTACTTTACTCTGCTTTACCCCCCTCCAGATGCTTTCCACGAACCCGTGAAGCCCGAGCACCTCGTTATTTCCGGAGACAGGTAAGTTTGGTACACAGTTGTCAGATATTAGCAAAGGATATGCATGCTGAATAACAGTTGTAGCGCCGGTGGTAATCTTTCCCTCGCACTGCTCCAGCTTCTCCTCCAGCTCCGCAGAGATGGAACAACCATCCAGTGGTACGGCAAGACTCGAGAGGTTCCTTTGCCCGCAGCCGTGGCATGCAACTCGCCATGGCTCGACATTACCCAGAGCTCGCCGTCATGGGACGGGGAGACAACCGCCGCGGCCTTCGACTACCTCCCGAGCAACATTTCGGCGGCCAAAGCCCAGGTCAAGCCATGTGACATCTGGCCCTCCACGCCGCCCCGCAAGTGGCTCTATGTCGATGACCTCCTAGCGACGCACCCGCTTGCCTCGGTCGTCATGAGCCAGAGCTGGGAGGGCGCGCCGCCTATTTACATGTGCACGGGGTGGGAGATCCTCGCGCTCGAGGACAAGTTCTTGGCCAAGAGGCTGGTGGGCGAGGGCGTCACAGTCGTGTTCGAGGAGTACGAGGCCATGCCGCACTGCTTTGCCATGATCCTGGACAAGACGCCCAACGCGAGGCGGTGTTATGACGGCTGGGCGGGCTTCATCCGGCAGGCAGTGGAGGATGCGGGCGCGATCAGCTCGAGGGCCGTCGAGGTCAAGGCCAAGACGCTGGAGGAGGTGCCGCTGGTGTTTGAGGACCTGAGCCAGACCAGCGAAGAGGAGATCCGGGAGCGGGCGCAGAAGAAGGCGGGCTTCAAGACGGCAGCGAAGCTCTAAGTGTGGCCCTACCTAGATAGGAATAGCACATGTTGAGCACACAAGTCGAGGCAAGGCGTTTAGGCATGACATATTTAGAGTTTGGCCGTCTTAGAGAGTCCGCGCCGCAGAGTAGTTAAACTTCAGTCACAGAATGAAGCTCGCCATAAATAACATATGAGCTCTCATCGCTACACAGTATTATGGTTTCAAACAGTCTCTCACTACTACTAAGACATGACACTCACACTGGTACCTGAAGGTAGAGTTGTAGCCGGAGCCGAGGCCGGCCCCACCGGATATCCGTGAGAACCCTGGGCGCTGGGGGTAGAGCTACATACTTTTACAGTAAAGAGCTAAAGAGCTAATATTAATAACGCTGCGCCAATCCCGGAACCCAATCGACGTGCCACAGACTGGCAGCTCAGTGGCTCTTCGTGGCCCAGCCTCAAAATTCCAGGCGTCAGCAAACACCCACGCATTTTCCCTCCGCTCACCCTTTCTCCCGAATCCACCCTCCGACCGTCTCCCCCAGGGGCCTCATCACCACCATGGAGCGACACAAGAAGGTCGTGTCCGGTATCGCTGCCGCCGTGCGCGGCTACTTCGAGCGCTCCGAATCCTACCGCATCTTCCACGGCTCGACCAACAGCACTCGCCCACGCCCCAAGCCCGGCCAGCCCGCTGCCCGTTTCGTTGACATCAGCGCCCTCAACAATGTCCTGTCTGTCGACCGCGCCTCGCGGACCGCCCTAGTCGAGCCCAATGTCCCCATGGACCGCCTCGTCGAGCACACCCTGCGCCACGGCCTCGTGCCCCCGGTCGTCATGGAGTTCCCTGGCATCACAGCCGGCGGCGGCTACGCTGGCACCGCGGGCGAGAGCAGCTCCTTCAAGCACGGCTTCTTCGACGACACCATTGAGAGCGTCGAGATGGTCCTCGGCAACGGCGACGTTGTGCGTGCCAGCCGCGATGAGCGCGCCGACCTGTTCAAGGGCGCTGCTGGCTCCGTGGGCACTCTCGGTGTCACCACCCTGATTGAGCTGCGCCTCATGGAGGCCAAGCGCTATGTCCATACCACATACCACCGCGTCAACTCCGTCTCCGAGGCTGTCGCCCGCCTCAGGGCCGAGACAGCAGACCCGGCCAACGACTACGTCGACGGCATCCTTTACTCCCCCAACCACGGCGTTGTCGTCACCGGCCGCCTCACCGACGACAAGCCCTCCACCTCGCCTGTCCAGACCTTCAGCGGTGCCTGGGACCCCTGGTACTACATGCACGTCCAGGAGCGCACGTCGTCGTCCTCCCCATCTTCGTCATCCTCGTCCGCCCCCACCGATTACATCCCCCTAGCCGAGTACCTGTTCCGCTACGACCGCGGCGGCTTCTGGGTCGGCGCCTCAGCCTTCAAGTACTTCAAGTTCGTGCCCTTCACGCGCTTCTTCCGCTGGTTCCTCGATGACTTCCTTCACACGCGCATGCTGTACCGCGCGCTGCACGGCAGCGGCGAGTCGGCGCGCTTCGTCGTCCAGGACCTGGCCATGCCCTACTCCAGCGCCGAGCCCTTCGTCGAGTACACGTCCGCCAACTTCGACATCTGGCCCCTGTGGCTGTGCCCGCTCAAGCAGGCGCCCGAGCCGACCTTCCACCCGCACACGGGCGAGACCGATCCGGCAACGGGCCAGCCCGCCGAGATGCTCAACATCGGCCTGTGGGGGTGGGGGCCGGCCAACCCGGACGCCTTCGTGGCCAAGAACCGCGCGCTCGAGGCCAAGCTGACGCAGCTGGGCGGGATGAAGTGGCTGTACGCGCACACGTACTACGACGAGCCCGAGTTCTGGGGCATGTTCGACGGCAAGTGGTACGAGGGCCTGCGGGAGCGGTACGGCGCGACGACCCTGCCCAGCGTCTACGACAAGGTCAAGGTCGACGTGGGCGCGCGGCGGCGCGAGCTGCGCAGCTGGAGGCAGTCGGTCAAGAGCGTGCGGCCGCTAGGCGGCCTGTACGGCATCTGGAAGAGCATCCTGAGCGGGGACTACTGGCTGCACCGGAACGCGCAGTGGAAGTACAAGAAGGAGAAGCAGGATTGAGAAGGGGAAAAGGGGAGGTTGATGGGAGGGGTTTTCCGAGACATTCTATGCGTGCGTAGCGTGCATACATAGACGGCGATGGATACCCGGTTTGTACGATGCTTGTTTTTCTGTACAATAGTGGGAAGCACATAGACACAACATAATGGTGGATGAAGAAAAAAGAAGTGCTCATGTAACTCATTTGTTCCATCTGCTCTATGGGCTTTGAACTAATAGTGGACAAAGGGAATCAGGTCCCCCCCCCCCTTGCTGGAGGTGCTCACGGCATCACTCCATGGGACCCCATCTATCTACACCCGCCGCCGCATCCTATTACTATACCAGCTGCGGCTCCGAATAACCAAAATTAAGTATGGCGCAGGGCCCTGGCCGGACCATCTCTATGATCAAAAAACACTAGGTGATGAGAAGGCGATGGCGGGATCACCCTCAAAAGAAAAAGTGTATCCGTCTCTGCCGCGCGGGGTGGCTTTCTTTCCTTTTGTTTTTTCCCGCCAACCAGGAAGCTCTGGTTTTTGTCTGGCCGAACCCGCCTAAATGCCTTTCAAATGTCGCCGGACAAATCAAAACGAGATGAAACTGTCGCATGCTCATCCAAATATGCAAAATAAATCGCTCTAAGCCTTGACCGAGTACTCGCGCTTGAACATATCGTCGACCTTCTCGAGGTAGTAGGTGCCAGGGATGATGGTCGAGACCTCGCCCTTGGGGGTGTAGTCCTTCTTGAGGTGGGCCTGCTTGCGCAGGTCGCACATCTGCACCATGGGTGGTTAGCCTTGTTCAAATGGTCGCTTTTCTGTGGGGAATGTTTCGGAACTTACCGAGTCGTAGGTCTGGGGGGGGACAGCACGGCGGCTCTCGAGACGGGCGGGGATGTCGAGCGTCTTGGAGATGGACTCGACGCTGCCGTTGACGCGGAAGGACAGGAAGGTGGCGGCGAGACCGGAGCCGTAGCTGAAGAGGCCGATGCGCTTGCCCTCCATGGTCTTGGGGTCGACGAAGCTCAGCAGACTGGCGAGGCCGCCCCAGACACTGGCGCAGTACATGTTGCCGCACATGGTGGCAACCTGGATGCTAGGGTTGACACGCTCCTGGAAACGCTTCTTCGTCAGACCCATGAAGGTCTTCTCAACGGCCTTATCGACGAGGGACTTCTCGTAGTCCATGTCGCGCAGCTCGGGGGCAACCTCAGCAAACGCCGGGGCGTCGGCGTTGGCGAGGTAGTCGTGATAGAGCATGCGGGCATACGACTTCTGGACGAGCTTGCAGGTAGGGGCGTGGAAAGCCAGGTAGTCGAAGCGGTCGAGGGAGGTCTTGGAGGCGTCACCGTTGGAGGCAGCGCCGTTGGCGAGCTTGGCCTCACGCTTGCAGTAGTCGCGGTAGGCAGCGTCAAGGGCCTTGGTGTAGCAGGTGAGCGAGTAGTGGCCGTCGACATAGGGGTACTCGGAGGCCAGGTCGGGCTTGTAGAAGTCGTAAGCGTGCTGCATGTAGGTGCCACGCAGGCCGGGCTCAAGGACGACGGGGGCATTGGGGCCGACGAGCATGGCGACAGCACCAGCGCCACCGGTGGGACGGGCATTGCCCTTGGCATAGAGGGCAATGTCACCAGCGACAACGATGGCGTCACGGCCGTCCCAGGCCGAGGACTCGATCCAGTTGACGCTGTTGAGGAGGGCATTGGTGCCGCCGTAGCAGGCATTGACGGTGTCGACACCCTCGAGGTTGGTGTTGTCGCCAAAGAGCTGCATCAGGACAGTCTTGACCGACTTCGACTTGTCGAGGATGGTCTCAGTGCCAACCTCGA
Organism: Amphichorda felina; assembly: GCA_016490725.1. Taxonomy (NCBI): domain Eukaryota; kingdom Fungi; phylum Ascomycota; class Sordariomycetes; order Hypocreales; family Bionectriaceae; genus Amphichorda; species Amphichorda felina. Next base: position 15,766 of record JAEMHR010000005.1, on the reverse strand, counting down.
GGCGGCCGATGGAGTTGCGATCGATGTTGTACTTCTCGAGCAGGCGCGAAGTGACGGTCAGGGCGAAGGAATAGATGTCTAAGAGGCGCACGGGCAGGTCAGCCACTGGCGGCAGCCATCGAAAGGGGGTGGAGGAGGGGCTCACCTTCACGGTCGTCGCAGAAGGACATCTTGGTCTGGCCGAGGCCAATAGTGTACTTTCCGGTGCTAACTCCATCGAACTTCTCGAGCTCGGTTTGCTCGACGTACTAAACATGGCTCATGTGGTCAGCGACTGTGGCGGCGAGGGGAGGTTTTTTCCCCTTGAGTGGAAATCGAGGGGTTGAGGGGCAAAATGGCCGGATAGAGCGACTTCGGCGGGGAATTGAGCATACCTGGCTAGGGAAGTAGATCTCAATGGCCTTGATGCCAATGTTCTGGGGGCGGGAAGCCATGGCGAAATATGTTTTTTGTGAGGAGGGAGTATAGTGTGAGGGTAAAGAGATGCTAAAGACGAGAGAAGGGGCGATAGGAGTTGGGCTTTGGGGGGGGGCGGATGTTGGATCTCGAGATGGAGGGGAAGGGGGGGTTATCAATCAGTTGGATCTCTGCACTCAGGGTTTTCACCGCCCTTTGGAAATTGGATTTTGGGCAATTTTGGGCGTCTGGGGCCTTTTTGGGTTTGGTGCCCGCCGAGACCCTCCACCATCACTCCGAGACTCGCAACCGTCTTCAGTGTTCACCACCTATTAGTCGCTACGTACCGGCGGGTTGACAGGCTTAGCTGGCTCCTGTCGACTAACGTAACTCGAGACATTCCAGATGGCCTGGGCGGGTCCTGCTCAGGGGCAGGATGCGCCGGCGCCTCCATATTAGTCGCCCGCAACTCGACCCTTGCTACCGTATACAGACCACCGAAAGACCTTATTACCGTATACAGACCACCGAGGACATGGTTTACGCGCCTTTTCAACTGTGCACACACATACGACGACTCGACTTGCAAGGTGTACATGGTACACAACACTTAATTATTGATCGGCGTATACTAACTAGGACAAAGTAGACAGAACAAGCCAAAAAAAACACCGGGCGCTGATGCAACAAGACCCGCCCCAGCACGCGAAGCGCCAGCTCGGCGTATTGATCCAGACTCCATCTTCTCCACGAGCCACATGCCGGCTTTACGGCGTTACGGCGTTACGGCGTATATACGTTTGAGCCCACATAGTACCGCAAACTGCGGGACTTTGATGCCTCTACTATGTGCCAGCGAGGAGCGGCGTGCGGACCCATGAACGGTTGCGATAGGGTGGTTAATACTGTTGAGATGAGCATATACGGAGTAATACTTCGCGATAGGTAGTATTACAGGCAGTGATACAACAGACGCGGGAAACCCCAGAAACGTAGCAAGATGCGCCCAACCCGCCACCTTCTGGTTGCAGGGTCCCTTGCCAGGGCCTCATGCACATTGGTGCAGGTGGCCCTCTTCATTGGGTGGGTGTGAGCCAAATTGATCCGGCTGCCTTTATCGCCTTTATCGCCTGGTGGTCCCCTGGATCTGCGAGGCACTTTTAGCGCCCCTGCGCCATCGCATTCCATAAAAAAAACCATTCGATTTTGACACCTCAATCTCCATCAAAGCCTCATCGACCATCCACCAAGGTAGTACCCAACCCACGCACGTGCAGTGCTCAGTACTTTTTGGATGCGGGTGATCCACGCCGATGATCTGCGCCGGCACTTGCTGACCCCCGCGCCCCGTAAGAGCTGCAAGCATGTTAGATCCAAAGAGGCACATCGCACCGAAAGGGGAGATTACCTGTCCAGGCTGTCCGGCTCCCGAGGCCTGAAAATCGAACCATTATGACGACAGCTGCCCTGGGTATTTAGAGCCCATCCCCCCCAAACCACCAGGCTGGCTCTGAATAATCGTACGATGTTTCGCAACGACGTGGCTCAGGGTGCCATCACAGCCTTTTGAGACTGAGGCTGTGTCTTCTTCGTCAATTGTCTCCCTGCCTGTAGCACCTTACTTGGCAGCTTATCTCCCTTCGACGATTTGAAATCAAGGCGAGCTGCGATGGCCTCGGATGTCGACGCGAGCAGAGGGCGATCGTGAACCCCGGCGACTCAACGAGGCGGTGCTCCGTGTCTGCTGGAACAATAGATACTCCGCCAACATAACTCCGAATCACACCTTCTGGGTTCGAACTGGACGAAATCGTATCTCCGACCCGGTGGGATACCGGCACGGCAACGCCTAATCTCTTCCAGCTGCCTCTAGCCAGGTGCGGACGTCCCGGAAAAACGGGCGCGGGAGCGAGATGGTGGTCAGCTGCGGCCTAGCGAATGGAACGGAAGACATAGGGGCTGGGGAGCTGAGGAACAGGGCAGAGTGCGATAACTCCGAGAAGCACTTGAGCTAGTGTCCGATGCCGACTCAGGACTCGGCCTGCGGTTCATGATCTTGGCCTCCTTCTGGATGTCATAGTGGAATGGTCGAGGGTTGCCATGACCACCCTGTTCACAACTACCCATGAAGTTGCATACCATCATCTGGGAGACGGCTCGTCTGTCGAAATCCAGTCCAGGTGTAAATCATTGGCCCCTTGGCCCCACGTTGATATCGTGAATCACGAGGACGCCTGGGCCACCCGAACGACGCTACAGCCGTCGCCAGCTGTCAACACTGCGAACCCCCTACCAGCGCCCCGACGACGACACCACGACGCCCTCTGACCACGCTTCCAGCGCCCAGGGAGACAGCTGCCAATGTTTTATAACCCCGAATAGGTCTCCCAAGTCTTCAACAGCGAGAGGTGCCCCCGAGGTGGCTTGTCTGGTCGAGCGGACTCTGGCGTTCGAAACAACTGGGTTGTTTCACAACGTCGAGAGTTCGATCCCAGCAAAAAGCTTCGGAGAGGTGCCTTTCTCAGACACGCCACCATCCCTGGCGCGAGCCGAGTCGACGGACGCGTCGATTCCGCATCGTCGACCGAGATGGAGGGCCGGGCGCAAACAAATACTCTGCGACGAAAGGAGGGCGCGCTGTAGTACCACCGCTGAGAGTGGTAGCAGGGCGATGAAAAGTTCTTTTTTGGCACTTTTTGGCCCGTGTTGCTGGTATTGCTAGTGTGGTTGATATGTTGTTTATGATGGGTGATCTGAGCGAGAGGTGATGCTTCGCGACGATAGTTTGTGCTGCGGGCCCTTTTTCCTTGGCGGGATAATGAGGCCTGCTGCACTCCGTAATGATCCGACCGAAGATGACCATGCCTATGACTTTATTCCAATGTCTATTCGTAGAGGCCGCTATTCAATTAACTAGACAGTCTGGCCGAGCCCCTTCAGTTGTCGTCGGGGGTTCAAGCTCCGACGCCAGATATTGGGGTTGGAATAGTGGGGAGCTCCGGGGCTTCGGGGCTTCGCCGTCCGATAGCCACCGCCGGACGGAGGATGATCAGCGGAGCTCCATCCACGCCGATCCATGTTCACCCATGTTCCCGCGGGAGCACAACCTCATCACAGATCTATATATAAGACAACTCAACCAACCTCCTTTTTCACATTGGCTACCATGATCTCCACGAGACAACCTTCTCACCAACACACCTCGTACAAAATAGCAAAAGCACCATGACTCCTCCACCCTCATCCTGCGACGTCCTCGTCGTAGGCAGTGGCAACGCCGGCTTCAGTGCTGCCATCTCGGCTGCCCAGTCTGGCGCCGCACGCGTCCTTCTCATCGACAAGTGCCCCGAGTCCTGGGCTGGCGGCAACTCGTACTTCACTGCGGGAGCCTACCGCGTCGCCCACGATGGCCTCGCCTCCATCCTGCCCCTCGTCTCCAACGTCACCCCAGAGCAGGCCCAGCGCATCGACCTGGCCCCCTACACAACCGCCGACTTTGCCCGCGACATGCACACCGTCTGCGGCGGTCGCTCCGACAAGCACCTCAGCCGCGTCCTCGTCGCCGAGTCGGGCGACGCCGTGCGCTGGCTCGCCCGCAACGGCGTGCGCTTCTGGCTGTCCTTCAACCGCCAGGCCTACGAGGTCGACGGCCGCATCAAGTTCTGGGGCGGCCTCTGCCTGCGCACCCCAGACGGCGGCAAGAGCCTCATCCAGGACCTCCGCCACGCCGCCGCCCGCCACGGCGTCACCACCTGCTTCTCCACCGCCCTGACGGGTCTCCGCCACCAGGGATCCCGCGTCATAGCCACCGTCAGCTACGACGGCCAGGCCCATGACATCACCGCCGGCGCCGTCGTCCTCGCAGCCGGTGGCTTCGAGGCCAGCCCCAGCCTGCGCAGCCAGTTCCTCGGCCCCGGGTGGGACATGGCCTACGTGCGCGGCACGCCGCACAACACGGGCGACGCCCTGCAGCTGGCCGTCCAGGCGCTGGGCGCGCAGCCCTACGGCAACTGGTCCGGGTGCCACTCGGTCGCGTGGGACGCCTCCACAGCCGTCGACCCCAACGCCGGCGACCGCGAGGCGTCCAACGAGTACACCAAGAGCGGCTACCCGCTGGGGCTGATGCTCAACGCCGAGGGGCGGCGCTTCGTCGACGAAGGGGTCGACCTGCGCAACTACACCTACGCCAAGTTCGGGCGCGCCATCCTGGCGCAGCCGGGCCACGTGGCGTTCCAGGTCTGGGACGCGCGCACCAGCGCCATGCTGCGCGCGGAGGAGTACCGGCCGGAGCGGGCCGAGCACATCACGGGGGATACGGTCGAGGAGCTGGCCGCGGCGTGCGCGGAGAGGGGCCTGCTGGACAGGGAGGCGTTTGTACAGACCGTGGCCGAGTACAACGACGCCGTGTACGCGCACCGGCGGGAGAACCCGGGGGCCAAGTTCGACCCGTCGGTGCGGGACGGGCTGTCGACGCAGTCCGGGGCCGGGCGCCTCGCGCTGGCCAAGTCCAACTGGGCGCTGCCGCTGGACCAGGGGCCCTTCCTGGCCGTCAAGGTGACGTGCGGGGTGACCTTCACCTTTGGCGGTGTCAAGATCGACGCGGAGACGGCGCAGCTGCTGAGTGCGGCGACGGGGCGGGGGATCCCGGGCGTGTACTGCTGCGGCGAGATGGTCGGCGGGCTGTTCTATGGGAACTACCCAGGCGGGAGTGGGTTGACGTCTGGGACTGTGTTTGGGAGGAGGGCTGGGAGGGCGGCGGCTGAGACGGCGGCACGGACGGCCAAGGAGAGGGAGTCGAGCAAGCTATAAGTTTCATTGCCTCGTGATATTGGCTGTCTATCCGCTGCTCAAGTCCCGAGGCCGAGTTAAATGGAGAGAGATGCATGGACCGGATAATATAGTACCTGCATAAAATGCTTGCTTAATTTTCAAGACATCATGGGACTATAATCTGTAGTGTTCTAATAAACAACCCCCCTATAGGTATTATTAAGGTAAGTATCAGTAATGGAAAATAATATCCTCTGTTTTGGCCATGCCAGCTATCATAATCTTCATAACTCGTCATTTCATCAGGGCGTTCCATATCCCGAGTCCGAAGGCGTCTTCTTCCCATCTTTACCCTCGCTCTTCTTCTCGTCTTCTTTGCTCTCATTCTCCTCCTCGCTCTCGCTGTCGGAGCTAGACCCGCTTCCCTCACCCTCTTCATTCTTTTCCTCCGTCTTCTTCTTCCCCTTGTTAGCCTTTTTGGCCTTGCGCTTTGCCTCTTTCCGCTTCTTCTTCTCCTCCTCCTTCTTCCGCTCCTCCTCTAGCTTTCGTCGCTCCTCGGCCTCCCGGACCTCCTTCTCCGCCTTCTCCTTACGTGTCTGCTCGATCCACCCCTCTGTCGCACCGAGGGATGCCAGCGGATCGCGTTTGTGCCGCAGAAGCAGCCCCTGGATCTCGGCGGGGCTGAACTCGAGCTCGGGGATCTTGGCGGCGAACTGCCGCGCAAGGTCGTCGATCTGCTCCAGCGTCTTAGCCCGCTTGTCCTTGTGATCATCCTCAGTGCTGCTGTGCTTCTCGCCCTTCCAGTCGACGCCCGTCGAGGGGTTCTTCTCGCCGTCGTAGGGCGTGTAGATGGCGCGGAAGATGGCCGCCGTCATCCCCGCGTCCGCGCGGCCAAATTCGACAGTCATATCCACACGGCCGGGTCGGATGAGGGCCTTGTCCAGGTTCTCGAGGTGGTTGGTCGTCATGATGAGCACGCGCCCCTCCTGGGACGCCACACCGTCGAGAATGTTAAGCAGTCCAGATAGGGACAGCGGGCCACCGACGGGAGTCTTGCCGTTGCCGGGTTTGGGAGGGGAGGGGACGGTCGTCTCGACGTTGGCGCCGCCGTTCTCACGGGTATGTGTCAGCCCGGCACTGTCAATATCTTCGAGGAGCACGACACATCGTCGGGGAAGGCTGGAGAAAAGCGATGCGACGTTCTCCTCCGTGGCCATGGGGGAGCTGAGACTAAGGATGTAGATGCGCATGTTGAAGAAACCCGCGAGGGCCAGGCTCAGTGAGCTCTTACCCGTGCCCGGGGGACCGTAGAGGAGGTAGCCTCTACGGTAGGGGATACCACGGTTTGCGTACCAGCGGCGGGTGGCCGGGTTGAGGTAGTCGGAGACGTCGTCGATGAGCTCCTTCTTGACCTGGTCGTTAAGGATAACAGTCGAGAAGGGCCTCGTGGAGCGGGCCATGCAGCGCTTCCACTCGGGGTCATCCATGCCGTTGCCCGTGGCGCCGCGGTAGATCAGGGTCCTAGACTCGTCCTTGGCCATGTGCTGCTGTCGGGCTTCGACGAGGAGCTCCTTGAGGATTTCCGGGTTTCGACCAAAGCACCAAATGTATATCTCCTCCCGCTGGTTGCTCGACATGGTGCTGATCTGGTTCTCGTTCTCACGGCGCTCAAAGATGAGGGGATGGCCGCGGAACCAGAAGAAGTGGCTCCCACGAGACGGTGTGCAGTGGAGCTTCTTCGGCTTGTGAGTACCTGAACCTTGAGTATCCATGTCGTCGCCCTCTTCGTCTTCGTCGTCGTCGTCGAAGAACCGCCATAGCATCCAGCTTCGGGAGTTCAGGTTGGTGTTGGCCATGAAGCGGCGCGACTTATGCGAAAACCCCTGCTGGGCGACCCAACCCATGACCATGTTGAAGATTTCATCATCCGTGCAGATGCGCACCGAGCACATGAGGTAGTCCTCGACAATAGAACGGAAGTAGCTGTAGGTGTAGGACCAGGACCAGGCGGTGCCGCAGACCAGGAGGAGCAGAGGGATGTAAAGGTTGAGGTCCACCCCAAAGTAGGCATGGATCACAGTGCACAGCGTAGAGAAGCCAGGGATCATCATATCTAGCATGGTGAACTGCGGCTGCTGTGCAATCGGGGTGGTCCCCAGAGGCCCAGAGCTGGTGCCGTTGACCGTAGCCATGATGGGCGAGTTCATCGAGATGTCGTGCCAGAAGATGATGCCAAGGCGAGCTCTGAGGGTGCAGCCGGAGGAGTTACAATAAGCAGCGTGGAGTCAATCAAGAGACGACCCTCTGCAGATAAAAAGAGGAAGTCCAAAATGAACTAGAGACCATATGTGAGAGGCAGAAAGCCTGGTCCTGTGATGATGATTGCGCCGTGCGACTGCCTGAAATATATATGTGTGTGTTATGGATCACTCCCTCTAACGAAGCAAGTCGTATGCGCACGCTCGTTCCCCAGGCAGCTCCGGTTGACTCATTCGTAATACGGCATTCATACATTGCTAGTGGTGGAGTGGTATGGGCCGCCGATGCTATTGGCCACGACTGTCTCATTCTTCTACTTCTGGGCTTGTTTGAGCCAACAGCCGCTCTGGGGGGCTGTGAACAACTGGACTGCCTAAGCCCATGAGCCTATAAGATGCGTTTCGTTCCTGGTAGCAGGTAAGTTTTGGCCTAATATCTTACAAGCCTGACAGGGCAATGCGTCCAGGCAAACACTTTGCATGTGGGAAGTCGTCATAGCCAAGAGATACTCATTGGCCGGTGTATACCAAGTCCAGTTAAGCCTACGCTGCGCCCCCGGCAAAGAGGGCTTAGCTCGCATGATTCAGGGCGCCCAACGGCCTCCAAGACGTTGAAGAGTTGAATTCACCGGAGTGTCCGAGACATAGTCGACAGATCCGAATGGAACGCAGGGCGCAGTCTATGCAGTTTGATCAAGACCTGTTGTCGACGATGTTTGTGGTCGGTCAATTAGCATGTAGAGAGCGGAAATGTAGAAACGTGGGACAATTACGACAAGGTCCGAATGACTAACAGGGTCCGCTGGAGGCCAATCGGGCGCTTGCCCCTTGCTCCGAAGAGGGCTCGGCATTTTCTCTCCGGCCGGGGAGTCGCGACAATCTCATCGCTTGCTCGCTTTCCGGAGTCTTTCGCTTGGATCCATTCTCTGCCGTTGCGGATCCCAAGTTGCAGAACCGCAGAGCCTCTTTCCTTTCAATCGCTCCTGTCAGGTGACACCAACTGTACTAGGTACCTAGTACGGATACTGACTGCCGAATTTGGACCTGAAGACAGTGCGACGGAAAGAGCCTCCACTTAAGGGATCGACCAACTTCCTTCTCACGCCGACCTGGTGTGACTCAGCCATCGTCGGCGGCATCGACGAATTGCATGGGTCTAGCAGCATTAGCCTGACATCTGCACTCACTTCACAATGGATCGTGCCAGTGCGATCTTGTCGCCGTCACGCCGGCGAACCATACCAACCGCGTTAGCTTTTGGCCTCATCCCGGGTTTTCACGTGTCTTTACTAACCCTCACCTCCACCGCCCAGATGTCGCAGATGCCATGCGCGAAAAGTCAAATGCTCCGGTGGCCACCCTTGCGATGGTTGTCGCCAAGCCAGCAAAACTTCTGAGTGCACGTACCCTCAGCGTACCCGGCTGATCAAGGTAGAGCAAGAGTGAGTTTTCAAGTCCACAACTGATGTCTTCACTATAGGTTTACTCATATATCCACAGCTATCTTGAGAAACTTGTTGAAGAGAACCGTCAACTTCGATCCTACCAGAACACTCCCCACAGCAGCCATCAATCTCCCCCACACATCTCCCCGGCATCTGACGCCTCCTTGCCGGGTCCGCCCATAGAACAGCATCCTTGGTTCCAGAAGTTCAGCATCCCTCACACCCCTATCTTAATTGGTGAGGCATCCGACGCCGGCTTTGCTACACGCGTCCGCCAGTCTATCTCGGGCACTCAGCATAACCATCTTCCACGGCTCAACTATCCCTCCGATGATCGCCTCCTGGCACTGTCGGAACAGGACCATCCATGGCCGACGGCGTCCAGGGCGCGAACGCTCGTGAATGTCGCCCTAAGGTATGTCAGTGGCCAATATCATATAGTGCGCAAGAGCCAGATCCTCCAGATCTTTGAGCAAAGTCTCCAAAACCCCAGCACAACCAGCTCGCTTATGAAGTGCAAACTCTGGGCTTTGTTTGCCATCGGAGAGTTGTACTCGGTACGGGTGGTCAACAAGGGCAGCGATTATCCGGGAATGCAATATTTTGCAAAGGCGACAAAGGCTATCTCCATTGTTGGTGAGCGGCCGCAATTCGATACCATCGAGCTGCGCCTTCTGTTGGTGGGTTTGCCCAACTTGCTCTTATATTTCCGGGTTTCTAACTATGAGTCTAGTCTTTTTACTCCCTCTCGATTAACCGTCGCCATGCGGCGTATGCCTTTGCAGGGTCCTCGGTGCGCCACGCCTTGGTCATCGGTCTACATCTCAATGTTCCCGATAGCCAGCTGAGCGACGCCGCTGTGCGGGAGCACCGTAACAGGCTGTGGTGGACCGCTTACATATTCGACCGCATGTGTGCCCTCAACTTGGGCAACCCAGTGGCCGTTCCCGACGACGTGATCGACGTCAATCTACCATCAAAACTGAACCTGCCCGAGAACGGCGACTTCGCAGATGCTGATTACTATGTCGCCCGGATTCGCCTTGCCCAGCTCTCAGGTCGCATAGTACAGTCCATCTACGTCCGGAAATCCCATCCAAGTCCTGAGGAGGCGATGCTAGCTCAGCGAGTACAGGTTTGCCTGAAGGATCTCCACGAGTGGGGTGAGAACTTGCCGTCCCACCTACGCCTTGAAGATGGCGGTAATGTTAGCCTCAAGTCGACGACGGCGTCTTTGCACCTCTCTTTCAACCAGGTAAGCACAATTATGTTTCAAGATAAACTTTATGGGGGGAATACTAAGTCAATAGTGCGTCATTGTTGCAACGAGGCCGATCCTCCTTCATATCCTTCGCGCACGAGTCACCTCTTGGAGAAAGTCGGTCCCCGAGCCCCAGTTCCCTCATTCTGCGGTGACAGTCGCAGAAGCTTGCTCCAGGTGCGCCCGCCACTCATTGCGTCTGTTGACCGATGGCTGGGTTGATGGCTCGTTTCCCATGCTGGACTGCTTCTCCTCCCAGCTTCTCTTCTCTGCCACAACGATCATCGCCATGTCGAACCTATTAAATTCAAATGAGAAGTCGACCGAAGATACGGAGCAATTCGACGCGGCTCTTGATATCCTGAGTCAGCTCCGATCAAGCGGGCAGTTAGCCGCCAAGGAGTTCTGCCAGCACTTCGAGGCTATCAAGGCAGCCATGAACGATCTGCCCGCGGACAGGCGGATATTTGGTGGCTCGGAGGTCCAGACGGCCCCTCTACGTACCGACACTACACAGGATGCTGCCCCAGATCCTGCCAGCCTGAACATGCAGGGGCCGACGCTCCAGGACCTGTTGATGCAACCTAGTCTTGACCTGCAGTTCATCGATGACACTTTGTACCAGGACGTCTCACAGGGCCTCTACTGGTCCAACATTACGCCGGATCATATCACAGAGGACAGCTGGGGGGCTGTGTGAGGCTGCTCCAGTTGTGTTTTCGCACGTTGTCGAAAACTTGATTGCCAGCCCCTTAGATTTTGGACATTTTCAGCGCAGTTCTTCGGTGCTGATATCTGCCAGGCAGATCATTAGCAGAATTATGGCGAAATCAATAGCACTAACATCAGTCAAGACAGTACACTTTTGTGACTGGAGAAGTCTGAACCATCACATTCGCAGATTGTGAAGATCCATCCAAACCTGATGGTTTCCATAGCATACACTAGCACACACACTTAAACGCCAACTTTGAGCCTCGCAAATAGATCTCAGACAGCTATGTCGTCCCCTAATGTCTAATCGAGACCATGTCTTCCGGGGAAACCTCCAACTCCATGAGTATCAAAATTCTACGTGTTTAATTAGCGAGCAACTCACTAGCCGTAGGTATTAGAGGTAATGAACAATGCTATCTACTATCTGACAATGGTAGTGAAATTCCAACGTTGGCCGAAGACATGCTACCCGGGATCCGACACCAAGACGATCACTCAGCATGCGAAGATCCCCTCAGCACCAATTGTATCTATTTATTTTATTTTTTTTCCCTTTTAACACGTATTCGTACTTTCAAGTCATGGGAGTAAAACGGCTAATTTCAATGCAAGCCAATTATTAATACTTATAGGTTGTAGTTAGTTGCCCAACTTATGAAGGTCTTTGGCGTCGGCGGAAAACCCATCGCCGAACGCTACCCGCGACACCACTTGCCTAGTGTGCTCTTCCTAGTGCCCGTCTAATGCTAACTCCAGTAAAATCATTATCCCATCTCATGAAAACCCAAGAGGCTCATATTGAGTTTGTTTTCATGAACTTGACAATTGCTGCCATATAGTGTCAGTCTTTGCCCAGTTCAATGTCCCTTTGAGAGAGATGCATCAACTCACCTTGTCTGAGCAGCTCCGGCTCGTCCTGAACAATCCAGTGCCCGCAGTCCAAGCTCACCACGTCCGACGACGGGAACATGGCCGAAATCTGGGGGAATGCGCTGTCTGGGACGTAGTGGCTCTGCAGCCCGCGGACGAAGAGCGTCGGGCCGCAAAACCTGGCGTCGCCGACCCGGTACGGGAAGTCGCCCAGGGGCTTCGTCGCGCGCTGCAGCGTGTCCACGGGGAGGCGCATCTTGAGGAACTTGGAGCCGGCGGCGTCCTTGACGAGGTTGCTCATGAGCCAGAGGCGTATGGCCGGTGACTTTATGGCGTGACAATACGTGGTCAGCAGAGCTCAGACTCGGATAGGAAGGGGGTCACTCACCTCCGCAAAGTCCTTTAGGATCTGCTCGGCCTCGCGGTGTGTCCGGACCCGAGCGTCCCTCACCTGGGCCATGCCCTTTAGGTATTCTGGGAAAGTGGAGTTGAGGCGCAGCTTGACCGGGCTGTTGTCGATGGCTACCACGCTGGATATCTCGTCTGGCGAGTGCAGCGCTAACGTGAGGGCTGTTTTGGCGCCCCTTGGAGCTGTTAGTTAAGGCGCTACAAGGGGTGTACGGGAAGTGGAGAGGGGGGCCGGGGGACATACATGGAATGACCGATCAATGTGGGATTCTGGAGCTGGTGGCTCTTGATGAAGGCATCGACGTCCAGTGCTAGCTCCATGTAGTTGTGTTGCGGATGGTGGGGGGAATCGCCGTGGTTCCTCAGGTCCTGGGGCGGGTGAGTTTAAAGGACCAGACGAGGAACTCTTTTACAGGAGTGCCCACCAATGCATAGACACGGCGCGATAGGTCGCGAGATAGTTTTCTGGAGACGGTATATGTTAGCAAAGGTGACGTCGGGGTCCGGGCTGGGCTGGGTGACTTGCTGGCTGATTTGCCGATTCTCCCTTTTTGATCCGAGGAATCCATGGAGGAACAGAATTGGTGATTTGGCACCGGATTCTGAGGATGCCGGAGGCTCGTGTAGCTCGTATGCCAAAGGCACTCTGGCAGGAAGAGATGAGTTGAGCTGTGTACTACTACTACTAGTAGTAGCCAGGCCGCTGGAGCATCGCACAGCAGCTTTGGAGACTTGGGTCACGACAGACCGCGCGCGGCAACTCCAAGAAGGCAGCATTGTCATTGAGAAATTAGAACAGCACAAAGTATGTGTAATATCGTGGCCATGCCAGTCGGGTGGGAAAATTCGGAATGGGATTCAGAGGTTTGCAGGCGTGGTGAATCACTAGATATATGGCCATGTAAGACGGCCAAAGCCTAAGAAGCCGACGTTACTGACCGAGACGGCGGGACCGGGATCCACCCGAGATCCACCCTCGGCGGTTCTGCTTCCACGCCGAAGCCTGTCTGTGACTCTCTTTATCAGCCCGTCGTTGTTAGTTTGTGAGAAATTGACCATTGGCAGTCGTCTTGACGCGATAGAAATCTCTTCGGATCAATATTCTGTAGACTCAATGACTGCGACTGACCCGAGACCGGAACACATACCCATGGCAATCCACGAGTTTGCCGAAAGCTCAACTCCCGCGCTCAAATAAACATTAAGAAATGATCGTTTTGACGAAAAGGAAAGCAGGAGGAGATATCAAAACGAACGTCGCTAAAACTACACAGCTCTGGTTGTTGAGACCGGTGGGCACTCCGGGATCACTTCCTGGGGCTCTGTTGCCAACGTCAAAGCCCCCAAAATTCCAACCCAGCCAACCCCGATACCCTCAAATGCGCCTGTTGCGAACTCGTAATACAAAACTCCAATGGGCCACCCCATTCCAAACCTTTGACTAAGGGCCAGGCCCAGGCCGAAAGCCACCAGGGGGGGCACTAGGCCCGGGGGCGCCGTGAAATGGCGGGATGCCACCCGGAGGAGGCCCCGGGGGGACTCTTTCACCAACACCGGGGGGACTCATCCCCGGGGGCGGCATGCCTCCAGGCCTGGGCACAAAGTCGGGCGACACTGCCGGGCGCTGGCGATAAGGGGGCATGTGGTGAGCGCCCGGCGGCGGCGGAGATCGAGCATAACCCCCCTTGGATCTTCTAGGTCCGCCAGGGCTACCGGGGATCTCCGGTACCCAGTAGAACCGGCTGCTAGAGTCGCCGGTATACTTTCTCCGGTGGCTTTCTGTGTCGGAAGTTGGGCTGCCTGGCGCCCCTTGTGTCACCTTTTTGACGACGTTGCTGTTTCGGGGTGCCCCAGCAACCCAGGCCATGAACGAGACGGCCTTGCTCGACCGTTTGGGGACTTCCATGTAGGCTGCGCGGCGCCGGGAAGAAGCGGAACTGGTAGAGAACCGAGATCTGACCGAATGCCGGGAGGATGAGGTGGACGGGGATGACGACGTCGTCGAGGCGGCGGGGGATGATGATCGTGACGACATGACGTCGACTGACTAAAGGGCCAATGGAGTTTGTGTCAAGTAGACTTGTGATGTGAAGCAATATCTTGTTCCAGAAGGGAGCAATCGTTGAGCATATTAGTCTTGGTCCTCACAGTCATTGCCGCAGAGGATAGTCGATGGCCGCCAAACACCTAGCCTTGAGCAGGGAGGCAACCATATATACCTAGATATAACCGTGTGTAACATGCTCAGTCACACCAACTGTCTTATTGTGAGCCATGGCTAAGATGGTCGGCTGAAAGCTCCTGCATAAGTAGGCCAGAACAATCACATTTGCACTTTTAGGACATTGGGGAATCTGAGCGGCTCGGTCTTGCGTTTGTCGCAGTGTGGGAGGAGTTGTACGTGTTGTCCCACTCACCTTCAACCAGGCTCCCGGCACACAACACAGCCCCAAGAAAGTGCGGGCATAGGTTGTTACTGAGCCCCAGCTCCGCTCTGGTTGTCTTGATATCTGCTGTGCGACGCTTCAAAAAAGGATGCTGCCTCGGCAGTCTTGACAGTGTTATACGAGTAGCGTATGGCGTCTCACAGCATTCGGATCCTGAGCGTTCAGTTTCTCAAACACGGAGCTATGTAGGAGGGAAACGGAGCCTCACAACCGCCATGTTGAATGTATCAAGTGCCATGTCAGCGAGTTCATATCAAGTGAAGTCTGCACAATATTCGCCCACAACACCAGCTGAGAAGAAAGCTACCCAGAAGACATTGCGGGGGAGTGAGGCTTCCAGTCACACAGAGTCATACTTCGGTGAGGCATGCAGACTGACAGCATAGCACTGGCTGAATTGATTGGAGCCAGCAGGATGGGGAGAGTGCATTTCTGAGACTGGATCATTAGGGCATACCGAGTTGTCGTGGACCAGCCATTTGATCTGCCTCACCACGGCTCCCAACGAATGATCTGTCTTTTGAATAGTAGTAGTAGGCTGCGCAAGCAGTTTTCTGCTCGTCTCCAGTGTGAAAACTGCGGGCGCACTTTTTACCACTGTGGAGTGTCAGGGCCGGCCAGTCGTTGGCCGCTTCGCGGCGTCGCCCGTGATCAAAGACGAGTCTACTTCGCTCGATGGAAAACAGTCAGAAGCCACAATGACGGCGCTATGATACATAATACATAGGCCCTCGTGTCACGGAACGGCCGGGCTAAGCTCACTGATGGCCCGAGTCTCCGAGACAGGTCGGCGCCGACCCGCTCCGAGGATGGGGTGAAAAGGGCCGAGGGAGACGCAACACTTGTCCCGGTAGACAATGCTATTCGCAGTAGCTTTGTCGTCATGGCCGCTATTCTTGGAACAAGTTGAGCGCCGTCCAGGGCCGCTGACGCTCGAGAACAAGAGTGGGCGCCGAGTTGGTCAAAGGCAGAATTGCTGGAGGGCCCATACTTTTGGCTGTTTGCCGCCGACAGAGTTTGAGCCGTCATGGAGGATTAGCGCCCCTCGGCTGGGGTAGATGTGGGAAATGAAGGAGAGAAAATGAGCATGACGGACGGTGCTCTGTAAGATCAGCATCATGCCCCAAATGGACCATGCGACATTATTGCTATTATTACATGTGCCTTCCAGTGGGAATGTGCGTGGGCGGGGGG